>SPJY01012909.1:0-62761 GCA_005191435.1 Raddia distichophylla
GATGGAATGCACCGAGATTGCGACGGGCGAGGTTCGCTACGTCATCTGCGCCGTTGGACGTGACGCCAGCGACTATGTTCTTACACCATTCGGCCATCTCGCCGATGGCAACCCATTTGAGCTCTACCGCCCGCCCGATGCCCCGACCTGAGGCGGGCGCTCGAATAGATCCGCGACGATAGTGCGATCCTTAGCCGGGAGCGGCGCATCGCCCGCCGGCATGACGCAACTGTCGAAGGCGAGCTTGCCGCAAGCCGGAGCGATGGCCGCTGCCCGCGTCAGAGTGAGAGGTCGGCCGGGACGGGGTTGAGCCCGTCCGGTCGAGAGAAAGCGCCGGCCCGGCTCGCCCGTCTCCCGCTCTTTCGAGGTATCCTCCATGCTCCACGCTCCCGTCTCTGGTGCCGCTCCGGCGGTCTTGCTTCCGCTCGCACCGAACGCGCCGCCGGCGGCGACCCTTCTCGCCGCCGCCGGCGATCTCCTTTCGTCTCTCGAACAGGGCCGCGCGATCGATGCCGCGATACTGCGCTCGGCCATGGAACAGGCCTTCGGCGCGTCCGACGCTAGCGGCGCCTGGGACTGGAAAACGGCCTATGACGCCTGCGAAGCGGCAACCGTCCTCTTCATGCGCAAATACGGAAAGCCGCTTTTCCGCAAAGCCGCGTCTCCGGCCGCACGGCTCTCCGCGCTCGGCAAGATCGCCGGGCTGCTGCCGACGCACACGCGCCGGTCTGAGGAGGCCCAGGCGCGTCAGCAGTTCTCGACGCCGACGCCGCTCGGTCTCGCGGCCTTGACCGCCGCAGCGCTCACGCCCGCCGACCGGGTGCTGGAGCCCTCAGCCGGCACGGGCCTGCTCGCGATCCTTGCCGAGATTGCCGGGTCCGATCTCATCCTCAATGAACTGGCCGAGACCCGCGCCGATCTTCTTGCCTCTCTCTTTCCGGCCAATGCGATCACGCGTTTCGACGCCGCGCAGATCGACGATCATCTCGACCGCACCGCCATTCCCAGCGTCATCATCATGAACCCGCCGTTCTCGGTTATGGCGAATGTCTCCGGACGCGTCGCCGCCGCCGCCGCTCGCCATATCGCTTCCGCTCTGGCGCGGCTTGCGCCAGGCGGCCGGTTGGTCGCGATCACCGGCGCGAATTTCTCGCCCGAGCTGCCGGCCTGGCGCGACCACTTCGCCCGGCGGCAGGAGCGCGGCCGCGTCGTGTTCACTGCGGCGATCGCGGGCTCTGTCTATGCCAAGCAAGGCACGACCATCGAAACCCGCCTGACCGTCATCGACAAGGCGCCGGCCGAGGATGATGCACGCTTCCCGGCATCTCTCGGCATCGCGCCCGACGCGGCGACGCTTCTCTCTTGGATCGAACGCGACTTGCCCCCGCGCATTCCGGTCGCGCTGCCAAAGATCTCCCCGGATACGGCGCCGCGCACCGTTCGCGGCTATCTCGCCAAGGCCGCAGCATCCACGGACGGCCGGCCCACGGCTGAGATCGAAGGCCTGCCGCTTGACTATCAGACCGTGGAGCGGATGCCTCTTGAAGATGGCCGACTGTCGGACTCGATCTATGAGGCCTATGCGCTCCAGTCGGTCCGCATCCCGGAGGCGCAGCCCCATCCCACCAAATTGGTACAGTCGGCCGCCATGGCGTCGGTCGCGCCGCCGAAGCCGAGCTATCGCCCGACGCTTCCAGCCGCGATCGTCACCGGGGGCGTTCTGTCCGACGCCCAGCTCGAGACAGTGATCTATGCCGGCGAAGCTCACAGCGAACACCTCGCAGGCGCCTGGATTGTGGACGAGACCGGCGATCTCGTCACCGCCGCGCCGGACGACGCTCCAAGCGCCGTCCGCTTCCGCCGGGGCTTCATGCTCGGCGACGGCACCGGCGCCGGCAAGGGCCGTCAGTCCGCCGGCATCATCCTCGACAACTGGCTGCAGGGTCGCCGCAAGGCAGTATGGATCTCGAAGTCCGACAAGCTGCTCGAAGACGCTCAACGCGACTGGTCGGCGCTCGGTATGGAGCGCTTGTTGGTCACGCCGCTATCCCGTTTCCCTCAGGGCACGCGGATCCGTCTCAGCGAAGGCGTCCTTTTCACCACCTATTCCACGCTACGGTCCGACGACCGTGGCGAGAAGCTTTCGCGCGTCAAACAGATCGTCGAATGGTTGGGCTCCGACTTCGATGGAGTCATCATTTTCGACGAGTCGCACGCAATGCAGAACGCCGGCGGCGGCAAGGGAGAACGGGGCGATGTCGCGCCCTCACAGCAGGGCCGTGCCGGGCTGCGGCTGCAGCACGCGCTGCCGGACGCGCGTGTCGTCTACGTTTCTGCCACCGGCGCGACCACAGTCCACAATCTCGCTTACGCCCAGCGGCTCGGGCTGTGGGGCGGTGACGATTTTCCCTTCGCCAACCGCGCCGAGTTCGTGGAGGCCGTCGACAATGGCGGTGTCGCGGCCATGGAGGTGCTTGCCCGCGACCTGCGCGCGCTCGGCCTCTACACGGCCCGGTCGCTCTCCTATGACGGCGTTGAATACGAACTGGTCGAGCACCAGCTTACGCCCGAGCAAGCCCGCATCTACGATGCGTATGCCGGCGCCTTCGCCATCATCCATAACCATCTCGACGCCGCGATGCAGGCCGCCAACATCACCGGCGATAGCGGCACCCTGAACCGTCAGGCGAAGTCGGCCGCGCGTTCTGCATTCGAAAGCGCCAAGCAGCGGTTCTTCGGTCATCTGCTGACCAGCATGAAGACCCCGACGCTGATCCGCTCGATCGAGCAGGACCTGGCCGACGGGCACAGCGCCGTCATTCAGATCGTCTCGACCGGCGAGGCACTGATGGAGCGCCGACTGGCCGAGATTCCGACCGAGGAATGGAACGACGTGCGTGTCGACATCACGCCGCGGGAATATGTCCTCGACTATCTCGCCCATTCCTTCCCGGTGCAGCTCTACGAGCCGTTCTCCGACAGCGAGGGCAATCTGTCGTCGCGGCCAGTCTTCCGGGACGGTCAGCCCGTCGAGAGCAGGGAGGCCGTCGCCCGCCGTGACGAGCTGATCGAACGGCTCGCGTCGCTAGAACCCGTTCCCGGCGCCCTCGACCAGATCGTCCAGCGCTTTGGCTCCGATGTCGTCGCCGAGGTCACCGGCCGTTCACGGCGCGTTGTGCGCAAGGGCGATCGCCTTGCCGTCGAGAATCGGGCGGGCTCGGCCAATCTCGCCGAGGCCGCCGCCTTCATGGACGACCAGAAGCGCATCCTGGTCTTCTCGGATGCGGGCGGTACGGGGCGCAGCTATCACGCCGATCTTGGCGCGAAGAACCAGCGCCTGCGTATCCACTATCTGCTGGAGCCGGGCTGGAAGGCCGATGCGGCGATCCAGGGTCTCGGTCGGACCAACAGGACCAATCAAGCTCAACCGCCGCTCTTCCGCCCGATCGCCACTGACGTGAAGGCTGAGAAGCGCTTCCTCTCCACGATCGCGCGTAGGCTCGATACACTCGGCGCGATCACGCGTGGGCAGCGCCAGACCGGCGGACAGGGTCTCTTCCGGCCAGAGGACAATCTCGAAAGCCCCTATGCGCGCGGTGCGCTGCGCCAGCTCTATCTGCTGCTCGTGCGTGGCAAGGTCGAGAACTGCTCGCTCGACCGCTTTGAGTCCGCCACCGGTCTCAAGCTCACGGATGACAACGGCATCAAGGACGAGCTGCCGCCGATCACGACCTTCCTCAACCGTCTGCTCGCGCTGACCATCGACCTGCAGGGCGTGCTTTTTACGGCGTTTGAGCAGCTCCTGACGGCGAAAGTCGACGGGGCGGTTCGCAGTGGAGTCTATGACGTCGGACTCGAAACGCTGCAGGCCGAGAGCTTCATCGTCACCGGCAGCGAGGTGATCCATACGCACCCGGGCACCGGCGCGGAAACTCGGCTTCTCACCATCACCCGCCGGGAGCGCAATCGACCGACGAGCCTCGCCGACGCGCTCGATCATCTCTCCGATCCGCGCGCACGGCTCCTGGTCAATGGTCGCTCCGGCCGCGCCGCCGTGCAGATTTCCGCACCATCGATGATGCTCGACGATGGCGAGATCGAGCGCCGCGTCTGCCTGGTCCGGCCGATGGAGCAGCACTATGCGCCGCTGCGCATGATGGGTGAGAGCCAGTGGGAGGAAGCCGATCGCGCCGCCTTCGCCGCCGCGTGGTGGGCTGAGTTGAATGACGTGCCGGAGTTTTCCGACAGCACGATCCACATTGTCGCCGGCCTGTTGTTGCCGATCTGGAAGCGGCTGCCAAACGAGTCGACGCGGGTCTACCGGCTCCAGACCGATGGCGGCGAGCGCATCATCGGCCGCCGCGTCTCGCCCGCCTGGGCGGCAAACGCCGTCACCACGGGCGCAACATCGCTGACCCCTGAGCAGGCCTTCACCGCTCTGATGGACGGCACGACGATCCTCGATCTCGCTGACGGCCTTCAGCTTCGGCGCGCCCGCGTCATGAATGCCCAGCGCCTGGAGCTGACCGGCTTCACCGAGGCGATGCGGGACCGGCTGCGCACCTACGGCCTGTTCAGCGAGATCATCTCGTGGAAGCTCCGCTTTTTCGTGCCGGCCGACGCCGCCGGACCGGGCGTCCTCGCCAAGGTGCTCGATACATATCCCGTGGCGCGCATCTCCGAGCGGGAGGCCGCGTGATGGCACGTCAAGACGCTTCCGATCTCGCGCACAGTCTCGGCCGGCAGGCCGAGGCGGTGTGCCGGCATTATCTTTCCAGCGGTCGCCGCGAGGGCAACTACTGGCTCGTGGGCGATGCGCGCAACACACCCGGCCGCTCGATGTATGTCCGGCTCAAGGACACGCCGAAAGGTCCCGCCGGCAAATGGACCGACGCGGCCACCGGCGAGCATGGCGATCTCCTCGACGTCATCCGAGAAAGCTGCGGCCTCATCGACTTCAAGGATGTCGCCGACGAGGCGCGGACCTTTCTCTCGATGCCGCCGCCGGCGCCGGAGGCCCGTCAGCACGAACGGCCGAACCCAGCGCCGCATGGCTCCCCCGAAGCGGCCCGCCGACTGGTCCGCATGTCGCAGCCGATCCACGGCACGCTCGTACAAACGTATTTACGGGAACGCGGCATTACGGATTTGCGCGGAACCGGAAGCCTGCATTTCCACCCGCGCTGCTATTATCGCCCCGAAGAGCATTCGCCGACCGAGACCTGGCCGGCGATGATCGCGGCCGTCACCGACCTCGACGGCAAGATCACCGGGGCGCATCGCACCTGGCTCGATCCGCGCCGCCGCGATAAGGCGCCAATCGACACGCCGAGGCGAGCCATGGGCGATCTTCTCGGCAACGCGGTCCGCTTCGGCATAGGCAGCGATGTGATAGCGGCGGGCGAAGGCATCGAGACCGTCCTGTCGCTTCGTCAGGTCCTTCCCGACATGCCTATGCTGGCGGCGCTCTCCGCGGCCCATCTCGCTGCAATCCTGTTCCCCGACACACTGCGGCGGCTCTACATCGTCCGCGACAACGATCCGGCCGGTGACGCTGCGCGCGACACCCTCATCGAACGGGCCGACGCGGCCGGGATCGAGGCGATTGTCATCTCGCCGCAGCTGGGCGACTTCAACGAGGATCTGCGCAACCTCGGCCTGGACGCATTGAGCGTGGAAGCCCGGTTGCAGGTCGCGCCGCAGGACGTCGCGCGCTTCATGGCGTTGGCGGCATAGCCGGCAGGAGAACGGGCGTGAGGTTCGCCGCCGTGCTCGGCGGATGCATCATTCCATCGGAGGGGGCCCGCGCCTCGGCCTTCGAGAGGGCGATCGGCCCACAGGCCGGCCAACCGGGCAATGGCGGCGGCCGACTATTTTCCGGCGCGGCCGAGAGGCCGCTTTCCATCGCGAGGCAAAATAGCCGGCCTTAGCCATCGAGCCCTACGCTTTCGCTCCGGGTGCCCGGTCGTCCGGCCTGCGGGCTTCGTCGCCATGAAGGCCGCGACGGTCGCGGTCCAACCGACGGAGCATCCCATGCGCGAGCACGACGACTACGAACCGCATCACGAATCGTCACCCACCGACCATGTCCTCAACGAACTGCAACTCCACGGGTACCGCCCCTTCACCGACGAGCCCGACCAGCGGCTTCTGCCGGACGGCAATCAGGCCGCGGGCGCCGTCGCCGACATCTTCGACGCTCTGATCGGCACCCTGGCAGACACGCGTCTCGAACCTGACCTCGACGATCTCCTCTGGTCGACCGTGAACGTCTTCCACCGCGCCACCGACCGGATCGGCCGCGAACTGGATGACAATGAGCAGTCCCAGAAGCGGGCGCAGCGCGAACAGGACGGCAGCGAGGTGAAATCGGTCGAACTGGAGCGCCTGATCGCAGAGGGGATCACGCTGATAGAGCGCCAGAACGCCTTCGAGCTGATGCGCGACCAGGCCGCCGAACACTACGAACGCCACGTCGGCAAGCCTTGGCTCCCGCGCAGCGGATCGAAGGTCAACCATCGCAATCTGACTTCGGCGATGATCGACAGCCGCGACTTTCTCATGGCGAAGAAGCGCGCCGATCAGGAAGTACTACTTCCGCCCGGTCCCAAGATCATCGTCACCGGCGGCCTCGACTTCAATGATCACCAGCTTATCTGGGCAAAGCTCGATCAGGTTCACGCCAAGCACGCCGGCATGGTTCTGGTCCATGGAAAGTCGCCAAAGGGTGCCGAGAGGATCGCCTCGCTCTGGGCATCGAACCGCAACGTTCCGCAAATCGGCTTTGCACCCGATTGGACCAAGCACGGACGATCGGCACCGTTCAAGCGGAATGACCAGATGCTCGATATCGTGCCGAAGGGCGTGCTGCACTTCCCGGGCACGGGCATAAATGACAACCTCGCCGACAAGGCCAAGAAGCTCGGCATTCCGAGTGCGAAGCACGGCGGCGCGTGACCGCGGCCACGCATGGGCCGCTGCCTAGCGCTTCATCTTCGTGACTTTGTAGACGCACCCGGAGCGATCATACGTGGTCCAATCACCGACTTGCTGACCGTCTTCAAAGTAGCCGGACCGCAGCTTCGAACCGTCGCGGCGAAACCACTCCCAGTATCCGGTAGGTTGTCCCTCCATCGTCTGGCCGACGACCCACAAGCTTCCGTCCTTGTGTCGCTTCTGGAAAGCGAGCGTCTCCGTCATCGGCAACCCCACGTTCAGTCTGGCTCGCCTGTCACTGCGATACGGGCGGATCGCGCGTAGAAGGCAAGCTCGGTGTCGTTTTCGATCAACGCGTCGAGGAGCGCTTTCATATCCGCTTGGTCCGAAGACGACTGGAAGGGGCCCGGCTGCCGCTCAATCGCCAGCACAGCGATCGTCAAAGCCTTTTTCACGAGGTGCAGGCTCCTTCCTGTGAACTCCGCCATCGTCCAGCCCTTCGCGACTCTACACTTGCCGCCAAGAGCATAGCGCAAATGAAGCCATCTGAGGACACGACGCGAGGCTGAGTCGAAAGCAGCGTCGAGACTGTAAAACGGGTCTCCCGACGCGAAGACCACCTCCGCCTATCAGCGCTGATCCTTGGTCCAGCCGCGGACTTGTCGCCATCAACCCATGAAGGGTCGGCTATGCGAGCATGCCGCCGCTGCGGCTGCGCCTGCGCGGTGATTGCAGTCCACGGCCGAACACTTCGGGCGCCTGTCGGCGGGGGATGGTCCCCCGCTCCAGCAGGAGCCCAGCAGATGTCCCTCAATCAAGCTCACGCCTTCGCCTTCAGCCTCGCCACCACCCTGATGGTCTCGATTGTCATCTTCCAGGCGGGCGACGGCAGCATGGGTGTCATGCCCGCGGGCGAATATGACGGCGAACTCGCCGCGATCGTCCATGAGGTTGATCCCTTCGCCCGCTGATCGCGGGCAAGGCTTCACGGCCGCAAGCGGAAGTCCGGCAGGATTTCCGCTCCCGTCCCGGCTTGTCATTCGCTATACTTCAGGCGCGCTGTGGTGGTGGTGGAGGCGCGATCGTCAGCCATGAACGATTGGAAACCACTGCCATGATCATCCTTGCCATACTCGCATCCCTCTTCGCCGTCGGCCTGCTCTGCTGGCTGGTGTTCACCTTGGCCGTTTTCACTCTGCCCGCCTTCGTCGGCGTGACGACGGGCGCCTGGGCCAACGAAGGCGGCGCCGGCATTGCCGGCGCTGTCGTCGTGGGCGCGCTCGCGGCGGCGATGACGCTCGCCATCGGGCACCTCCTGATCGCCTTCGTCCGCCCGATGTGGCTGAAACTCGTCGTGGCGATCGCCTTCGTCGCCCCGGCGGCGATCGCGGGTTTTCATGCCACCCATGGCATCGTGAAGCACCTGATGCCGTCGGAAGCGTGGCAGATGGCGTTTTCGATCTTCGGGGCCGTCGCGGTCGGGATCACCGCCTTCCTCCGGGTCGCTGGACTAGTGGCGACTCCCAGCCCATCCAGCCCGGGCCTTACTCGGGCATAATCTTTGTCGAAGTCGTTCCGGCGGATCGGAACAGCACAAGACAAAGCATATCCTCGTAGCCTCCGAGGTTGCAGATGAAGCGGTGGGTGCTGATTGTTCATCGCCCCGAAAAGCAGCCCGCGGGGGAGCGCTTTGGGCAACACCGGCAGCGCATCCGTTCGTGCACCGAAGGCTGAGACGCTCCCGGTGGCAGTCGACGGAGATGCTGGAGCGATGCCTGTAGATGGGGAACGAAGCTGCTACGCACGCCCTGCGCCAACTTGCCGATGCGGGAGGGTCGCCATCTTCTCCGTTATCTGACCGTGCCTAGACCGCTCCAAACGGCCTCTTTAATGGCCTGATCTGGCCGAAGTACGGCTTCGCCTCGATCGCCTATGACACAACAGCCGCGTCGAACTTTCTTCCCCTGCCGGCTGCGCCGTCATTCCTCGCGAGACAAGAAAGCCCTCCTAAGCTGTCAGGCCCCTTCGGGGTGCGCCGTCGACCGCCTCCGGCCTGCCGATCGCCATCGAGGCCGCAATGGTGCGGGCTCGGAAACGGAAAACGGAGAATTACAATGGCGACCATCGGCACCTTCAAGAAGACCGACTCGAACGAGTTCACCGGCGAAATCGTCACCCTCAGCGTCCAGGCCAAGGGCGTGCGCATCGTCCCCGATACCCGCGCCACCGGCGAGAACGCTCCCAGCCACCGCGTCCTGGTGGGCCGCGCCGAGATCGGCGCCGCCTGGTCGAAGCGCTCCAACGAGGGCCGCGACTATCTCGGCCTCAAGCTCGACGATCCGAGCTTCAACGCCCCGATCTACGCCAACCTCTTCGACGACGAGGACGGCGACACCTTCTCGCTGATCTGGTCCCGCCCGAGCGGGCGGCGCGGCGACTGAGGCCTCCGCGCAAGGCCCCGGCCGGAAGGTCGGGGCCTTTCAGCTTTCTGGCAACCGAATCAGCTGACGTTTCCCCGATCGGCTTTGCGGTGGCCAAACTGGCATAGGGCGACTATTATAGTCGTAGTTCTGGCGTGCGCGTAGGTCCGAGTGGGAGGTGATCATGCATGATCACCGCCCGACAATCACGGGCCGCGCGCGCGTTGCTGGGTTGGACACAGGAGACGCTCGCTGACAAGGCTCGCGTATCTCTGACCGCCCTCAAGCGCCTCGAGTCGGCCAGTGGCCTCGAGGTGTACGAGAGCACGCGGGATGAGGTTAGGCGCGCTTTCGAACAGAGTGGCGTCGTGTTCCTGAGCTCCGACCGTGGTGTGGGAGTGATGGTGGTTGATCGCAAAGGGCAAGGCTAACGGCACGCGAGGAGCGAACTCGCAAACGCCCCTCTCATCGGGTTGCGCTAGAAGCTCGCTCGTAACATCGTTAACAAAATGCTCCAGTATGGATGGATATCCGCGCCGGGGAACGCCGTGACTACAAACTTATTTCTTGATGAACCGCCAAGCAGCGCGACGCCGACCGCCTATGACGCGGCCAATGTGAAGCTTTACCTGCGTTTGCTGGATGCCGAAGCGCAAGGCGCTTCCTGGGCGGACGTCGTCGAGACGATTTTCGGGATTTCGGTCAACGCCGAGCCCGAGCGTGCCGAGCGCGTTCACCGCTCGCATCTCGCGCGCGCAAAGTGGATGACGAAGAACGGCTATAGCGGTTTGCTGGCCGGCCGCGTGAACTGAACGTGATGCAGGTTTCGCATCAC
This sequence comes from Raddia distichophylla, assembly GCA_005191435.1. Lineage (NCBI taxonomy): Eukaryota > Viridiplantae > Streptophyta > Magnoliopsida > Poales > Poaceae > Raddia > Raddia distichophylla. The sequence goes on from SPJY01012909.1 coordinate 10,192, forward strand.
GTTGCTCCGCCTTCGTTATTCCCAGCCCCCACACAACTTGGAATCGTGTCCGCAGCTCAATTCGCGCGCTAAAACTGCGGAGGCTGTGGAGGATGTCTGAAGAAGATTCTTGGCGGTCAGAGGCCGCTTACGACTATGTCGATGCTCTGTCTCCCGGAGATCTCGCCTGGGAGTTTTTGCGGAGAAACACCGAGTACCGGCGATCATACGACGAATTCCTCCAGGCAGGCGACAACACCGAAGAACTGACCCGGGAGTTTACATCCCGATGGGGGTTGCGATTTCCCGGCAGATCCTTCTGCATCTGCAATCGTCTCTCCAGTCTATTGGGACGCCCACTTCGATCCATCGATCGTCGTCCTCGGCAAAATCCCGACGGCTCACACGCCTCCCTCACTTGACGATTTCATCAGGGCGCAGGCCATAAATGGCATCGATGGCGAGATGCTGCGCCTTCAGATCCGGGGCGAAATTTTCGACGCTTCTCTGCGCGACGGTGCCGGAAGTCTCGCGGCCATGGTCCTTCTTGATGAGCTTACGCCCGACCGCCTGAGCACGCTGGCTCGTTTTTGGGCGGCTCTCGCTGGAAAAACCGTCCCGCCGGATCCGCGTATCACCCGATCCCGACAAAAGCGGGCGCGCGAAATGCTGCGCGTCCTCGACGGTCGGGCATCCGGAGCGACGTATCGTGCAATCGCCGACGCCGTCTTTCCCAAACATGATCACGACGCAGCCTCGTGGGTAGGCAGCGCAATCCGCGAGACGACCATTCGCCTGGCTAGAGACGGCGCGAAGCTCGTCCAGGGCGGCTATCGTTCGATCTTGCGCCGGCCACGCCGAGACCGCTGACGCCCCAAGGGGTGTCGAACTTATCTCCTTTACTTCGACATCGTGCCGACCGCCGCAATCGCGCCACCGTGACCGCAATCCGCCGCCTGTCCGAGGCAGGCGCCGCGAAACCACGGAGGTTCGATCATGGACGAAACGGCCGCCCCCATGCCGCCACGCTACCTCAGGACAGAGGAAGCCGCGCGCTTTCTCGGGCTGTCGGAGCGCACGCTCGAAAAGCACCGAACATATGGCACCGGACCGACCTACCGGAAGCTCGGTGGACGGGTGGTCTATTCGCTGACCGACCTGCAGGCGTGGGCCGATCGCGGCTTGGTGACCTCCACCTCGGATCCGCGTGGCGGCATCGTCGCTCCTGCGAAAGCTGCGGCCTCCCAAGGCCGCAACGCCGGCACTTCCGGCCTTCGCTGATCCGGTCTCCGTGATGTCGTCCCGCCATCAACGCAGCGACGAGCGAGCGCAACTCGACCTCTTCCGGGCGCTGCCCGGTGACCTGGCGCCTCGCGATGCGCAGGACCTGATGGCCTATCCGTTCTTCTCCCTCGCCAAGTCGAAGCGGCTTGCGCCGATCGACTTCAAGGCCGGCTCGGTCAAGATCCGTGTCGAGGCAGTGCCCGAGCATGGCATGGCGACGATCTGGGACGCCGACATCCTCATCTGGGCCGCCTCACAGATCGTCGAGGCTCGCGACGTGGGGCTCCAGCCATCGCGGCTGATGGCCACGACCCCGTATGAAATCCTGAACTTCATCGGCCGCGGCGTATCGCTGCGGGATTACGATCGGCTCAAGGCCGCACTCGACCGACTGCAGTCGACTACCGTCGCGACCTCGATCCGCCAGCCGACAGAGCGGCGGATGCACCGGTTCTCCTGGATCAACGAGTGGAAGGAACGAGCCGACCAACGCGGCAGGCCGCTCGGCCTCGAACTCATCGTTCCCGACTGGTTTTACAGCTCGGTGCTCGACGACGCGCTGGTGCTCACCATTGACCGCAACTACTTCGGCCTGACCGGAGGGCTGGAGCGCTGGCTGTACCGCTTGGTGCGCAAGCACGGCGGCAAGCAGGAGTTCGGCTGGAGCTTCGACTTTCCGCACCTCCATGCAAAGTCGGGTAGCCTCTCGCCGCTCAAGCACTTTGCCTACGACCTCCGCGAGATCGTCCGCCGGCAGCCGCTCCCTGGGTATCAGCTCACCATCGAGCGGTGCGTCGGCGGTCCCGACATCCTGTCCTTCGCACCCACCGATCCCGACGCGCTTGGCATTCCGCGCCGCCGTCGCCGCTCGAAAACTCGCCCTGGGGATAAGCTGTGAATCGTCTCGTGCTATCGGGGACCGGCACTATCGTGCCATCGAGGACCGAAGTCTCGTGCTATCGGGGACCGGATTCGACGAATCCTCGCGCTGAATCAGCGACTTGCAAGCCCTGTAACTTATCTAACCTAGATTCCTACGGAATCTTTCTAACGCGACCGTGCTTTTCGGCCGCTGTGGACGAGTCCCCGATCGCCGGGAGACCGTCATGATCGTCGCACTGCTCAACCAGAAGGGCGGCGTCGGGAAAACGACGCTCGCCCTGCACCTCGCCGGCGAATGGGCTCGCCGTGGACAGCGCGTGACGCTGATCGACGCCGACCCCCAGGGTTCGGCGCTCGACTGGTCGCAGCAGCGCAACCGAGAGGGGTTGGAGCGGCTGTTCGGTGTCGTCGGCCTGGCCCGCGACACGCTCCACCGCGAAGCGCCGGAGTTGGCCCGCGACGTTGACCATGTCGTCATCGACGGCCCGCCGCGCGTCGCTGGGCTGATGCGCTCGGCGCTGCTCGCGGCCGATCTCGTGATGATTCCGGTGCAGCCGTCGCCGCTCGATGGCTGGGCCTCCGCCGAAATGCTCTCGCTGCTCGGCGAGGCACGCATCTACCGCCCGCAACTCGCCGCCCGCTTCGTGCTGAACCGGTGCGCGGCTCGCACCGTGTTGGCGCGCGAGACCGCCGAAACGCTCGCGGATCACGACCCGCCCTTGCTCTCGACCACGATCGGCCAGCGCATCGTCTTCGCCGATGTCGTGCAGACCGGCCGGCTCGCCGCCGAGCAGGACGAGGATTGCCCTGGCGCGCGCGAGATCGCCGCGCTCGCGGCGGAAGTCGCGAGGATCGGCGCATGAGCGCGCGGTCCCCAAAACGCAGCTTCGCGGCGCGTCCGGCCGATCCGGAGAGCTGGATCAAGGCGCCCGAGCGCCACACCCCGCGCGCACAAGCCGGCGAGGACTTCTCGGCGCGACTGACGATCGACGTGACTGCGGATATGCGCGGCCGCATCAAGATCGCCGCCTTCCAGCGCGGGCAGACCGTCGCCGAAATGCTGCGCGCGCTGTTCGAGCGCCAATTCCCACCCCCGTCAGGAGAAGGATCATGACCGGCCATGTCGCCGCGCCAATGCGCGTCGGCCGCGCTGCCGCCGAGCCGCCGCCAGAAGCTTTCACCCAGGTCGAACTTACTTGGGTCGAGAAGCGAACGGAGCACTGGATACGGTTCGGTCACGAGCTACGCGAACAGATCCTCGACCGGCGCCGACGCATCCTCTTCTTCCCTCCGGGAAGCATCTTTGCGCTGGTCCGATGGGCCGCGAATGAGCACGGGACCGTGCTCTCGCGCCTCGACATCCTGCGCGCTGTTGAGCCTGCTGCGCCATGCCAGACGATGCCGACCGTCACGCCCGGAGCGGACATCCTCTTGCGCGTCGACGGCTGGCCGAAGGTGGAGCGCATGCTCCAGCTCATCGACGCCATTGAGGCGCGCGGCATCGAGCCGATCGAGGTCTCGCCGGACCATTGGCGCCACGTCCACAACCGAATGACCGTCGGCGAAACGCCACGCGCTTATGGTCTTCGGCAGCATCGCGCCTTTCTCCTGCGCCAGGAGATCGGCGCATGACGCGGCTCTCCTACGCCATCGCCACAACGGCGGCGGTGTCGCTTCTAGGCCTCGCCTCGATCGCCTCATTCGCGCCGCGCCTCATCTGGAACGCTTCAGCCAGCACGCCGGTCGGCTTCTACACGATCGGCGATGTGCGCGCCCTCGACGTGACCGATCTGGTGGCGGTCGACGCGCCCGAGCCGCTCGCGACATTCCTGTCCGATGGCGACTACCTGCCACGCGGCGTGCCGCTCTTGAAGCGCGTCGCCGCGCTCCCGGGTCAACGGGTTTGCCGGACCGGGCTCGCCATCACGGTCGACGGCGTGCCGATCGGCGACGCCCTCGATCGCGATCGTCGCGGTCGCCCGCTCCCCGTTTGGCAGGGCTGCCGCTTGGTCGCAGCTGGCGAGTTGTTCCTGATGAACTGGCAGGTCCGCGACAGCCTCGACGGCCGCTACTTCGGCCCGCTTCCGGCCACCGCCGTGATCGGCCGGGCCACCCCTCTCTACACCGACGAGGACGGCGATGGCCGCTTCGTCTGGCGCGCGCCGACGCGGTGACGGCGAGCCCATGACCCTGTCCACCGCAACCTGAAGGAGACGACCAATGCCCGTGATCGGTCAATTCATGCGCGAGAATGATGGCTTCATCGGCCATCTGACGACACTTTCCCTGCACCAGGACATCATCGTCGTCGCGGCCGAGCCGTCCGATGCCGAGAACGCGCCGGACTATCGCGTTCATGTGCTCGACACCATGAGCAACGAGACCGGCGCGGAGATCGGCGCAGGCTGGAAGCGCACCGGCGAGAAGGCCGGCGAATACGTCTCGCTGCAGCTTGACGATCCGACCTTCGAACATCCGATCCGCGCCAACCTGTTCCAGTCGGCCGACGACAAGTCCGCCTGGGCCCTACACTGGAACCGCCCGCCAAAGCGCGGCGAGCGGGACTGAACGATGCCCGCCACACGCATCAAACCTGTCGTCGGAGGGAGGATCGCCCTCCGACGTGCAGCTCTCCTTCTCCTTTCCGGCCTGGTCCTCGCCGGATCCGCCGCGAGCACTGCCTACGCCCAGCAGGCGCAGGTCGAGCATCCATCACGCAGCGATCCCTATGGCGCGTACATTGCAGAGGCGTCTCAGCGGTTTGGCGTTCCAGAAACGTGGATACGTGCCGTCATGCGCGTCGAGAGCGCGGGCGATGTGCGCGCGATCTCGTCGGCCGGCGCAATGAGCCTGATGCAAATCATGCCCGCCACGTGGGAGGAGTTGCGCGTCCGGCATCGGCTCGGCGGCAACCCCTACGACCCCCGGGACAACATTCTGGCGGGTGCTGCATATCTGCGCGAGATGCACGACCGTTACGGATCGCCGGGGTTTTTGGCGGCCTACAACGCGGGTCCGGGCCGCTACGAAGAGTATCTCGCCGGCCGCCCATTGCCGGCCGAAACGCGCGCCTATGTCGCGACGCTCGCCCCCATCGTCGGGGGCGGTGAACTGACCGGTCCTGTCATGGTGGCGGCCGCCGATCCACTGACCTGGACGAGAGCGCCGCTCTTCGTCGTACAGTCGGCCGGCAGAGAGTCTGCCGTGCCGTTACAGTCTGACGGCAAGCCGGACACCGCCACGGCGGCGGAACCGGTGCGCGATCAGGGCCCCGTCGCTGCGCCCACCGATGGCCTTTTCGTTGCGCGCAGCGTTTCCGGGGGACCGCGATGACCGCGTTCGCACCCGTTCGTACCGTGGCGTGCCTTGGCGGAAGATGGGCAGTCTGCGGAGGGGGAGCAGTCAGCACAACCGAAAGATGGCGAGATAAAAGCCGGCGATGTGCGGCTTGGTGCGGTCGTGTGTTTTCAGGGGCTTATGGCGCATTTGCGCGAGGTGCACCTTGCCGGCGCAGCCTGCGCATTCGCCATTTTTCCAAGTGTTTCCTTCGCTTTGCGCGATGTGCGGAGCTTTGGCGATGAGCGGCGAGGACGATTTCCGCATCCGGCCTGGCCGCATCCGCTCGACCCGCGCGCAACAGGCACGGCCCTTCATCGCTCAGGCACTTGCGGCCGCACAGCGGGCTGGCGGCCGCGTCTCGCGATCCGGCCAGATCACCAAGAGCAATCGCTCGCGGTTCGGTCGCGGGCAGCGCGCGACAGTGCAGGCCAACCGGCTCCTGACCAGCCGGTCGCGCAACGTGGTTTTCAAGACGCGCGTCGTGCGGCACACCGCCAAGGCCGCGCCGCTTAGCGCCCACCTCAGCTACCTCAGGCGCGAGGGTGTTACCCGGGACGGGGAGAAGGCCCAGCTGTTCGGTCCCGAGACCGGAGACGCCGATCCCAAGGCCTTCGCTGAGCGAACCCAGGACGACCGCCATCATTTCCGCTTCATCGTCTCACCGGAGGACGCAACGGAGATGTCCGACCTCAGGACATACGCCCGCGACCTGATGGGGCAGATGGAAAAGGACCTCGGCACCAAGCTCGACTGGGTCGGCGTCGATCATTGGAACACCGACAATCCCCATGTCCACATCATCCTGCGGGGACGTACCGACGACAGCCAGGACCTCGTAATCTCCCGCGACTACATCAAGGAGGGCATGCGCGCCCGCGCGCAGGACCTCGTCACCCAGGAACTGGGGCCCCGCACCGAGCAGGAGATCCGTCGTAACCTCGGACGTCAGGTCGAGGCGGAACGCTGGACCGATCTCGATCGGCAGATCTCCCGCGACAGCTATCGCAGCGGCATCGTCGACCTCGCGCCACGTCCCGATCAGAAGCCTGACGAGTTCCACGCGTTGAAGGTCGGCAGGCTGCGCAAGCTGGAGACGCTTGGTCTCGCCGATCAGGTCGGTCCCGGTCAATGGGTTGTGTCGGAGACTGCGGAGAAGACTCTACGCGCCCTCGGTGAACGCGGCGACATCATCAAGCGCATCCATCGTGGCCTGACCGAGCGCGGCATCGAGCGTGGCGCCGCGAGCTATGTGCTCGCGGGCGAAAGCATCGATGACCCTGTCATCGGGCGTCTGGTCGATCGCGGTCTCGACGACGAACTGAAGGGCACGGCCTACGCCGTCGTCGACGGCACCGACGGGCGAACCCATCATATTAAGCTCCCCGATCTCGACGCGGCTGCCGACAGCGCGCCGGGTTCGATCGTCGAGCTGCGCAAGTTCGACGACGTGCAGGGCCGCCGCCGTGTCGCACTCGCTGTTCGATCCGATCTCGATATCGAACAGCAGGTCCATGCGACCGGCGCCACCTGGCTCGACCGGCAGGCTATCGCCCGCGAACCGGTGGCTCTCGGTGGAGGCGGCTTTGGCGCGGAGGTGCGGCAGGCAATGGACCGACGCGCCGAGCATCTTATCCACCAAGGGCTCGCCGAGCGTCAGACCCGCGGCGTCAGCTTCTCGCCGGGGCTGATCGAAACTTTGCGCCAGCGCGAGGTCGAAGCGCTCGGGGAGAAGCTCGCGGCCGACACCGGCCGGCCATTCTCGAAGGCCGGAACGGGCGAGTATGTGGCGGGCACCTATCGCCAGCGCTTCGCGCTCGCCTCCGGCCGCTTCGCCCCGATCGACGACGGGCTCGGCTTCCAGCTCGTGCCCTGGTCGCCGTCCCTCGAACGTCAACTCGGCCAGCACGTCTCCGGGGTCTCGCGCGGGGGCGGCGGCGTCGACTGGAGCTTCGGCCGCAATCGCGGCCTCGGCATGTAGCCCCACCAAGAAAGGAGTACCTGCCATGTCGGCGACGAAAATCCTCTGGGGGCAGATCCTCACCGTTTTCCTGATCGTGTTGATGACGACCTGGGGCGCCACGCAATGGACAGCCTACCGTCTCGGCTTCCAGCCCCAGCTCGGTCAGCCTTGGTTCGAACTGGCCGGATGGCCGATCTATTATCCCCCGGCCTTCTTCTGGTGGTGGTATTTCTACGACGCCTATGCGCCGCCGATCTTTGTCGAGGGCGCCTATATCGCCGCGTCGGGTGGCTTCATCTCCATCGCCGTCGCGATCGGCATGTCGGTATGGCGGGCGCGTGAAGCCAAGAACGTCGAGACCTATGGCTCGGCCCGCTGGGCACGAGCGGAAGAGGTGAAGGCGGCAGGACTGCTCGGCCCCGACGGAGTCGTACTCGGCAGGCATGAGCGCGAGTATCTCCGCCATGACGGTCCGGAGCATGTGCTGTGCTTCGCGCCGACCCGTTCCGGCAAGGGCGTTGGCCTGGTGGTGCCTTCGCTCTTGACGTGGCCGGGGTCGGCGATCGTCCACGACATCAAGGGCGAGAACTGGACGCTCACCGCCGGCTATCGCGCACGGCATGGCCGCGTGCTGCTCTTCGATCCGACGAACGCGAAGTCGGCGGCCTACAACCCGCTGCTCGAAGTGCGCCGCGGCGAATGGGAAGTCCGCGACGTGCAGAACATCGCCGACATTCTCGTCGACCCGGAAGGCTCGCTCGAAAAGCGAAACCACTGGGAGAAGACATCGCACGCGCTTCTGGTCGGCGCGATCCTGCATGTCCTGTACGCAGAGGCCGACAAGACATTCGCCGCCTTTCTCTCCGATCCGAAGCGCCCGATCGAGTCGACCCTCGCGGCGATGATGAAGACCGCCCATCTCGGCGAGGCCGGTCCACATCCGGTGATCGCCAGCGCCGCCCGCGAACTGCTCAACAAGTCCGATAACGAGCGCTCCGGGGTGCTGTCGACAGCGATGTCGTTCCTCGGCCTGTATCGCGATCCCGTCGTGGCCGAGGTCACCCGTCGCTGCGACTGGCGTATCGCCGACATGGTTGGAGGCAAGTATCCGACCACGCTCTACCTCGTGGTGCCGCCATCGGACATCAACCGGACCAAGCCGCTGATCCGCCTGATCCTCAATCAGGTCGGCCGTCGCCTCACCGAGGACCTGCAGGCGAAGAGCAATCGACACCGGCTGCTGCTCATGCTCGACGAATTTCCCGCCCTTGGGCGCCTGGACTTTTTCGAGAGCGCGCTCGCCTTCATGGCAGGCTACGGTCTGAAGGCGTTCCTCATCGCGCAATCGCTGAACCAAATCGAGAAAGCTTACGGTCCGAACAACTCGATCCTCGATAACTGCCATGTGCGCGTCAGCTTCGCCACCAACGACGAGCGAACTGCGAAGCGCGTTTCGGATGCGCTTGGCACCGCGACCGAAATGAAGGCCATGAAGAACTATGCCGGCCACCGGCTATCGCCCTGGCTCGGCCACCTGATGGTGTCGCGCTCGGAGACTGCACGGCAATTGCTCACGCCGGGCGAGATCATGCAGCTCCCGCCGTCAGACGAGATCGTCATGGTCGCCGGCATCCCGCCTATCCGCGCAAAGAAGGCACGCTATTACGAGGATCGTCGGCTTCAGGAGCGCATCCTTACGCCCCCCGCACTCACGAAGCCCGCAAGCGCTCGAGCCGACGATTGGAGCGCGCTCGCCATACCGGAACCTCCCGTACTGAGTGCGCCAGCTCCGGCAGATAACCTAGCCGACGACGACCCGACGGACTCCGAGCAGCGGCATCAGCCTGAACTGAGCCGCATCAAAACAGTCGAACGCAAGGCGATCGTCGACAACGAATTCGAGATCGATCCTCGCGACGACGTCGATGAGGATGCTGCGCGCCTCAGCCGCATGACGCAGACCATGCGCCAAGTCGCTCGGCAGGCATCGCTCGATCCTGGCGATGGCATCGAGCTATAGGAGGCGGGGGTGACCAAACCTTTGAAGAAGCAGCGGCTGTCGGTCTATCTCGACCCGGACGTCATGAAGGCGCTCGCAGCCCATGCTGCCCGGCGCGATCTGTCCCTGTCACTGGTAGCCGAGGCCGGTATCGCTTCATTCCTCTCGCCGGACGCTGCCGAGCGTCAGGAGGCCGCGACGACGAAGCGGCTTGACCAGCTCGACCGACGCATGGCGCGCATGGAGCGCGATCTGGGAATATCGGTCGAGACGCTCGCCGTGTTCATCCGCTTCTGGCTGACCTCCAACCCGCCGTTGCCGGAGCCGGCGCAAGTTGCGGCTCGCGCCAAAGCGTCGGAGCGCTACGAAGCCTTCGTGACCGCGCTCGGCAGACGACTCGCGCAAGGTCCGAAGCTCAGGCAGGAAATCGCGGAAGACATCCCCGCGCGCGACGCGGAATAATCACTGGTTGACGTATCACAAGTATTCGACCGTTCCGCCGTTTCCCTGTCTTTGTACGCCACAGTACGACGGCCACATGATGGTTGTTGTCACGCCATGATTTCTGCCTCTTCTACTCATCCCCGATCCAGGGCCGCCCGCGGCGGTCCCGCAAAAGAACGGGGACAGCGTGACGGCAGCTCACCAGAAATCGGAGGCGATCCTTCGCGGGGCTCGGATGCTGCGCACTGCGCTCGGCCCGGCGATCGCCACGTTTCTGGAAGACCCCGCAATCGTCGAGGTGATGCTCAACCCCGACGGGCGGCTCTGGGTCGACCGGTTGTCGGAAGGTCTCTCCGACACCGGTGAACGGCTATCTCCAGCCGACGGCGAACGCATAGTTCGACTTGTCGCACATCACGTCGGGGCCGAGGTTCATGCCGGGGCGCCCCGCGTCTCCGCCGAACTGCCTGAAACAGAGGAGCGGTTTGAGGGCCTTCTGCCGCCGGTGGTGTCCGCGCCGGCTTTCGCGATCCGGAAGCCAGCCGTCGCCGTGTTCACGCTCGATGACTATGTCGCGGCTGGCATCATGCTGTCCGACCAAGCCGAAACACTGCGTCAGGCCGTTCTTCATAGGCGGAACATTCTCGTCGCCGGCGGCACCTCCACCGGTAAGACCACGCTCACGAACGCCCTGTTAGCGGAGGTATCGAAGACATCCGATCGCGTCGTGTTGATCGAGGACACCCGTGAACTGCAATGCGCCGCGCCAAACCTGGTCGCAATGCGCACGAAGGACGGCGTCGCTTCTCTCTCCGATCTTGTCCGTTCCTCGTTGCGTCTTCGTCCCGACCGCATCCCGATCGGCGAAGTGCGCGGTGCAGAGGCGCTCGATCTGCTGAAGGCCTGGGGCACCGGCCATCCCGGCGGCGTCGGCACGATCCACGCCGGCACCGCCATCGGCGCTCTTCGCCGGATGGAGCAACTCATCCAGGAAGCCGTCGTCACGGTTCCGCGCGCGCTGATCGCCGAGACCATTGATCTGGTTGCGGTGCTCTCCGGCCGCGGCTCCTCGCGCCGCCTTGCCGAGCTTGCCCGCGTCGAAGGCCTGGGCCCCGACGGCGACTACTGCGTCACTCCAACAATTCCGTCCATCTCAGGAGACAGGTAATGATCAAGCATGCCCTGCGCATCCGCCGTCACATCGCCACGGCGGCTTCCGTCACTTTCATTTCCATAGCCCTCGCACCTGCCGCTCATGCGTCCGGTTCGTCGATGCCATGGGAAGCTCCTCTGCAGTCGATCCTCGAATCGATCGAGGGCCCGGTCGCAAAGATCATCGCGGTGATGATCATCATCATCACCGGCCTGACTCTCGCCTTCGGCGACACGTCGGGCGGAGCGCGCCGCCTGATCCAGATCGTGTTCGGCCTGTCGATCGCCTTCGCCGCGTCGAGCTTCTTCCTCTCGTTCTTCTCGTTCGGCGGCGGGGCGCTTGTCTGATGGCCGTTGGAGCGGATCATAGCGCGGACGTACCGGGCTTTTCCGTGCCGGTTCATCGTGCGCTGACCGAGCACATCCTGCTCGGCGGTGCGCCGCGCTCGCTCGCGATCCTCAATGGCACCCTGGCCGCCGCGCTTGGCTTGGGCCTTCGCCTTTGGCTGGTCGGGCTGGCGCTATGGGCGGTCGGCCACTTCGCCGCCGTCTGGGCGGCCAAACGTGATCCGCAATTTGTCGACGTCGTGCGCAAGCATCTGCGCATCCCCGGCCACTTGGCAACGTGAGGAGCCGGGCAATGATGAACCTAGCCGAATACCGCAATCGGAATACCCGGCTCGCCGACTTCCTACCCTGGGCGGCGCTCGCCGGCGACGGCGTCGTCCTCAACAAAGACGGCAGCCTGCAGCGCTCGGCCCGCTTTCGCGGTCCTGACCTCGACAGCGCAGTGCCAGCCGAGCTCGTCGCCGTCGCTGGCCGGCTGAACAACGCCTTCCGTCGCCTTGGTTCCGGCTGGGCCATATTCGTCGAAGCGCAGCGCCATGGCGCGGTGTCATATCCGGCAAGCACATTTGCCGACAGCGCTTCGGCGCTTGTCGATGCCGAGCGCAAGGCAGACTTTGAAGAAGCCGGCGCCCATTTCGAATCCAGCTACTTTCTCACATTCCTTTATCTACCGCCGGCCGAGGATGCCGCCCGTGCCGAGACCTGGCTTTACGAGGGTCGGGACCATGCCGGCGTCGATGCGCGCGAAGTGCTCCGAAGTTTTGTCGATCGCACCGACCGTATCCTCAACCTGATAGACGCCTTCATGCCGGAGTGCGTATGGCTCGATGACGCCGAAACGCTCACCTACCTGCATTCGACGATCTCGACGAAGCGCCATCGCGTCCGCGTGCCCGAAACGCCGATGTACCTCGACGCTTTGCTCGCCGATCAGCCGCTCACCGGCGGGCTGGAGCCCCGGCTTGGAGATGCGCACGTACGCATCCTCACTATCGTCGGCTTCCCGACCGCGACGACGCCCGGCATCCTCGACGAGCTGAACCGACTTGCCTTTCCCTATCGCTGGTCGACCCGAGCGATCCTGCTCGACAAGACCGACGCGACCAAGCTGCTGACAAAGATCCGGCGGCAGTGGTTCGCAAAGCGCAAGTCGATCGCCGCCATTCTCAAGGAGGTGATGACCAACGAGGCATCGGCGCTCGTTGACACTGACGCAGCCAACAAGGCCGCTGACGCTGATATGGCGCTACAGGAACTGGGCGCCGACTATGCCGGCCAAGCCTACGTGACCGCGACCATCACCGTCTGGGACGATGATCCCCGCGTCGCGGCCGAGAAGCTCCGGCTGGTGGAGAAGGTCATTCAGGGCCGCGACTTCACGGCGATGACTGAGACCATCAATGCTGTCGACGCCTGGCTGGGCTCACTCCCCGGGCATGTCTACGCCAACGTCCGCCAGCCGCCCATCAGCACATTGAATCTCGCTCACATGATCCCGCTGTCAGCGGTGTGGGCGGGACCGGAACGGGACGAGCACTTCGATGCACCCCCACTGCTTTACGGCAGAACGGAGGGCTCGACCCCGTTCCGGCTTTCCATCCACGTCGGCGATGTCGGTCATACGCTGATCGTCGGGCCGACCGGCGCCGGTAAATCGGTGCTTCTCGCACTCATGGCGCTCCAGTTCCGCCGCTATCAACAATCTCAGGTCTTCGCCTTCGACTTCGGCGGATCGATCCGCGCCGCGGCGCTCGCCATGCAGGGCGACTGGCATGATCTCGGCGGCGGTTTGACTGAGGGTTCCGAGGAGAGTGTGTCGCTCCAGCCGCTCGCCCGCATCGACGACGTCGCCGAGCGCGCCTGGGCCTCCGACTGGCTGATCGCGATCCTCTCCCGAGAGAGCGTGCCGGTCACGCCCGAGGTCAAGGAGCATCTGTGGTCGGCGCTTTCGTCGTTGGCGTCAGCGCCGGTCGCCGAGCGCACGTTGACCGGGCTGTCGGTCCTTCTCCAGTCCAATGACCTGAAACAGGCGCTGCGACCCTACTGCGTCGGCGGCCCCTATGGCCGGCTGTTGGACGCTGAGGCCGAGCATCTCGGCGAGGCGCATGTCCAGGCTTTCGAGACCGAAGGTCTGATCGGCACCGGTGCAGCGGCAGCGGTGCTCGCCTATCTCTTCCATCGCATCGAGGACCGCCTCGACGGCCGGCCGACACTCCTGATCGTGGATGAAGGTTGGCTCGCCCTCGACGACGACGGCTTCGCCGGACAACTCCGCGAATGGCTGAAGACGCTGCGCAAGAAAAACGCCAGCGTCATCTTCGCCACCCAGTCGCTCTCCGACATCGACGGCTCTGCGATAGCGCCGGCGATTATCGAGAGCTGCCAAACGCGCATCCTCCTGCCGAACGAGCGCGCGGTCGAGCCGCAGATCACCGCTATTTACCGCCGCTTCGGTCTCAACGACCGGCAGATCGAAATCCTCGCGCGGGCAACGCCCAAGCGAGACTATTACTGCCAGTCGCGACGGGGCAATCGCCTGTTCGAGCTGGGCCTGTCGGATGTGGCCCTGGCGCTGTGCGCAGCCTCATCCAAACAGCATCAAGCGATGATCGCCGACGTCCACGCCCGAAGCGGCACCGGGGGATTCCTCGCCGAGTGGCTGGCGGCCAACCGACTCGACTGGGCTGCCGACCTGATCACCGACCTCACCAACGTCAATCAACAAGACCCGGAGGCACGTCCATGACACGTCTGATTCAAACCCACAGTCGCGCACTGCGCGTGACGGCCGCACTCCTCGCGGTCCCGCTCGCACTTTCACCGGTCCTCAGCACCCCGGCTGCCGCTCAGTGGATCGTCTACGACCCAACGAACTATGCCCAGAACGTCCTCACTGCGGCGCGGACCCTCCAGCAGGTGAATCAGCAGATCACTCAGCTTCAGAACGAAGCTCAGATGCTGATCAATCAGGCGCGCAATCTTGCCAGCCTCCCGCACTCTTCGCTTCAGCAGCTTCAACAGTCGGTTCAGCGGACGCAACAGCTTCTGAGCGAGGCGCAGGGGATAGCCCTTAACGTCCAACAGATCGACCGAGCATTCCAGACCACCTATGGCAATGCCTCGATGTCCGCCTCGGATCAGGCGCTCGTCACACAGGCGCGGGAGCGCTGGCAGAACACTGTCGGTGGTCTGCAGGACGCTATGCGAGTCCAGGCGGGTGTTGTCGGCAACATCGACACCAACCGTACGGAGATGTCAGCGCTTATCGGCCAAAGCCAGGGCGCGACGGGGGCGTTGCAGGCGACGCAGGCCGGCAATCAACTGCTCGCACTGCAGGCCCAAAAGCTCGCCGACCTCGCCGCCGCCGCCGCCGCCGACGGGCGCGCTCAGAGCCTATCCGAAGCCGAGCGCGCCGCAGCGGCGGAACAGGGTCGTGAGCAGCGCCGTCGCTTTCTCACGCCCGGCAGCGGCTACCAGCCGGGCAATGCGCGCATGTTCCCGAACGGCAATTGAGAGGACCGACCGTGGACGGCAAATTGGTCGCTCGGATGGGCGCCGTGATTTTCGTCGCGGTTGCGGTCACCGCGACCGCGATCGAGATGTCCCGGAAAGAGGAAGTGCCTGAGGCTTGGTCGTCCGGACGAACGCCTCAAGAAACTGCGGATCCCCTGCGCGACGCGCTCATCCGCTGCCAGGCACTCGGTGAAGAAGGTCCGCGAGACCCCGCCTGCCGCCGGGCCTGGGCCGAGAACCGACACCGCTTTCTCGCGCCCGGTTCTCGTCCCGTCGAGCGCTTGCCGGACGTAGCATCACCCATCGGTGACGTCTTCAGCCCTCAACCACGAGGGACAGACGCGCAAGATCACGCGCCGACCGCGCCGAGCACGCCACAGATCAACGAAGCGCGATAGCATCATGGGCAACACCGGCGTCATCGACCACTTCCTCGAGGTCTTCACTCGCTACATCGACAGCGGGTTCGGCCTGCTTAGCGGAGAGGTCGCCTTCATCGCCACGACCCTGATCGTCATCGACGTGACGCTCGCGGCACTGTTCTGGAGCTGGGGCGCCGACGACGACATCATGGCGCGGCTGGTGAAGAAAACGCTCTTCGTCGGCGTCTTCGCCTACATCATCGGCAACTGGAACAACCTCGCACGTATCGTCTTCGAGAGCTTCGCCGGTCTCGGGCTGAAGGCGAGTGGCACCGGATTTTCAACTGCGGACCTCATGCGCCCGGGAAGAGTCGCGCAGACCGGCCTAGACGCCGGTCGACCATTGCTCGACTCCATCTCCAGCCTGATGGGCTACTGGTCGTTCTTCGAGAACTTCATCCAGATTGCCTGCATGTTTCTTGCCTGGGCGCTGGTCCTGCTCGCCTTCTTCATTCTCGCCATCCAGCTGTTCGTCACCCTCATTGAATTCAAGCTGACGACGCTCGCCGGCTTCGTCCTGATCCCGTTCGGCCTGTTCGGCAAATCCGCGTTTATGGCCGAGCGCGTGCTCGGCAACGTCATCTCCTCCGGCATCAAGGTTCTGGTCCTCGCTGTCATCATCGGCATCGGGTCAACGCTCTTCTCAGAGTTCACTTCCGGTTTTGGCGGGCAGAATCCGTCGATCGACGAAGCCATGGCGATCGTGCTGGCCGCGTTGTCACTTCTCGGCCTCGGCATTTTTGGTCCCGGAATCGCCACCGGGCTCGTTTCTGGCGGCCCGCAGCTCAGTGCAGGCGCGGCGATAGGAACCGGCCTCGCAGCGGGCGGCGTGGTCGCTCTTGGCGCCGGCGCCGTCGGTGCAGCAGCCTCCGGCGGCGCGGCCTTGGCAGGCGGTGCGGCAGCCGCAGCTCGTGGTGGCGCCGCCATCGCGGGTGGAGCGTCCACAGCCTACAGCCTTGGCGCAGCCGGACAGTCCGGCGCGGCCGGGGTGGCCTCCGGCCTCGGAGGCGTTGCGCGTGCAGGCGGCAGCGCGGCTGTCTCACCTCTGCGCCGTGCCGCATCGCGCGCTGCCGACACAATGAGGTCAAGCTTCAACGCAGGCGGCAAAGCGGCGTTCGAAGCGACAGGCGGAACATCCACCATGGGCTCAATAGGGGGTGATGCCGCCAGCGATGGCGCGGCGCCTGCGAGCGCTGGCGGGCCGCCGGCTTGGGCGCAGAGAATGCGCCGGTCCCAGCAAATGACTCACGCCGCCCAGGCCACGGCTCATGCCGTCCGCTCTGGCGACGCCCATGGCGGCGGTTCCTCGGTAAATCTGACTCAAGGCGACCGCTAATGTTCAAACGACCATCCACTCACTACGGCAAGGCACCCGAGCCGGAGACGCCGTATCAACGTGCTGCCCAAGTCTGGGACGATCGGATCGGGGCCTCCAGGATCCAGGCGAAAAACTGGCGGCTGATGGCTTTCGGCTCGCTGATCCTTACGGCGGGGTTCGCCACCGCCCTCGTCGTGCAATCAGCTCGCGGGACCGTCGTGCCGTGGGTCGTGCAGGTCGATCGACTGGGTCAGTCCCAGGCGGTCGCACCCGCCGAGGCCGACTTCCGGCCCACCGATCCACAAATCGCCTTTCATCTCGCGCGCTTCATCGAACAGGTTCGCAGCATCCCGGCGGACGCGATCATCGTGCGTCAGAACTGGCTACGGGCGTACGACTTCACAACTGATCGCGGCGCCATGGCGCTCAACGACTATGCTCGCTCGAACGACCCGTTCACGCGGGTCGGCCGACAGCAGGTTGCTGTCGATGTCTCAAGCGTCATCCGCGCCTCGCCCGACAGCTTCCGCGTCGCCTGGGTCGAGCGCCGCTATGAGAACGGCCAGCTCGCCGAGACCACGCGCTGGACCGCGATCCTGACGATCGTCGTGCAGGTCCCCCGCAACGCCGATCGGCTGAGGGCAAATCCGCTCGGCATCTATGTCAACGCCATCAATTGGTCACGGGAGCTTGGGCAATGAAGCCGTCTTTCCGTAAAGCCGGAAACCCGGCTTCACACGCACTTGTAATCCCGGCTCTCCGCCGAGCCGCAATCCCGATGGTCCTGCTGGCGACAACTGCGCTCGCGGGCTGCGCCACCACGAACCCACCGCCCGAGATCTCCTACGACAACGCGGCTCCCGCCGTGCAGACCGTCGATCCGCCAGCGCCCGTCACCGTGGTCGAACTGCCGCGGCCGCTGCCGCTACCCGGCCAGTTGCAGCGTGTGCCGGAGACGCGACGCGCGCCCGAGCCCGCCAACCCAACGGCGCGCGTCAACCAGGCTAATGAGGCGGCCCGCGTCCAGCCGGTGCGCGACGGCTTCATCAACTCCATGCAGGTCTATCCCTGGACGCAAGGCGCGCTCTATCAGGTATATACCGCTGTCGGTCAGATCACCGACATCGCGCTTCAGCCCGGCGAACAGCTCGTCGGCGCAGGCCCTGTTGCGGCCGGGGACACGGTGCGCTGGATCATCGGCGACACCGAGAGCGGATCGGGCGCGACGCGCCAGATCCACATCCTCGTGAAGCCCACACGGGCCGACCTGATGACGAACCTGGTCATCAACACCAACATGCGCACCTATCACATGGAGTTGCGGTCGACAGAGCGAACCTACATGGCTTCAGTGTCCTGGCAGTATCCGCAGGATCAACTCATCGCGCTGCGCCGGCAGAATGCCGACGCGCAGGCCGCTCAACCGGTTGCGAGCGGTGTCGATCTCGCGAACGTCAATTTCCGCTATGCCATCGAGGGTGACCGCGCTCCTTGGCGCCCACTGCGCGCCTTCGACGACGGTCGCCAGGTCTTCATCGAGTTTCCGCGAGGCATTGGTCAGGGCGAGATGCCGCCGCTCTTCGTCGTCGGGCCCGAGGGCAACACCTCAGAACTGGTGAACTACCGCGTTCGCGGCCACCACATGATCGTCGATCGACTCTTCGCGGCGGCGGAACTGCGGTTCGGTTCCGGTCGCGAGCAGAAGCGCGTCAGGATCGTCCGAACAGACGGGAGGCCCACCTCGTGAGCGCGAACTCGCCCACAAATGAGGAAGTGCCAGACGATGATGCACAGCCCCTGACCGGCGAGCCGGTCGGGCCAGCGCCGATGCGTCTGCGCGCCGAACCGCCCCGCGTCACTCGACTATCGCGCAAGGTCCTCGCCGGCCTTGGTCTTGTCGCCAGCGTCGGCCTTGGTGGTGCACTGCTCTACGCGCTCCAGACGCGCGACGCCGGTCGGCCCAACGACGAACTCTATTCGACCGAGAATCGCTCGACGGCTGAGGGCTTGGCCGGCCTGCCGCGAGATTACAGTGGCGTGCCCCAACTCGGTCCGCCCCTTCCCGGTGACCTCGGCCGACCGATCCTCAGCACCCAGGATCGCGGACAGCCGGTGCCCGCTCCCGTTATCGCCACACCCAACCCCGGTATCAGCGCGGAAGAGCAGCGCCGCCTTCAGGAGATCGAGACCGCGCGGACCAGCCGCCTCTTCTCCGGATCGGACAGCCGGGGCGCTCCCGCTGCAGCGGGAGCTGCCCCAGCACTCCCGCACGCTCCGGATTTGGCGAGCCTCGGCCTCGCACCTCCGCCGGCCACACCCTCCGCGCAGGAGCGTCAGAACGCTTTCCTGAACGCAGCGACCGATCGACGGACGGTGTCGCCCGATCGCGTCGTTGCTCCAGCGTCGCCAAATGTACTTCAGGCCGGCGCAGTTATCGCGGCAGCTCTTATAACCGGCATCCGATCCGACCTCCCGGGCCAGATCACCGCTCAGGTGACCGAAAACATCTACGACAGCCCGACAGGGCGCATTCTGCTCGTGCCACAAGGCACGCGCATTATCGGCCAGTACGATAACAATGTGCAATTCGGTCAAAGCCGCGTCCTGCTAGTCTGGAATCGACTGATCTTCCCAAATGGCCGTTCGATAGTGCTCGAGCGCCAGCCCGGCGCAGACGTCGAAGGCTATGCCGGCCTGCAGGATGGCGTCGATTACCACTGGTGGGATCTTGCCAAGGCCGCCGGTCTGTCGACTCTTCTCGGAGTCGGCGCCGAGCTCGCCGCCGACAATGACGACCGTCTCATCCAGGCGATCCGGAATGGCGGTCAAGACACGATCAACGATGCCGGTCAGCAGATCGTCAGACGGCAGCTCAACGTGGCTCCAACATTGACGATCCGGCCGGGATTTCCTGTCCGTGTCGTCGTGACCCGTGATCTCGTTCTCGAACCTTATGGGGGCTGATGATGTCGAAGCTCAAGCTAGGTCCCATCGCCGACGAGAAGCCGATCAAGGTTCAGGTGGAGCTGCCGGCGGCTCTCCACCAAGACCTTTCCGACTACGCGGATTTGTTAGGGCGCGAACAAGGTATGCCTGCTGTCGAGCCCGCGCGGTTGATCGTACCGATGTTGCAGCGGTTCATCGCAACCGATCGAGGGTTCTCGAAGGCTAGGCGTACGAAGACCCAGAACGCCTCCGATTAGCTGGCGCTGCTCCGCGTGAAGGCTGGCAGGACATCGAAGCACTTCAGCAGCAGCGGCAGAGCCGGATTGTCGTTATCGCTCGACGAAATCATAGCCGCCGTCGGCGCCCGCGCGGGTGTGAGCGGAACCAATGCAATATCAGGCCGATGCACGACGCTCGTTATCGTCAGCCCGAAGCCTTGCTCGACCATGGTCAGAAGTGTTTCCCTGCTGACCTGCTGGATAGACAGTTGGATCGCCTCTTCGGCAGCGCCCAGCATCCGCCGGAGAATAGCTGCGAGTTCGCGCCCGGCACCATCGGAGCGGACAAGAAAGACTTCGTCGCAAACGTCCTCCCAGGCGAGCCGCGGTCGCGACGCGAGTTGGTGTATGGGTGATAGGGCAACGAAGAGGTCGGGTTCGCACAACCGTCGAATCTGAAACGGAGGGCCCTTCGTTGCGGCCAGGCTGATCGCCGCGTCTAGCAGCCCGCGCTCCACGCCGAGGGTGTTCTGCTCTGACGTGCCTTCTTCGAGCTTCACCTCGATCGTCGGGTGTCGCTGTCTAAAGGTCGCCAAGAGGTCGATTATGGGACATGCCGGAAACGCCTCGAGCATCCCGAACCTGACTAGTCCAGTCGTAAGTTTACGGACCGATCGCATCTCAGTGGCGGCCTCGCGAAGATACCTCGCCCCGACCGCAGCTTGCTGCAGAAATCGCTCTCCTTCCGGCGTCAATCCAGCGCCCGATCGCGTGCGCTTGAACAGGGAAACGCCAAGCTGCCGTTCGAGCATCTGAACGCGGCGGCTGACCGTTGATTGCGATATCGAAAGGCGATCCGCCGCCCTGCGGAAACTACCCGCTTCGGCGACATGGATAGCATACTTAAGGTATCGAAGATCGAGCGTCAGATCAGGCATGACGCGCATTCCCGGTTCCCGGCTTCCGTTCGCACGAGCAGCGCGCGATGCTCCAAAGCCTTTGCTGGAGGCCCCGCTTTTCGATCTCAGATGGGGAATCCAAGCCGAGCCCATCAGTGAGCATGACCATCTCCGAATCCGTGATAGATGTATGCGCCGGTCATACATATTCGAGCGCTTGATGTCTATGCGTGACGCATATATTCTTTCCGGATGGAGCCCGAGGCCGCCAAATATCATTTTGGTGCACTTGCGCTCGCGGTAGCTGACAGCATCGCGAGCGCATCAGCCTCGCTTTCGCCGAGCGGCCCCGCGGCTGCATTGATGGTCTTCCTTAGCTTCGAGCCGGGATTACCTATCAGTGTCCTTGCGAGCCGGATCCGGCTTTCGCATGCGGGAACGGTCCGATTGATCGATAGGCTCGAATCCGATCACCTGGTGGAAAGGCGGCGACACACGGCGGACAAGAGGGCGCGCTTTATCCACTTGACCAATGCAGGTGTGAAAATGACCGGCGCTCTGCTCAGAGCGCGCGAACAAGTGATTGCAGCGTGTGTCTCGCCGCTGTCGCCGGCTGACCTGAACAAACTAGGCCGATTGTCCGAGCGGCTCCTTATCGCAAACGGTTACGAGAAATCTGGTGTCGAAACTATGTGGCCCGTGGTTGGCTACCGGGGACAGACACCGGCTGAAAATGCATCTCAGCCCGCCCGCCAGCTGCGCCGGCGCCCTTCGCACAAGGGCTGACGAGAAACCGAGGCAGGCTTGATATCTTTGGCATCGATCGCGTTCGACTTTCTCATATGCATACTGGCCTTCTGGTTCGGGTATTCTGCGAACCGAGGCGGCACGTGCTTGGTCGTAGCGGCTCATGAGTTGCAGCAACGGCGCCGACCAAGAATGTTCGTCGGATTTGTTGCGGCGTCTGCGGCTGCTGGCCTTATTGCGATACCGCTCGCTTGGTCGGGGACGCTGAACGCGACCCTCCCACTCTCGACGAGCGTCAACGGCCTCCTCATCATCGGCGCCATCGCCTTCGGCCTCGGCGCGCTCATAAATGACACCTGCCTGCTAGGTTCACTGGCACGGTTAGGGGATGGAGAGATGCGGTTGCTTGCCCTTCCTGCCGGACTGGCAATCGGCATCTTGGCCGCTGATTTCGGCCGGTTTGGCGCCGTCGCGACATGGCCAAGTTTCATCGCTAGGCCGAGTGTCCCTGGGGCCGCGACGCTTCTTGCCTTAGCCGTCGTGCTCGCGCTGGCGGTGATCTTCGTATCGCGGAAGACCCCACCGCGAAGAAGGCAGAGCTGGGCATTTGGCGCTTCAATGATCGGCCTCGGTATCACTGGTGGGCTTCTCTACGCGCTTTCGCCAGCATGGACATTCGCTGACCTTATCCAACGCGGCCTTCCTCTTCGAATGTCGCCAACAGGCGAGGTCGCACTGGTTGCGGTCATTGCCTCAGTTGCGGGAGCCATCACGGCATCCGTGCGCCAGGGTCGCTTGCGTTTCCAGCGGCCGACGGCCGCCGGCATCCTGCGGTCGATCGCCGGCGGCGCGTTGATGGGAATAGGCATCGGCCTGATACCCGGTGGCAACGACGCTTTAATCCTTGCCGCAATGCCTACGCTTTCTCCGGGCGGCATAGTCGCCTACCTCGTGATGACGACCACGATCGTTTTCGGATTCGAAGCGCGTGACAGACTGGCCAGGAACGGCGCGTCAGGCCAGGGGAAAAAGTAGACGGTCCGGCGTCGTTCGTGACACCTTTGAGTACCGGCTCCGCAGGTCGTACGCCTTTCGTGGACCAATGACCCTGATAACTGTCTCGAAAGATCCTGCGTCGAGAATTCGGTAAAAAGCGTGATAGGCGTCGTCACCGCAGAAGTGGGTGTCTGTTGCCTCGTACCCCCAATTCTTGCGCGAGAATGCAAGGTTGAGAAACAGCTTCCCGGTGTTCGGTCCGTCTGCGAACTGAACGTCTACTCGGTGGCCGACCGCGCAGTACCGATATTGCCGAGACGCTGAGAGTTCGCGGCCATCCCGAAGCCGAAGTATCCCGCTTTCTCGATAGGTGAGCGCGGATTCACCTGTCGAAGCGAAATCCGCGTCGCCAATCAGTTGTTCGCCCGTCGGATCGACGTTGCGACGAAGCGCCCACTCTCCACGGAGCGTGTCCAAGACCATCGTGCCTATGTTCACGACCGATCGATGGTCATCGGCCCAAGGCGCTCATTTTTGGGTTGGACCGACGCAAACAGCAGCACAAGTGATGCCGCAAGCAAAACTGCGTCCTTCAGCAAAAACTGGCCAGGAGCGGCGGATATCGCAGGAAAGCCTCCGGCAGTTGGCTCCCCGACCCCAGGCGTCGTAAAAAAGAAGGTCAGGGTGATGAAGTAGGTCGCCGCCGACATAAGCGCGCCAAGCGCTGAGAAGGATGGGCGGAAAGCCCCTAAGGCCAGCACGACTGCGGTCGACAGCTCGATGACGCCGACAAAGTAACTTTGGCCCTGTACCCCGAACATACCCAGCCAACTCATGATCGGACTATGGCCGATGAAAGGGGCGATGCCATCGGCCTCGTAAGCCGTGAATTTCATCGCGCCGAACCAAGAGAAAACGATCACGAGCGCCCATCTCAACAGCGCCAGTTCCTTCCGACTGCGCTCGGGCACAAGCAATTCATACCGATCGAAAATACTCATATCGAACTCCTCAAAAGGGGATGATCGTCAGGGCGTCACGGACGATGGTGGCCGACTGGGCAATCGGCACACCGGGCCTGATCGCACAGACGACAGATTGCCAAGCCGCCGTGGAGGTCCGAGAACAGCGACGACAGGATGTTGTCCGCGGCCCGCTCCAGCACGACGCGATCGTCAGCCGACACTTTGCTCAGCAGCTCGGACACCGCCGCGTTCCGCAGACCTAGCAGCTTGGTCCGCTCCACCTGACCACGCGAGGTCAGCGAGACATGAACTACCCGGCGGTCAGAGGGCGACGGCGATTTCGCCACCAGGCCTTGCTCGCCTAGCCTCTCGACGACGCGAACTGCACCTGCATGCGAAAGCCGGAGAGTTTGCCGTACCTGGCCGATCGACATTCCTGGCGCGTGACCGATCGCGATCAAAGCCGCGGCCGTCTCGCCCCCCGCATTGAATGCTTCAGCGATCGCCAAGCGCACGCGGTCAGACACCGCTTGAGACAGCGCGCCAAAGATGTTGATCAAGCGATCCGAGGGGTCATCCATCGCCGCGACTCACGCAATATATGCGTCGCGCATACAATATCTGTGGGCCGGTGTCGAGCCTCGTGCCGGAGTACAAGCGTTCGCTGGAAGGCTTAGACGTCGTCGGTGCCTACCGGCCCACCTTCGCCCTCCATCCGATTGATCGCACGCACATCCTTGGCGTTGAACTTGAGCCTTACGCCGAGCCCTCCGCTATTGTCCTCGCTGATGAAAACCGCGCCGCCGCGTTCGAGCGCGTCCCGCAGCCGCGTCAAATCCGAGGCTGCAAACACGCTGGCGCCGGCTTCGAATTGAGCTAGCGCCTCTTCCTCCAAGCCTGCGATCTTGGCGACATGTGATCGCGGCCACTGAATGAGCGCTCTCGCTGCACGTGCTAGTGGCCCATTCATGTTTAATGCCTCCGTTTCGCGAACGCATCCTGTCGCCAAGATACGACCTTTCCCGCAACCGATCCGCTAGATGAGCTTCGCCATCACCACGGCGACATCCGCCATGCGTGTCGCGAAGCTCCACTCGTTGTCGTACCAAGCAAGCACGCGAACCATCCGGCCATCGACGACATCGGTCTGGGGGAGCGCGACGATCGAGGATTCGGTCCGGTGGGTCAGATCCACAGACACCAGAGGCTCTGTCGTGAATGCGAGCACCCCACTCATCGGACCACTCGCAGCCTGACGAATGGCGTCGTTCACTTCGTCGATCGTCACCTCCCGGGATGCGGAAATAGCGAGATCGACGACCGATACGTTCGGCGTTGGCACGCGGATTGACGAGCCATGGAGCTTGCCTTTCAGTTCTGGCAGCACGCGTCCGATTGCGTTCGCGGCTCCGGTCGAGGTTGGGATCATCGACAGCGCGGCTGCCCGTGCGCGGTAGAGATCCTTATGCACCGTATCCAGCGTCGGTTGGTCACCGGTATAGGCGTGAACCGTGGTCATGTAGCCCCGCTCAATGCCACATAGATCGTTCAGTATCTTCGCGACGGGCGCGAGGACATTCGTGGTGCATGAGCCATTCGATACGACGACATCTTCGGTTGTCAGCGTTTCGTGATTGACCTTGAAGACGATCGTCTTGTCTGCGCCCTCGCTGGGCGCGGAGACGAGCACGCGCTTTGCTCCTGCACGGATGTGCGATTCAGCCTTCTCCTTGGAGGTGAACAAACCCGTGCATTCGAGCGCCACGTCGACTCCAAGCTCGTTATGCGGAAGCTTTGATGGATCGCGCTCCGAAAACACTTTGATTTTACCGGACCCGATGTCGATCCAGTCTTCGCCGGTGGCTATCGATCCTTGAAAGGGGCCGTGAACTGAATCGTACTTCAGGAGGTGCGCCAACGTAGCAACCGGCCCGAGGTCGTTGATCGCAACCACCTCGATGTCATCACGCCGTAGTTCGACGATCGACCGTAAGGCCAGTCGTCCGATCCGACCGAAACCGTTGATTGCGACCTTGACCGTCATGCCTGTGTCCCCTGGTTCGCCGAACTGGCTACGGCATACGCACTTCGCTCAGTGCCGCCTGGCACGCGGTGGTCGTCTCCAGCAGCGAAAGCTTGCCGATCAGACCATCCTCATTATGTATGCGCCACGCATAGACCTATCCGTCTGTTGGCTGCAGGTCAACGAGGCAATGTCGGCATGGAGGATTAGGTTTGCGCCGCCCGGTTTCACAATCGACCTGGTGAAGGCACGCATACCGGCGAGATGAAGTGGCGTTGATGTTTACCCAAGAAGAAGAGAGGAGGCTGGCTGCGGCTAGAGCAGTCGACGAGATCGAAGACGGCATGTTCGTTGGCCTTGGGACCGGAAGCACAACAGCCTATGCCATTAAGAGCCTGAGCGACCGCATTCGGCAGGGCCTTCGCATCACCGCTGTCGCCACCTCCCGAGCGACCGAAATGTTGGCTCGTCGTCTCGCGGTGCCGCTCGTTCCTTTTGAGCAGTTCAGTTCGATAGACCTCACGATCGACGGCGCCGACGAGATCGACTGCCACTTTCAGGCGATCGACGGCGGCGGCGGCGGCGTGCTCCGAGAGAAGGTCGTGGCCGCCGCTTCTAGCCGGATGATCGTGATCGTAGACGCTAGCAAAGTCGTTCAACGACTCGGCGGGTTTCCTTTGGCGGTCGAAGTCGTGCCCTTCGCGAGCGAGTTCGTTCGAACGCATCTTGCCAACCTCGGAGCCAGTGTGACGCTTCGCTCGGTCGGCGGAGAACCATTCATCACAGACCAGAGCAATCACATCTTGGATGCAGCCTTCGGCAAGGCCCTTAGGCCGATCGAGATCGCCGGAGCGATCGATGCCATCCCCGGCGTAATGGAGCACGGCTTGTTTCTCAGCGAGATTGACACTGTGGTGGTCGGACGCGGTGAGACGGTCGAGGTGCATCTCAGAGAGCAAGCCCCCGGATCCCTCCGTTAGGTGCCGACGAGGGGTGGCACCTGGCGCAGGCGTGATGTGATTCGGCCGTCGGGCAGCCAAAATCACGACAGCCCACCCCGATCTATAGCCGCCAGGTATCGCCATTTTGTGTGTCCCGACGATCGAAGTCCTGTATTCCAATCGTCCGCGCCATCCGCAGCATATCCTAAGCCACTGTAAAGGCGCACCTTTCGGCTTGCCAGAATCCCCCGGCGCCGCAGGGGTATGGCTTGCTGTCTATGCTTCGCGCACATATAGATGGGGCAATGGATGGACCTCGAGATCGAAATATCTTCGGGGCGTTCGCACTCATGATCAGCGACGACATCGTTCGCGCTAGTTCATCGCGGGCGCCAGAAGCTGGACCCGCCGCCTCGGCGCTTGCGTTGATTGCCCATAAGCCAGGGCTATCGATCCGCATGCTGTCAGTTGGGGTGGGACTTTCCCATGCCGCGACCGTCCGCTTGGTGGACCGTTTGTCGACGGAGGGATTGGTCGAGCGGCGTGAGCATTCGACTGACGGGCGCACGCGGTCCCTCCATCTTACAGAGGCTGGCAAGGTCGCGAGCGATGCGGTCCTGGCCTCGCGAGACAAGGTGATCGCTGAGGGACTATCGATCCTCACCCCTACCGAGTTGGACGCTCTTTATAGCATTGCTGAACGCGTGCTGCGCGATCGCCTGGAAAACCTCGAGCATTCCTACCGCATCTGCCGCTTGTGCTGTTACGAGGGCTGCACGAATTGCCCGATCGATGCCGAGTTGCACGAGCGCGGCGTAGACCGCGAGAACGGCGGCGAGGCTTAGAGCTCCGGAAGTCGCAGGTTTCAGTGTTGAGCGATGAGATACGCCGCCAGAAACCCCACGACCGTGATCAGGCCTATGAACGGCGGCGCCTTCTCGAAAGCTTCGGGAATCATAGCCTCCGCCAGCATCGCGATGACCGCGCCGGCTGCGAACGACAGAATGGCAGGGGCTTGAGTGGACGCCGAGCCGAGCAGAAGGTTTCCCGTACCGGCGGCGATGCAGACAAGTAGCGGAATACCGATCCAGACCGCGTAGATATAGCTTCGCGATCGGCCCGCGACCTTCATTCCGGAAGTGCTCGATAGACCCTGTGGCACATTAGCCAAAAAGAAGCCTGCCACTACTGCAAGGCTGATCCTGCCTCCACCAGCCACGGACATCCCAATCACGAGGGCCTCTGGAATGCCGTCGAGGACGCTGCCAAGCGCAATCGCAGCACCGCTACCGCGGTGCTCCTGTTCAGTGGCCTGCTCGGTGCATTCACCGCATCGCTTTCGATGCTTCGCGCCCCTGCGAGAGAGAAACCAGTTTGTGCCGCTGAAGATTGCGGCCCCTGCGAGCAGCGCAAAGATCGCTAAGGGTCCCAGGCCAGCCGACACGCGATCACCGATGAGTTCGGTAGCGACCACGGCAATCAACACACCACCACCGAAGCCCATCACCGCTGAGATCATGCGGTGAGTGAGTCGCCCGTACAGCACGTCCGCAAGAACCGCCCCCACCAGAAGTCCGCTTCCTGACAAAAGCCCCCACAAGCCGGCGATTACGTATTCGGGTATCATCGCAAGAACCCGGCTGACCTAGCGACGCGGGGCGAGCGCCTTAGCGTCCGTATCGTTGATGACCGTCCCTGCGTGCTCATCGTTTCGCTCGGTCCAATCGCCAGGCCGGTCGCTCGAAGTGGCAGCTATAGCCGCCGGGTCGACGCTGGAGGTACTTCTGATGCTCTGGCTCGGCCTCCCAGAACGGCTCTTCCGGGTTGATCTCGGATACGACAGGTCCCGGCCAGCGCCCCGACGCTTCGATCTCGGCGATTGTCTCCAGAGCAACGTCCATCTGCTTCTCAGACGTGTAGAAAATCGCGGACCGATAGCTTGGTCCGACGTCGTTACCTTGTTGCTCGTATGTCGTCGGATCGTGGATTTGGAAGAAGAGTTCCAGGAGAGCACGATATGTCAGTATCGAAGGATCAAACGTGACCTCCACCGCTTCCGCATGACCATGGTGTCTCGTGTAAGTCGGGTCCGGCATTTCGCCGCCGATGTAGCCGACACGCGTCGTCACGACGCCCTTCGCGCGGCGAAGTAAATCTTCGAGGCCCCAGAAACACCCACCCGCAAGTATCGCTCGCTCGGTTCGCGTCGGCGTCTGGTCAGTAGTGGGCAGACTCTGCATTCGATCAACCTCCGCTCTGTGCACCACATCAGTTCGCCGGCGCCGCACCTGCAGGCTGCGCATCGCTCGAAAGTTCGGTCTGCACATCCGAGCCTCGGACGAGTGTCAGGTCGACCGGACACCGATCCGCGATTTCCAGAATGCGCGCCCGCTGTTCATCGCTGAGCGGCCCATCGAGAGAGACGGTGCGCGTGAAGCGGTCGGGAGGCATCATGTCCGCCACTTTCTCGTGTCGCACGGTCGTCGTCGCTCGCTCCAGCGGGAAGCCTTTGCGGTTCGCGTAAAGACGCATTGTCATCACCGTGCAGGCGGCCAGTCCGGCCGACACCAGTTCGTAAGGAGACAGGCCGCTGCCGAGACCTCCGACCGATTCTGGTTCATCGGCGAACAGCGTGTGCTCGCCACTACGGACCGTGAGTTGGAACTTCCCCGCCAACGTTTCCGACGCCACGACTCCATTCGCTAACTCGACTTGCGGAAGGTCCGCCGCGAGCGGCGGCAGGAAGCGGCTTGCCCACGCTGCGACCATAGCTGAGGCGTAGTTCGCATCTTCGACATCGGTGAGAAGGTGATCGGCCGTGTCGAGCGAAACAAAGCTCTTGGGATGGCGCGACGCGACGAAGATGCGCGAGGCGTGCTCGATACCCACGACTTGATCCACCGGTGAATGCATCACAAGCACCGGACGTCGAAGGGCAGCGATAGACCTCTCGATGTCCACTTCGTCGACCGTTTCAAGGAAACTGCGGCGGATCAGGAAGGGCCTGCCAGCAATCTCCACCGATGCCTCGCCCTCGCTCGCTATCGCGTCTAGGTCGGCAGGTTGAAAGACGCGCAATATATGCTGAAGATCAGCCGGGGCGCCGATCGTCACTACCGCTGCGATATCCGGCAAGTCGGCGGCGGCTACGATCGCAGCCGTGCCGCCCAGGCTGTGTCCGACAAGGAGGGAGGGGGCCTTACCGGCGACAGCCATGGCCTCCGCGGCGGCCTTAAGATCATCGACGTCGGAAGCGAAGCTTATCGCTTCATCCGCAGAACTCTCGATCCCGGTGCCGGCGAAGTCGAACCGCAAGACGCCGATGCCAGCCCGCGAGAGGGCGCGTGCGATGTACACGGCGGCGCGGCTGTCTTTCCCGCAAGTGAAGCAATGGGCGAAAATAGCCCAGCCGCGAGGCGTACCTTCGGGCGCCTCCAAATACCCGGCTAGATCAGAGCCTCCACCACCGGGAAACGTGAACGGTCTTCCTGTCATAAGCGTCGAGCCTCCCACGGCGACTTAGTGGGTGCACCGGAACCCTTGGGCCCTGGCGGAAGCGCCATCAGGCCCGGACTAGCCGTCCAAGACATTCTTTTTATATGCGTGGCGCATATAGACAAGCCCCTAAAGCGTGATTATATGCGTCGCGCATACTTCTGGTGGCGGTCGAAAAGACCGGTCCTGAAGCGGCATCATTCACGGCGTGCAGGCCGAAGGGCTATGGAACTCAATCAGGTCAGCTATTTCATCAACTTGGCCGAGACGCTGAATTTTACAGCAGCGGCGCGGTTGAGCGGTGTGTCCCAGCCAAGCCTGACACGCGCGATCCGCCGCTTGGAGGAAGAGCTCGGCGGTCCGCTCATTTATCGCGATGGGAAGAACAGCCGTCTCACCGGCCTTGGCCAGGACGTGGAGGCTGAGTTTCGGCGCATGTTAGTCGCGATGAAAAGTGTTCGGCATCATTCTGAAAACTGGGCCATGGGGAGGCACCGGGTGCTGGACGTCGCCGTCGCCCCGACCGTCGGGCCGAAGCTTTTTACAGCCTTCTTCGAAAGCGCGTTGGCAGAAGTGCCATCGATCGAGATCAAGATGCATTCGCTCGGGGCGAGTGAAGACACATCGGAGGTGCTGTCGGGCAAGTATCACGCATGCATCCTGCCGCGCGAGACGCGGCCGGACCGCAAGCTTGATGTGCGACCTCTGTTCCGTGAGCGCTTCGTACTCGGCTGTTCCGCGAAACACCCGCTCGCGGCGAGCGATATCGTGCGAGGCGAGGACTTGTTGGAGTTCCCGTTCGTTGATCGTCTGAAGTGTGAGTTTCGCGAGCAGATCCTAGACCATTTCGCACGACGGGAGGTACTGATGCGGCCGCGCTTCCGGGCCGATCGTGACGATTGGGTGCAACGGGTCGTCGCAGACGGCGAGGCCATATGCATCCTTCCGGAGCGGTCGGCTACAGCCCAAGGTTTGGTTACGCGTCCGATCGATGGGTTTGTCCTCGAGCGAGAGGTCGTGATCGCGACGGTCTCTGGCTCCACGGCGCCGGTTGAGATCAGGAAGATCGCGCAGATGGCGGCCAGATACGCGTGGAACTGAACGCCGCTGATCACAGCGGAGCTATCGAAACTATACGCACAGCGTATTGGATAAATATAATTGGCACTGCGATAGTCGAGGTGACCGTCAAGCAAGATAAGATGTCCGTAATGTGCCTTGGCCCTGAAACCAAGTATTGGAGACGATCATGAAGTTTGAAAAGTCTCAGGCAGCGATCGACCGCCTGACCCCCGAGCAACGCCGGATCACCCAGGAAGACGGCACGGAGCGAGCCTTCACCGGTGAATACAACGATAACAAAGAACCGGGCATCTACGTCGATGTCGTGTCCGGAGAGCCGCTTTTCGCATCGACGGACAAGTTCGAGTCGAAATCCGGCTGGCCCAGCTTCACCAAGCCCATCGTCCCCGCGCACGTGAACGAGGTGCGGGACAGTTCGCACGGCATGGTCCGGACGGAAGTTCGATCGGTCCATGGCGACAGCCATCTCGGCCACGTGTTCCCCGACGGTCCGGCCGACCGTGGCGGACTACGCTATTGCATTAACTCGGCCGCCCTTCGCTTCATCCCGCGCGATGAGATGGAAGCCGAGGGCTACGGCGAATATCTCGATCAGGTGGAGGAGGCGTAACATGCATCAGCGCGCTGTTCTCGCAGGCGGATGTTTTTGGGGCATGCAGGATCTGATCCGCAAGCAGCCCGGCATCGTGTCGACCCGCGTCGGATACACCGGTGGCGACGTCCCGAACGCCACCTATCGCAATCACGGTACTCACGCTGAAGGGATCGAGATCATTTTCGACCCGGCAGCGACAAGTTACCGTAACATCCTGGAATACTTCTTCCAGATCCACGACCCGACGACGAAAGATCGGCAAGGCAACGATCGCGGCCTCTCCTATCGATCCGGCATCTACTATGTGGACGATGAGCAGAAACGGGTCGCCGAGGAGACGATCGCCGACGTCGACGCCTCCGGACTGTGGGACGGCAAAGTCGTCACCGAAGTCGAGCCTGTCGGCGATTTCTGGGAAGCGGAGCCGGAGCACCAAGACTATCTCGAGAAGCGCCCGGGCGGTTACACGTGCCATTTCCCGCGCGCGAATTGGGTGCTCCCCAAGCGTCAAGACGCTGATGCTACCCAGCCTACCACCGGAGCGGCAGCAGAATAGCTGCAGCGCCTATCGCGACATAGCGCTCTGCATCGCAAGCAATGGGACCGCATCGGCGAACGATGCGGTCCTCGTACGGCCCCTCAAGCGGTCATGCCGCTTGCCGGCCATCGATTTGGTAGGATTGCCCCAGCATGCCAGACCTTTCGTCATATCCGATCACCAAGCGCTGGCCTGCCTCCAATCCCGATCTCCTGCAGTTCTATGCAGCGCCCACGCCCAACGGCGTCAAGGTCTCCATCATGCTCGAGGAGACCGGCCTGCCATACGAGCCCCACTTTATCGACATCAGCACAAACGAGGCCAAAGACCCCGCTTTCGTGTCGCTGAACCCAAACGGGCGGATCCCTGCGATCATCGATCCGTCAGGCCCCGATGGTGAGCCGCTCGGCGTTTGGGAGTCCGGTGCGATCCTCGTTTACCTCGCCGAGAAGACGGGCCGATTGATTCCACCGGGACAAGCCAGGCGTTATGAGGTGCTGAGTTGGGTATTCTTCCAGATGTCGGCGATCGGCCCGATGTTCGGTCAGCTGGGCTTCTTTCTGCGTTGGGGCGGAAAGGACTACGAGGACAAGCGGCCTCAGCAACGGTTCGCCGACGAGTCCAAGCGCCTGCTGGGGATCTTGGATCGCCAGCTGGATGGGCGCGAGTGGATCGTCGACGACTATTCCATCGCCGACATCGCGACGCTCGGCTGGGTCAATGCCCTGGTCAGCACCTATGACGCCGGCGACCTGTTGCGCATCGCCGAACACCGGAACGTCCGGGGTTGGTTGGATCGCGGCCTCGCTCGACCAGCCGTGCAGCGGGGCCTGGTCATCCCTGCGAGGCCCGCATGAGCGTCATCGCCGCTTACTATTACAACGAGGGTCGCCGCATCCGCGAAGTCGCTATCGACGAGCGGGTTGAGCTCGACAAGAACCGATCTGGCTTCTGCTGGATTGGGCTCAGCGAGCCTTCGGAAAGCGAACTCAGGGCGCTTCAGTCGACCTACAATCTGCATCCATTGGCGATTGATAACGCGATGCATCCGATGTGCCCGCCGAAGCTCGAAGTCTATAACGGCGAGCTTTACGTCGTCGCTCAGACGGCCGAGCTGGTTGGGGACCGCATACGCTACGGCAAGACCGCGATCTTCACTGGTCACAACCATCTGATCACCGTGCGTCACGGCAACGCCGGAGCGCTTGGCAATCTTCGCGAGCAGCTTGAGGGTTCGCCTGCTCAGTTTGGTAAGGGTGTCGACTACGTCCTGCATGCCATCCTTCACCGCATCGTCGATCAGTATCTGCCGATCTTCGAAATGATCGAGGACGACGTGCTCGCGATGGAGAGGCGATCGCTCGACGACTTCCTGGGGCGGGCGGAGGTCGCGCGCATCTTCGGCTTGCGATGCGAATTGACGCGTTTCCAGCGAACCCTTGGCGCTATGGCGGAACTGGTGCGCAAGCTCGTGCGCGGACACTTTCCGTGCATCAGCGCTGAGGTGCGGCCGTACTTCAACGATGTCGCCGACCATGTCGATCGGGTCCAGTCCATGGTCGATGGCCTCCTCCAGGTGCTGTCCACGGTCTTCGAATTCAGCAGCCTTCTTGAGGCGCAGAGGACAGGCGTCATCACGCGCCAGCTCGCTGCCTGGGCGGCGATCCTCGCGGTCCCTACGGCCATCGCGGGCATATATGGAATGAACTTCAGGAACATGCCGGAGCTGGACACAGCTTACGGCTATTTCGTCGTGCTCGGCCTAATGCTGACGTTCTGTCTTTTCCTGTTCGTCCGCTTCAAGCGAGCCAAGTGGCTATGATGGTGCTCCGCATCTTCAGTGCTGGTCGGTCGCGGAGCCAAAGCGCGCCTTCGGTCGGCGCGCAACCCCTACAATCCGAACTCGAGGTGCATTGATGACAACTCAAGTGAGAGACGTTCTGGACGCCGTACAGTCCTTCGTGGCTAAGGGCTATGACCGAGAGTACCGTGTGAAGGACGGCGCTCTTGTCGATCTCGAACTCGGATCGACCCTCGACGCGTGCAGCATTCGTGTCGATGCCGCATTACGCCTTGAGAGCGGCGATGGAGCCGAAGACGCTTCGAACATCTACGCCATCACAGATCCGGCGACCGAGCATAAAGGTCTGCTTATCGATGCCTTCGATGTGTTCGACGAGATATGTCACCGTGACCTGTCCGAACGGCTTCTTGAGCATCGTGAAACAGCTCCGGCCGGTGACGCCGACGTGCCGAGCAAGCATGGGCTGCGCAAAGTCTACAAAAGCGAGTTTGATCGCGACCCTGAGCGTTACGTTTTGCGGGAAGGCTTCCCTGACTTTCCGGCATGCCCGTTCGGGGGAGCCTTCAGCATCCTCGGCTTCGATACAGCAGAACAATCATACGTCTGGCTCGTGACGAGCATTATTCGGGATCCCCGGCTGATCAGGATTCCCTACCAGGGCGAAGACGTTATTACCGACGAATGATGTCGGCGGAGCGCGGGAAAACCCAGACCCCAACGATGGATGGGATGCCCCTTAAGGTCAAAAATAACGAGGCAGAGATGGACTGGAACAAGGACCATATTCGCGAGACAATGCTGTCGCTTGAAACCGCGGCGCTGCAAAGCGCTCGCAAGAAGTATCTGGATTACGTCTCCACCGCGCGCCTCGATCGGAGCGAGCCGATCGAGAACGACGAACAGGCGCAAGCCGAGGTCGCGAGCGACCTTGCTGAGGCGCTCGATGACACTCTCGATGACTATGTTGATAAGCTCGACAAACTCCGGACAATCGATTTTGGACCAAAGTCAGAAGTCTCGGAAGGCGCCGTCGTCAAGCTGTCCGGTAAGCACTTCGTCATTTCGGTCTCGACTGGCAGGTTCATTTGTCATGGGCAGGAACTGATGGGCATCTCGACGATGGCCCCGATCTACGAGGCGATCGAAGGCGCGCGAGCCGGGGAAACGGTGCAGTTCAATGGCCGCGATTTGACCGTGGAGGCTGTTGCGTAGGCGGGACCCGCGGTCCTCGGATCGTGAGTGCGGGCCATCGACGTTCGCAGCCTTACTGGACGACCTCCGGCCTCCCCATTGCCGCTTCTCTCAGATGATCGGCACTTACGAGCTAAGCCACCCCAGACCTGCGTAGGCGAGCATTCCCAATACCATCGCCACGATGACCTGGTTCGTGGCGATCGCTGCACCCAGCGCGACACCGGCCGCGATCCAGGTTGGAGGTGGCTGACCGATCAACGACGACGCGACCAAGCTGACCACGATCAGCCCAGGCAACTCGTCCAGAACCCAAGCCTGCCTGGAAACCCTAATTCGTTCACCGGCAATCAATCCGGCGACCCGGATCGCAAACGCAGCCACAACGAGCAAACTGACAACAACCCAGTGCGAAGCGCTCATCGGGCTGCCGCCTCGATCCTGCGCTTCAAGAAGGTCACCACCAAGCCGAAGAATGCGCCGACGATGATCCCGTAAGCTTTGGGCATGCCGAGCGAGATGACGGCCATGGTCGCTGCCGCGGCCATGGTCCATGGCAGAACTTGGGAACGTCCCCGCCACAGACCTCGCGCCATCGCAATGAAGGCCGCCGTGAACGCGAAGCTCAGGCCAAAGCGTCCGAGATCGGGCAGCGCGGCGCCAAGCAAGGCCCCGAGCGTCGTGGAGGCTGTCCACATGGAGATGTTCACCAGCCCTGAGCCTATGAGGAATGGTGCTCCGACATCGGGGGACTTCGCCCGCTCGGACATCGTCAAAGCCCAGTTCTCGTCGCCAGTAATGTGGATGGCGAAGAGCTTCTTCCTCAGCGACAAGCCGGCCAACACCTCGGATAAAGAGGCGATGATGCCGACATAGCGCAGGTTGAGCGACGCACCGGCCAGAACCGCGCCCAACACGACACCTGTGGAAGCGAACTGCTCAACCGCGATGATTTGCGAAGAGCCCGCATGGGTAGAGGCGCTCATGATCGCGACGCCCCACCACGGGAAACCTACCTGTACGGCCAGGAAACCAAAGGCCAAGCCGTACACGCTGGCCCCCAAGGCCAACGGGAGGATGGCGATCGCCCCCCGTTTAGCCTCGTATGCGTTTCTCGCGGCTAGAGCGTTCACGCTCTCATCCATGACACGTTCCGCCTTGTTCTCAGCCAGGCTCCTCTAACAGCCGACTGGCAATCCTTCGGTCGTCGGCATAGGCGTCTCAGCGGCGCTGATCCGCCGGGGTTCGTATCATCGCGTCGAGCGACCCGGTGATCATCGCCGTGCTCGGGCAGCGTGTTGCTCTCGTCTTGACCGAGCGGTCTGAGTGCCTGCGGACACCGGCCAAGACCGCCAGGGCAGTCAGCAGTGCCGCTGCGTAGAGGAACAGGCCGCCAGGGCCGAGGAGGTCCATCACCAGGCCTCCGATGAGCGGCCCGGCGGCGGTTCCGATCCCGTTGAGTAGGAGAAGTCCGCGAGCGGTCCCCAGCAGCCGACCCGCAGGAAGGTCGTCATTCGCAACGGCAAGGCATAGCGAATAGATGGGAATACCGAAGCCGCCGAACAGCGCGCCCGCCGCAAGTAGCACAGGCAGAGGCGCCTCCGCAGCCAGCGCTACGCCGATCGCAGCCGCCGCGGAAGCCAGGGCGGCGCCGGCAATGACGAGTGTCCGCGACACGCGGTCCGATAGCCATCCCAATGGCCACTGCAGCACGAGCGTTCCACCAAGGACCGCAGCCATGAACGCAGAAATGCCGCCCACATCGAGGCCAATCCTCTGCGCAAAATTGGGGCCTAGTCCCCAGAAGCCGCCGATGGCCAGGCCGGCTAGGAAAACGCCGACCGACGGAAGGGGCGAAATTGCAACGAGATCGCGAAAGGCGACGGGCTCCTGTTGAACCTCGGCCGGGGGATGACTGGGCAGTAGCGTGACGGGGACGACGGCCGCAGATATCAGCAGCGAGACGAACAGGAATAGCGTCACGTCTGTAGGCGGCGCGATGTTGAGCAGCGCTTGACCAAGGGCCCATGAACCCATCGAAACAACGCCGAAGATCGACAAAAGCTGACCGCGCGTGGATTGAATCGCGTGCGCGTTGAGCCAACTCTCAGTCGCTAGGATCATGCCTGCATAGGCGAAGCCGGTCACAAGGCGAAGCGGCATCCATACGTTTGCCTCCACGAATGCGACATGAAGAAGAGCCGTCATTGAAGCCATCGCGGCGAAGCCAGCGAAAGTCCTCACATGGCCCACGGACACGATCATCTTGGGCAGCGTGAGAGCGCCAATGGTGAAGCCCGCAAAGTATAGGGACATCATCGCGCTGATCGTTTGAGCTGAAAAGCCTTCCTCCCCAGCCCTCACGATCAGGAGCGTACCCAGTAGACCATTGCCCAAGAGCAACGTGGCGACGCTCAACAATAGCGCTGCGACCGGCGCCAAAACGAGCCCCCGCGCGCAGGCCGCCTTCACGCTGTTCATCGCCTGACTCATTTCCGAGCCTGGCGCGGAGGCTGATACGCCGCAGAACTGATGAACTGATCAAAGGCTTCGCACCAGATGACAACGGCGCTGTAGTCGCGAACGTCGATGTCGGCGGGCACCTCCATAATGAAGCCGTTGAACGTCCTCACATCGCCGACCCGGGCCGACGCGTCCTTGATCGCGAGGAACGCTTCCTCGGTCTCGACGAAGTGCGGGGCGAGATAAAGCTTGTAGTCCGGCCCGGGAGAGAGACGGCCGATGTGTGCGATCCGGTGAGGCAGGATCTGCACTTCGCCTTCACCCCAGTGCAGCAGGTCGCTGCCGGCTAGATCACGAGAAAGCTTTCCCGAATAGAGCGCCTCAGGCGTCGAACTCCTCAACGCAGCTTCAGTGGGCGACGCCGGCGCGGTGAGGATAGGCAGCGTGTAGATGCCGGCAGCAAAGCCTGTGATGCCAACGACGAAGTGGGTGCAGGCTAGAATAAGCCACCGTGGCATGTTTCACGAGCTCTCCAAATTTGCCACCAAACGATCCGCGTCCAGGTGGAAATCCGAAAAGACGATGCGACCGTCGGCATTGATGACCGTGAACCACGGCGTTCCCCGTGTCCGGTAATCCTCCATGAACGTTGGAAACGCAGCACCAGGCGGCGGTTCGTCGTGCCCGAAGGCGACGGGGAGACGGTACTCCACCTGATTGATGCGCAACTTGTCGAATGTATTTTCGTGCGCTCCTTCGAAGACCGTCTGGATCACTGCGAATCCGACGCCTCTGGACTCCAGCGCACCATGCAATTTCTGCAGTGTGGGAAACCCATGCAGATGGCAGCCCCTGCACCAGTGCTGAAACGCGAAAAGGATCTTCGGCCCTACGCCAAGATCCGATAGCTTGATCGGCGTCTGGAGGTCGCTTCCATCCACGGCGATCCACCGATGAATGCGAAGCTCTGGCGCTTGACGATCGGCCGCGCTCATCCCTCTCTCCGAACACGAAGCATGTGCCCGACGTGCAGCGAAAACTCGCGAGCGCAGGGGAACTGCTATACTTCACCGCCCCACGGCCCGAGCGTCAAATAGTCGATAAGACCAAAATCTTGTCTCGACTATACCCGACGAGGCCACGAGTTTACGTGGATGACTATGAATTCCAACGCCGGTCTTTTCCAATAGCGGCGTGACATAGTTTCTATGTCCTAGGCGGGAGCAAATTTAGCGTCCGTTCGACCCTTGCGGCGCCAGAAGCTGCACGTTGGAGGCCACAGGCAGCGCGCGCTTATGCGCGGTGGCTCGGTACGCTCTTTGGATCGTCTCGACCGCCGCCTGGGCCACACCCCTTCCTTCGAGGTAATCGTCTATCTCATCATAGGTCACGCCGTAGGCGTCTTCGTCGGGGTGTAACG
This sequence comes from Raddia distichophylla, assembly GCA_005191435.1. Lineage (NCBI taxonomy): Eukaryota > Viridiplantae > Streptophyta > Magnoliopsida > Poales > Poaceae > Raddia > Raddia distichophylla. Next base: position 49,156 of record SPJY01012909.1, read on the forward strand.
GCATCGCGTCATCCAAATCTGCCGTGGGAACCTTACTGATCAGTTCCGCCGGGGCGCCCAGATGAGACGCGATCGCGCGAACGCGCCGCTTATTGAGACCGGCGAGAGGGAGAACATCGGCCGCGCCATCGCCGAACTTTGTGAAGAAACCCATCACCGCTTCGGCTGCATGGTCCGTGCCAATCACAAGGCCGCCCAGGGTCCCCGCGAGAGCAAACTGGGCGACCATCCGTTGGCGTGCCTTGATGTTCCCGAGCACCGTACTGCGCAGGCCGGGGTCGGCGGACTCGTAATTGGAGCCTGTCATCTCGCTCCACAGCGCGTCGGTCGCGGGCTTTATATTGATCACCGCAACGCGGTCGGGCCTGATGGCTGACAAGGCAAGCTGAGCATCGCGCTCGTCCATCTGTTCGCCATAGGGCAGCCGCACCGCTACAAACTCGCATTCGTACCCGATCTGACGCAGATCCTTCACGGCCGATTGCGCGATTAGGCCCGCCGTCAGGGAATCGACGCCGCCGCTGATTCCAAGCACATACGCTCGCTGCCCCGACGACCTCAGATAGTCGCGGAGGAAGGCGGCGCGTTCTGCCGCCTCGCGTCGGGCATCGAACGACGCCGAAACGCCGAGCGCTGCGATAATCTCGTCTTGGATGGGAATGACGACCTCCTGGGCACGCCGCAGTCGCATGCTGGCGACCTCACCTCGCGAAGCTTCTCTGTCCCACGAGCCATAACGCTCACGCAACACCGATTCAAAGCTATCGAAACTATAGCGACAGGGCATTGGGAAAGCAGTCTGATATAAAGCTATAGTCGAGGCGGGATTATCGCGAGTCATAGTGATGAATTGCGTGTCTCTACTGATTTAACACCCGGTTGTCTGAACATCAGCTTTGCGATCCGCTCGATATCTTTCCTTTGCGAGGGTCATCTACGCATTAGCCTGAGATGAAGTCGGTCGGTCTGTCGTGACGAGCAAGGGGGTTCGGCATGGTCACCAGAGGTTTCACCGGCCGCGGTTCAGGCGGCGACCACGAGGGCCGTATTCCGCCAGGTCAACATCTCGTGGAGAACTTTCCCGTTCTTACCGCTGGGCCAACGCCTCGTATCGAGACGTCCGACTGGAAGTTCACGGTCAAGATCGGTCCGAGACCCGTGAAGGTCTGGAGTTGGAGTGAATTCAACGCCCTTCCAAAGACCAAAGTGACCAAAGACATTCACTGCGTCACGTCCTGGTCCAAGCTCGACACGAAGTGGGAAGGCGTGCTGATCGAGGACATCCTCGCTGACGCTGAAGTTAAACAGCCAACAGACTTCGTTCTCGCGCACTGCTACGATGGCTATTCGACGAATGTTCCGCTCGCGGACATGTTGTCCGGCAAAGCTATGGTCGCGCTGAGCTACGCGGGCCAGCCGCTTCCCCGCGACCATGGCGGACCGGCGCGCCTTCTTGTTCCGCATCTCTACTTCTGGAAGTCCGCCAAGTGGGTGAATGCGCTGCAGTTCACCACTCGCGACGAGGCCGGGTTCTGGGAGTTGCGCGGTTATCACATCTACGGTGATCCGTGGCGCGAGCAACGGTACACCCATGACTGAGTTCGATGCGCAACCCGCGTCGTGGCAGTCAGGCGTGATCGACGAAATCGTCCAACAGACACCGAGTATCAAGAGCTTTTTCCTGCGATTGCAGGAACCATTCGTCCATACAGCAGGCCAGCACGTCGACGTCCGGCTGACCGCCCCAGACGGCTATCAGGCGATGCGCAGTTATTCGATCGCATCGTCGGCGGGCTCTTCACCGATCCTGGAACTCGCCATCGAGCGCCTGCCGAATGGCGAAGTTTCGCCATTCTTCCACGACGTCGCCGCAGCCGGCGACGAGATCGAACTCAGGGGACCGCTTGGAGGCCACTTTCTTTGGCCCGAGCCTACCGACAAGCCGGTGCTGCTGATCGGCGCAGGTTCAGGCGTGGTGCCGCTGATGGCGATGATCCGGCAGCGTCGGGCATCGGCACAGGCCGTTCCAGTCGCTCTGCTCTTGTCGGCGCGAACCGCTGAGGACGTGCTCTTCTCCAGCGAACTCCACTCAATCGAGATGAGCGATCCCACGTTCATCTTGACGCTCGCGATTACGCGAGAAGCGCCAAAGCGCGCCTCGGACTATGGCCGACGGATCGACGATGGGATGGTCCAGGCGACAATCGCACGTCTCGGTCGCGACCCGGGCCACGTGTTCGTTTGCGGGTCGAACGGTTTCGTCAACATCGCGACGGACGGCGCATTGTCGGCAGGGCTGGGCGTCTCGATCATCAAGACCGAGCGCTACGGTGGGTAGGGGCGGCCAGATGATCGCATCCCATCACGCGGGAGCGCCCAGCTCAAGCTCTGTCCGGGAAAGGCTTCGCCCATGACCATCATGGCCCGTCAATTTCACCTTAAAAGTCGTCCCGAAGGGCTACCGCAGGCCAACAACTTCGAACTCGTCGAGCAGGATCTCCCCGCGCCAGAGCGAGGACAACTGCTCGTCGCCAACCGGTGGCTCTCCGTTGACCCTTACATGCGCGGCCGCATGACCGGTCGAGAAAGCTATATGCCGCCCTTCCAAGTTGGCGAGCCTCTGGATGGCGCCGCGATCGGCGTCATAGTCGAAAGCAAGGATGAACGGTTCAGCCCTGGCGAGGTCGTGAGCCACTTTGCCGGCTGGCGCGACCGCGCGATCATCGACGCCGCATCCGCTACTAGGATCGATACGACGATTCCAGAGCAGGCGTATCTGGGCCCGCTCGGTTTCCCAGGCTTCGCCGCCTACATCGGCATGCTCCAGATCGGAAAGCCGCGAGCTGGCGAAACTGTGTTCGTGTCAGCAGCAGCGGGTTCTGTCGGATCGCTCGCTGTCCAAATCGCAAAGATCAAGGAATGCCGAGTCGTTGCGTCCGCGGGCGGCGAGGACAAATTGCGTTGGCTGCGCGAGGAAGCAGGCGCTGATGCCACGATAAACTACAAGAATACGGACGACATGGTCGCAGCACTTCGCGAAGCTGCGCCTAAGGGTGTCGACATCTATTTCGACAACGTCGGTGGCACGCACCTGGAAGCGGCGCTTGAGGCGGCCAATGACTTCGCACGCTTCGCTCTGTGCGGAATGATCGAGCAATACAACAGCGAGCCGGTCGGTCCCCGCAATATCTATGCGGTTATTGAGAAGAGCCTCCTGCTGCAAGGCTTCGTCACCATCCACAACATGTCGGTTTGGGAGGATTTCCAGCGCGACGTCACCCGGTGGATCGCCGATGGGAAGGTCAAATGGCAGGAGACGGTTGTTCACGGCCTCGAGAGAACCCCGTCGGCGTTCCTCGATCTCTTCGCCGGAAAAAACATCGGAAAGATGGTTATCGACCTCAGGGATGGGGAGACGCCCTGACGGGCGGCGCCTGCCGTCAGCGGACCGCACCACGCCACCTCGTCTAATTAGAATCTTTTGCTTTGGGAGATCACCGTGAGCCGCTTCGCTGAACCAGTTTTCATAGCCGCAGGCTTGCGGACACCATTCGGCCGTGGCGGAGGAGCGCTGGCAAATTATGACGCGGCCTCATTGTCAGTGCCAGTCGTCCAAGAAATGGCGAAGCTTGCGGAGCCCGATCTGACGATCTGGGGAACCGTCATCCCGAACCTGGGCTGGAGCAATATCGCTCGCGAAATCTGGCTGGACGCGAAGCTCAACCCCAACGTTCCAGCATTCTCCGTAGTCCTAGCGTGCTCGACCAGCATGACCGCGAGCTTCGCCGCAGCCGGGATGCTCGGCGGCGGGCTCAACCTGATACTGGTCGGCGGGTCTGAGGTCATGAGCCGACCATCGCTCGCTCTCACCGCTGAGGCATCTAAACGACTCACCGATCTCTTCGCGCAGGATCCGGCCGCAGCACTTGCCGCCCTGGGGGCGTTGACCCCTCAAGACTATGTGCTCCCCACGAAGGGCTGGGCCAACCGCCTTACGGGCAGGACGATGGGCGATCACATGGAGGAGACCGCCAAGGCGTGGCGCATCTCGCGTGAGGCTCAGGATGACTGGGCTCTAAAAAGCCACCAGCGCGCCGTCGCCGGCTGGAACGGCGGCTTCTTCGATGACCTCGTGATCTCGTTGCCGGAGCTTTCCCGCGATGCGAACCCGCGCGCGGACACATCCGCCGAACGTCTATCCGGTTTGAAGCCCGCCTTCGATCGTGAGAGCGGAATGGGTAGCCTGACAGCCGGCAACAGCTCCCCCATCACGGATGGGGCGGCCGGCTGTTGGGTGTCCAACGAGGAGGGTCTGAAGAGGCTGCCCGATGGCACGCCCTATGCGCGGATAATCGACTACGAAGTCTCGGCGGTCGACCTGCGCACGGAGGGGCTGCTGATGGCGCCGTCATATGCCGTTCCACGACTTCTCGCGCGCCATCACCTTGGCTTCGCCGACATCGCACTTTGGGAAATCCACGAGGCCTTCGCGGCACAGGTGCTGGCCAACGTCGCGGCCATCACCGATCCGAACTGGGTCCGAGAGAAGGCCCGTGTTTCGGCTGAGATGGGCAACTTCGATTGGGATCGCGTCAATCCGAACGGCGGCTCGGTAGCCATCGGACATCCCTTCGGCGCGACCGGCGCGCGTGATCTCAGCCAAGCTGTGAAAGAGCTGTGGGCCATGCCGGTCGGATCTCGAGGGATCGTCAGCATCTGCGCCGATGGTGGTCAAGGCACTGTCGCCCTCCTCGAACGCATCTGATCGGAGGACAAAAAAATGAAGGCGATCCGCTTCCATGAGTTCGGCGCTCCCGATGTTCTTCGCTATGAGGACGCGCTGACACCTGTGATAAAGCCGGGAGAGGTGCTCGTCCGTGTACAAGCGGCAGGCCTCAACCCGCCCGACTGGTATCTCCGCGAGGGATACAAGGCTCTGCCGCCCGAGTGGCGGCCGTCGGTGACATTCCCCGCCATACCGGGCTCGGATGTGTCCGGGATCGTCGAGAAGGTCGCCGACGATGTGACCGCGTTCTCGCCGGGCGATGAAGTTTTCGGAATGATCCGCTTTCCCAGCTTCGGCGAGAGCCTGGGATACGCCGAGTATGTTTCCGCGCCTGCTTCCGACCTTGCGGCCAAGCCCCGACACCTGGACCACATTCATGCAGCCGCCGTTCCCATGTCGGGGCTGACCGCTTGGCAGTTCCTGATCGAGCTAGGCCATAACGAGCAGAACCCGCTGCAGTCCGAGCGCCACAGCCCGGTCCCGTTGGCTGGGAAGAGCGTTATGATCAACGGCGCTGCAGGGGGTGTCGGTCATCTGGCATTGCAGTTGGCAAAGCACGAAGGCGCGCGTGTCATCGCTGTCGCTTCAACCCGGCACGAAGCGTTCCTCCGCGAACTGGGTGCCGACGAGTTCATCGACTACACGAAGACCAAACCCGAAGACGATGTGCGAGACATCGATCTTGTCGTCGATGCCGTCGGCGGTCCGACCTCCGGCCGCTTCCTTCGGACCATACGTCGGGGCGGAGCGCTGTTCCCGATTTTTCCCCTTGGCTTTGCCGGACATGATGAAGCTGCCGACCGGGGAGTGACCGTTTCGGCGACGCAGGTGCGTTCCAGTGGCGACCAGTTGGCCCAGCTAGCTCGCTTGCTCGACAGCGGCGCGGTTCGCGTCGCCGTCGACAGCACATACCCCCTTTCCGAAGCGGCCGCCGCTCACGAACGCGCAGAGGCAGGCCATATCCAGGGCAAGATCGTCCTCGCCGTCGGTAACCCCATCGCCGATCAGAGCGGCCAAGCGGGCGTGCCGTCATCGCAGTGGCCGCCCCGCATGAGGGGGCACTGACATGACGCGGGAAACGCCGATGATCGGCCACGCTCGACCTTCGAGGCATCATCCAGGAGAACTGCGGTGAGCCTGAGCGCTGACAGAACCGATTTCGGGGCGGCACAGCGGGTGCGGGCGCTTGCAGACCTCATGGTGCTCGACACACCGGATGAGCAAGCCTTCGACGATCTCGTTTTTGTCGCCGCAAAGGCCTGTGACGTTCCCATCGCGCTCATCACCCTGCTGGATACTGACCGGCAATGGTTCAAAGCCAAGTACGGGCTTGAGGTATGCGAGACGGAGATCGAACACTCGGTCTGTCGGATCGAGATCGATCAGGGCGATCTTCTCGAGATCGTCGATCTCACAAATGATGCGCGGACCAAGCGCAATCCGCTCGTCACAGGCGCCCGGCACTTTCGCGCCTACGCTGGCGCACCGCTCGTCCTGCGATCCGGAGCGATCGTAGGTCGCCTGTGCGTCATCGATACCGTTCCGCGGCCTGAAGGGCTCAGCGAGATGGAAAAGGCGATGCTGCAGGCGCTCGCCCGTCTCGCCAGCGAAAATCTCGAACTCCGCCGGATCGCAACGGCGAGCGAGCGCCTCACAGCCTTGCAGACCGCCCTGGTCGAAATCGGCGAAACCATTCGGAGCAGCCACGATACCGCAGGGATGGCTTCGGCGACCGCCGCCATCGTCGGCCGAGCGCTCTCCGCAGACCGAGCCGGGTTCGGATCCGTCAACGAGGACGTCGATACGATTGACGTCGAAACCGATTGGACGGCGCCGGGGGCCGTGAGCATTGCCGGGCGCCACCGTCTCGACGAGTATGGGAGCTTGCGCGAGCCGCTCGTCGTTGGCGACCCGCTCGTCGTTTGGGACGCCCTGACCGACGATCGCACTCTGCACAATCTCGAGAGCGCAATGCGGGTCGGCGTTCGGTCGTTGGTCGATATGCCGGTTCGAGATCGTGGCAAAACCATCGCCGTCTTCTTCGTTCATTCGGCGCATCCCCGACCTTGGCCCGCAGAGGAAATCTCGTTCCTGCGAAGTGCGGCGGACCGGCTTGAGGCAGGCGTCGCGAGGCATCGTACCGAGCAGCAGCAACTCATAGTGAACGGCGAAATTGCTCACCGCCTGAAGAACATGCTCACCATGGTTCAGGCCATCGCCAGCCAAACGCTGCGAAGCGTCACCGATCGCGAAGCGGTCTACGCCTTCGAGCGTCGGCTGATGGCTCTGAGCGCGGCGCACGACGCCTTGCTTCAAAAGAGTTGGACACAAGCTGATCTACAAGCTGTCGCAGCGACAGTGATCGACGCGATCGGGTTCTCAGATCGGGTCGACATGAGTGGGCCGGCGGTGGCGCTGGGGCCACGAGCGGCGCTCTCGTTCTCCCTCATCGTCCACGAGTTACTGACCAACGCCTGCAAATACGGCGCGCTGACCAGTGACGATGGCCACGTCTCGCTGTCGTGGGAAGTCGAGGTCGGCCTGGACGACGACCTTCTCCGCGTGAAATGGTGAGAACGGGGTGGGCCTCCGGTTGTGCCGCCAACTCGCCGAGGCTTTGGATCGAAGCTGATCAACATCGGCCTGGTCGGCACCGGGGGCGTCGATGTTCGCTACGAGCCCGCCGGGTTAACGGCCGATCTGCACGCCTCCATGCGTCACCTGGTTCAAGGTTGATGGGAGTATGGGTGGAATGGTGAAACCCGTGGTGCTCGTCGTCGAAGACGAACCACTTCTCCGTCTGTTTGCGACGGACATGATCGAGGAGGCAGGTTTCGAAGTCTTGCAGGCGCCGAATGCATCCGCCGCGCTTATGACCTTGGAGGAACGACTGGATGTGCGCGTCGTGTTCACGGACGTGAACATGCCCGGCGGGATCGATGGCATCATGCTCGCCATTTGCATCCGCCGGCGGTGGCCGACCATCCAGATCATCATCACGTCCGGGAGGCCTTGGCCGGTCGAGGCCGTCGTTCCAGCGGACGTTGTGTTCTTCGCCAAGCCATACCGGCAAGACCGGGTTTTGGACACGGTCCGGAAGATGGCGGCGTGATGGCCAGCGCCTCAAACAACTCGGACGCCAGAGCGGTGAGGTCCACGAGTGCACCTTCGAAATCGAGCTTCTCTACCCGGGGGCGCAAGCCTTTGCCTTCACCTTCGGATGACCCCCGCGAATCCGGCCGGCCCGTCATCCCTCAACGATTGGAGACACAACATGAAGCCTGAGGTTCTCATCTACACCACGAGTTGGTGCCCGTTCTGCCGCCGCGCGAAGGCGCTCCTTCAAGAGAAGGGCGTGGCATTCACCGAGCTTGATATCGAAGCCGATCCTGCACACCGGAAGGCGATGATCGAGTCGTCGGGGCGAAGCACCGTGCCGCAGATCTTCATCAACGAGACGCATGTCGGCGGCTCCGACGATCTCGCTGCGCTCGATGCAGATGGCTCGCTCGACAAGCTGCTTGCCGGACAAACTCCGGCAAACTGATTTGTCCCGCCAGATAGGGCCACTGGTCGATGCAAGTGGCTGAAAATTAAAAGAGGAGTCCGGTTTGGTCTCAGCAGTTTGGAACGATGCCACCCTCGCGGTCAGCGACGAGACTATGGTCGTGGATGGAAACCATTATTTCCCGCCTCAATCGGTTGACCGGCAGTATCTGGCACCGAGCGAGCACACGTCTGTCTGTCCCGTGAAGGGGACGGCGCAATACTTTCATCTCCAGGTCGGCGACCGGCGCAATGCAAACGCCGCCTGGACCTACGCCGACCCTTCTCCGGCGGCGCACTCCATCAAGGATCACATCGCCTTCTGGAAAGGCGTCAACGTCGCTTAGCCGTCAGCCCGCCATTAGACTTCAGAAAGGAACCGCCGATGTCGAAAGTTTTGGACGGCAAAGTCGCTATCATCACGGGTGGCTCTCGGGGCCTTGGCGCCGTGCTGGCGGCGACGCTCGCCGATCAGGGAGCCGATATTGCTATCACCTACGCTGCTTCGGCCGATAAAGCCGAGTCCGTCGCCGAGGTGGTGAGGGCCAAAGGCGTTCGCGCTCTCGCGATCCGATGCGATCAAGCGGATACGTCCGCCGCCCAGCCCATGGTCGAGCAGGTCGTAGCTGAACTCGGCAAGCTCGACATCTTGATCAACAACGCCGCAATCGCCGTCCAAGGAAAATTGGTCGACGATCCGACGCTCGATTCCGCTGCGTTCGACAGGCAGTGGATGGTAAATGTGCTTGGGACCGTGGCGATCACGCGTGCGGCGGCGCAGAAAATCTCTGACGGTGGCCGCATTGTCTTCATCGGTTCCGGCCTGGGCACCCGAGCGATCGTGCCGGGAATTGCCGACTACGCAGGAACCAAGGCAGCAATCGCAGGATATGCCCGCGGGGTGCAACGTGATCTTGGCCCACGCAACATTACCGTCAACGTCGTCCAACCTGGCATCATGCCGACCGACATGACCGGGGAAGTCGCTGAGAATTTTCCGCAGGCCGTCATCGATATGCATCCCATCCGTCGGATCGCCACGATTGAAGAAGTGGCGGGCGCCGTCAGTTACCTCGTTAGTCCCGCTGCAAGCTACACAGCTGGCGCGGTGATAGATGTGTCAGGGGGCGTCCTGGTCTGAATCGATGCGCGACGGGCGTGTCACGCGGATAACTGAAGGACGATCGCTTCCGCGCCTCAGCGCTCCGTTGAATTCCGGGCAGCAGATCGGCTGATCCTGCAGGGCCCATTATTCTCGAAGCCACAGCGGATAATGCTTCCGCATTTCAGGAGTTCATAGAGTGCCGAATGCAGAGCTGACCCAAGAGCGCATCGCCGTCGCCACCGACTATTTCCGGAAAATCGACAGTGGCGATCCCACCATTCTCGACATTCTGACTGACGATGTCGTGACGTACTTCCCGAAGTTCGGAGTTGGATATGGCAAAGCCGAATTCATGGAAGTCGCCAAGGGTCTGTTGGGGTCGCTTCAGCGGATCGAGCACGATTTCGATCGCATGACCTTCCACGTAGCCCGCGACCACGTGATCGTGGAAGGCTTTGAAGGTGGCGTTATGGCTGACGGCACGGCGTGGCCGGTTGAAGGCCGATCCGAAGGCCGTTTCGCCAACGTATTCGAGTTCGACGGCGCGCTTATCAAGCGTGTTTTCATCTACGTAGACCCGGACTTCGCTAGCGCTAATGACGCGGGGTTTCTTTGGGGCCGCAACGTCAGACTGACGCGATGACTCCAATCGCATGGCGCGGCACTCACGTTCGCAGGGCGAAGGCCGATTGGCGGTGATGCAGAATGGACCATCCAGAATTCGATACGGCTTTCGAGCGTCTGCCTGAGGGGTATAGCGAAGGCGCTTACGAAGGCAGGCGTTTCGGCGTGACGGTTCGTCGGTCGGAGGATGGACGGAGGAACAGCCTTTTTGCTCGAGAACTAGCCGGGAACGACATCGTCAGCTTCAATCTGTATCGCGTTGCTTCGGGCAGTGCGTCGCTGAAGCCGTGCGAGATGTCCTCGGAGAAGGTTATCGCTTTCGTATTGGGCTATCAGCCGAATGCCTGATGAGCATGTGGGGTTCGCTGCCTTCCCATGTTCCCGTGCCGCTCCAAGCGCCCTTCTGGTCGCCAGAACTATCGAAACTATAGACACAAGCCATTGGACTTCGATCTGAGGTAAATTCATCCTCTATACCTCAGCGTGCCAGAGAATCGGCGCTGATCTTTTGCGCAAGCCATCATCGAGGAAGTTCACGCGATGACAAACTCCAGTGCTGCAACCGTGCCTTCACCATCTGACCTCGACGAGAACGCGACCATGACGGTTGCCGACGCGCTGAAGATAATATTGGCGAACAGCTATGCGGTCTACCTCAAGACAAAGAACTTTCACTGGCATGTCTCGGGCCCGTACTTCAGGGACTACCATCTCCTTCTCGATGAGCAAGCTGCGGAAATCCTCGCAGCGACCGATGCGATGGCGGAGCGCGCCCGGAAGACCGGAAATACGACCATACGATCGATCGGCGATATCGCCCGCCACCAGACGATCAAGGACAACGACGCTGAGTTCGTCACGCCGCAGGACATGCTGGCGGAGCTGCGCGCCGATAATCTTCACATGGTCGAGTCGCTGCGCCGCGCAAAGGAAGTCGCCGACGAGGCGAAGGACAACGCGACCTCCGGCCTGATCGATACCTGGACCGACGAAGCGGAACGCCGAGCGTGGTTCCTTTTCGAAGTCAGCCGATAGGTCTGCTGCTCAACGGATCGGATCGTTTCATGGCGCCTAACGATGTGCAGACCCAGTTCCTTCAGACAGAGGGCGGTAGGATAGCCTTCGACGATACGGGTGGAACCGGACCTCTCGTCGTAGGCATCCCAGGAATGGGAGACCTGCGCTCCGAGTATCGGCTCATCAAGCCCATGCTGCAGCATGCGGGATGCCGAGTGGTGACGATGGACGTCCGCGGATTCGGCCAATCGTCGCCGGAGTGGTCGGATTACTCCGCGCGAGCGGTCGGCCGTGACGCCGTCGCCATCCTCCGACAGTTGGCTGACGGGCCAGCCGTGATCATGGGCAACTCGTTCGCAGCCGGCTCCGCGCTTTGGGCTGCCAAGGAAGCTCCTAGTCACGTCAACGGGGTGGTGCTGCTCGGTCCGATCGTTCGCGATCTTCCCCTCACGACGATCCAGAAACTTGTCCTTGGGCTCGGATTCGCGGGGCCATGGCGAACCTGGTTCTGGACCACTTACTGGAGCAGCCTATTCCCGACGAAACCGGCGCCGGATCATGCTGAGGTAAAAGCGGCGATTGCTGCAAACCTCAGGGAGCCAAAGCGCATGCAGGCTCTCTTGACGATGCTCTCATTGTCGAAGTCCGACACCGCAGCGATCTTGGACGAGATCTCTGTGCCGAGCCTCATCGTCATGGGCACAAAGGATCCCGACTTCACGGACCCTGTCGAAGAAGCCCGGAGCTTGGCTTCGAGGCTCCATGCCGAAACCATGATTGTCGAGGGCGCTGGACACTACCCTCATGTCGAAATGGCGAACGATGTCGGACAGCGGATCATCGCGTTCGTCCGCCAGCTCGATAAGTCTGGCCCGGCCGTTGTGCCTTTGCGCAGGAGTTAAGTATGGCAAAGGTTGGCTTTGGAGGAGGTTGCCACTGGTGCACCGAGGGCGTTTTCCAAGCGTTGCGTGGCGTCACGCAGGTCGAGCAGGGTTTCCTACAATCGGCCGCCCCGGCGAACACCTGGGCTGAGGGGGTGGTCGTGACGTTCGAACCCTCCGTTATCGGGCTGGGGACACTGTCCGAGGTGCACCTGCGCACACACTCCGCTACACGTGCCCGCTCGGTTGAAAACAAATACCGAAGCGCGATCTATATCTTCGACGAGAGTCAGCGGGTCGAAGCCGAAGAGGCGATACGCGGACTCGCTGAGGAGGCCGGCAAGCCGGTCCACACCCTCATCCTGCCGTTCGTGGGCTTCAAGGCTTCGGACGAGAGATACCAGAACTATTATCGCACCGACCCAAACAGACCCTTTTGTCGTCGATACATCGATCCCAAGCTCGACTTCATCCGCAAGCATTTTTCGGAGAACGCGCTTCCCGAGTAGCCACGGCTGTATCGGCATCTGTCAGAACGACCGAACTGCCAACAACTTCGAGCGAAAGATCGATGGTACCTTTTCTGAGAAGCCGCCGTCCGCGCTGCTTCCTATTTTTTTTAAAACGATGGCCAGCAGGATTCACGGACGCATCTAAAGACGTGAACGCTTGAACACTGGGATGGATCGGGATCGATCCTCGTCCAAGGTTTTCAGCCATCTCTGGCGAGGCACGACCCGCTCTAACCTCGTTTCCAAGCCGTCGAGGAAGGGGTGCCACACGCTATGAGTCTCTGCCAGGAAGATTGCGGTTCCACGGCGATGGCTGATCGTGAGGCAACGCGTCTCGTCGTAGTGCTGCTGCCCATAGAAAGCGGCGACCGTAGTAACGTCCTGCCAACCGAAGGCCACTCGATCGACGCCGTCGAAGGAAACCAGCTTGTCGCCATCGACGGCTAGCAGGCCAGCAAACACGCTTCGATAAAACGGCTCGCATTGCGGGAGGACATCACTCAGGGCTGCAATAATCGCTGCTTCGGCACCGGTTCGATCCTGAAGGCGAATCTCCAGATCGTCGCCGTCCTTGGTGAGAAAGAAAAGCGACAGGCCATCTTCATAGGGAAGAAATGTGTATGTGCGGTAGCGCCATTGTTGCCCCTGGCGATGGAGGCGTCCGTCATGATCACGGAAGTCGCGTTCGACGCGATAATGACGTCCGGGATGCAAATGCCCATACGCCTTCCCGAGAGTGTTCCTACTGAACCATCTTACGATCACCGCCACTCCGATGGGCCTAACGCCGAGGCGATCTCGTTACGGTCGGTTTAAGAGGGCACGGTCAGTGCCGCGCAACTCGACTGGGCGCCAATCGCCGGCACGCTCACATACCGCAACAGTGTCATCTTATTGAGTGCTCGGCGAGCGCTTGTAGCGCCATCCCCAAAGAGAGGGGTGGCGCACCCATCAGGATTCGAACCTGAGACCTCTACCTTCGGAGGGTAGCGCTCTATCCAGCTGAGCTATGGGTGCCTGTTGCTTACGCAGTGCTTACGCGGAAAACCTGTAGGGTGGAAGCCTCAACGGTAACTCCCGCAAACCTTTGTAAACAAACTCCTTTTCTACGTCTCTCACAAACCAGCAGCCCTTG
>SPJY01012921.1:0-12719 GCA_005191435.1 Raddia distichophylla
AGAATTCTTTGTCTGACAAATGGTTGCTCGCCCATTCTACCCTGTTTATTTTAACGTGCGCTTGTGCTTAGTCTCAAGCTACTTAATAAATAGTTTGTTTCACTTCACATGCATTGTTGTCTTTTGCATAGCTTTAGTTTGTCTTCATTCTTCGTGATTAGTAGTGTTATCTGTGAACAAGGATTGCTGTCCTTTGTATATTGTGTATATTAAACCATCGTTAAAATTTAAAGCCCTAATTTTGAAATCACCCTTGTCATGCCATCACCTGTTTCCTTTAATCACGCCCTATGGTTTTTAATTAATTGGTGTCTATTTTTTCATCCTGATCTAAATTGATGAGCTGTCAAAATTTCTAAAACTTTTAAAAGATGGAAAATTATGGTGGCCGGTGTCCAAACATTCTAATTCACATATCGTTCTAATTTATGTTTTTATTTCATCCCTCTATAGTCCGTTGCAGATGTGATATATATCCAAGAAGTGCTTGGAGATTTTTTTTATCTTGAAAGCTCGAGTTTGTTCTGATTTTTGTTGCTTTGCTTATTTGTTTTGCAGTAGTGTAATATGTACCTGCTTATTATACCAAATAGTTGAAAGCATGGTCACCTTTGTATTGAAGTCGGAGCATATCTTGTTCTTGTACAAGTTTGTACTCGTACATGTTTCTAAAATTTAAAATTTAAAATTTATGTTGCAACGTAATTCGAATAATTAGTGATGTGAACATCATATGGTGCTTTAAATGTCTTAAGGCTGGATTACTTCTATTTGGGATTCTTGCTCCAATGCGATGAGAACGCCAACAAAAATGATAAATGTGCATTCACACCTTTTGTAATGGGACACATTAAAATATTTTTTTGCCTCCCGTTGCAACGCACGGGCACCTTACTAGTATGAGTTAAAGTCTCGAGGATGAGTCAGTTAACATCCGGATTAATGTCCATAGATCTCATTTCTACGTGGACAAACAAATTTTTTTTTTTTTTGTGTTTTCGAGGGAAAATAAGCATTACGGATAAGTGAAGTATCCCTATTGGCAGGACATGCAACTTCGTATTGAGAGAATAAGATCCTTTAAGAATGGTGTTGTGCACAAAGTTAGCGTCCGGCCAAATAGTAGCAAAAACCTCCGGAATGATCAATAGAGTCCACTGTATCAAAAGAACCAGAACGCATGGGACAAAACTTCCTAAAAAAATTGACATCCAAGCTTTCTTTTTTAGTTTCCCGAGGACAAAGGATTTTGAAGGCCCAAGTTTCCAAGTGGTTACAGATGGACGTCCGTTTTAGCTTAGCATTCAGTGCCTAGATATTCCAATAAAGAATTTCAAATTTTTTCATTCTTCAAAAAGGTTGAACTTTGGCTGATCGAGCTCAATATTATGACCCATGACACGAAGCAATTCCACTGAAAGATGCCCATGGTAGGAGGAAGCAACAATGTGTGGAGAACATCAAGGCTCACTTTTAGAGCACCCACAACTCAAAAGACGGTTGAATCAATGAGGCATTATATCAACAAGAAAAGGTCTTGTCACATGAGATGGACTCCGGTAAGACGTCAAAGAGAAAGGAGCAAAACGAGCATGTGTTGAAGAATAAGGTGAGGATTGTCTTGGAGGACACGCTTGGATTGGTATCAGATAAAGAATCTCATTGAAGAAGCAAGCATTTGTCTAGACAGTCAGCTGAACAGAACCCCAAAGGGAACAATGGCTTGCATCTCAGGGATTGAAAGACTCAAACCCGCATTGGACTCTATTGGAGGGAGTCTTGAACTAAAACTGATGAGGGGGCGGATGGGAGTAACAACAAATTGAGCGAGAATGGTATGAAGTTGGACAATCAATTTTACCCCAAAAAGGCGATTGTTGTAGAAATAGATTTAGTGGTGAAATCGGCTTATGGAAGGTTCCAGATTGTTTGAGTTGGGATTCATGAAGGCCCGACAAAGGAGACAATGGAATTTGTTGCTTGTCGAATTGGAGAAACACTCAAACTTGCATCTAGATTTAGACATATTTACTTAGTTAGAAAGTTTTCCTTTATAAGTTAGGCAAGTTAGAGTGTCTATAGGTTATAGGTTTGTTCGGGACAAGTTACGAAATAAGTGTTCGAGTTGGAGTATGTTTTAGGATATATGTTGGTATATTACTAGTGTAAATAGATACCACAGTGCATCATTTAAGAGGTCCTTTACCAATTGTCAACCCTCAATTTTAACTTACCTTAAGAGTCGGAATCCCATGCAATAGTCCCTGGATCGATACACTAGTGTGGTAGATCACGTAGCCGATACACGCATAAATCGCTTTTATAAAATCCCTGAATATTACATACCATGTTACGTCCTTAGGCGAGTTTAGTAAGGCGGACAATACACGCCCTAATATTACAAAACATTGTTCAGAGTATTGCAGCTATCCCCAAAATATGTACCAAAAAGAATCTCCTATCGGCTAAGTGCTCTGCTAGCGACCGGAGCAACCCCTAAGACTCGCCAAGTCCGCCGAAGTATTGTCCATCGTCGTCATGGCACGCGTACGGATCCTCCTCGAGTCCCTCGTCTAAAGAAAGTGAGTAGGCGAGGTCAGCGTCATCTAAACGCTGGCTAGTTAACACTTCCCTTAATGCACATAGTGTTTAGAAGGCTTTATTTGGAGGAAAGGTTTATTTTATTTACGTAAAGCCAGGTTTTATAAGGTTTTGAAATCATCCTAACTAGCATCAACTAGAATTTGTCTTGTTTTATAAATCAAAGGTTTACCATCTTACTAATGCACCTCAACACAACTGATCAACCAACCGTTCCTACCAACCCACAATAGACCAACTGCCGACCTAATACTCACACCAGCTTGACTGATCATCCCAACTTTCCTCCGGTTGCCCCCAACATTTCCTAGATCCGCCATCTTTCCAGGATTTGGCAATCCTGTTGTGGACCACACCTGCCATGGCATGCCAGCCTCGCCCTAGGGGTTTGCCAGCCCTCACTAGCTGACCATCACCCTAGGGAAGTGTGGCCTTTATCGCCCTTGGTGATGACCCATGCCAGTCCCTATCGTTAATGGTCCCAGAGGGCCTCCACAGAGTGCTCACAGCTGTCGATCCAAGACCCGTACTCCACGCGATAGCCACGCGTTGTGTTGGAACCATCTCTCAGATGGCAGCGATCTCCCCGCTACGCATGTTACTCCGCACTCCTCGAAAATAAGCCCTGGCTAAACCCAGCACCAGGCACCCTGTGCCTCAATCATCCATTAGGATGTCCTCTAGGGGCAACCAACCGATCAATCTCTACTTCCACGGTCATCGACCGTACCACACCTGGACTATCCCAACCAACCGACCAAACCAGACCAACATCCCACATAACCTTATCCTCAAACACAATCATCCCAACATGCAACTAATAGCCCTAACTGTCATATGTCATATCATATTTGATCGGTGAATATCGGTTCACCGTTTTGAGGCAGTTAGCCGAAAGATTTGTTTAAGCCTAAGCCAGTCTAAGCAAGTTTTACCCATAAGGTAGGGTTAAAGTGATTACCAGGCTAATCATAGGCTAACAAGAGTGACGACAACCAAGGCAGTCATTAAGGCTAAACAAATCAAGGGCAGGCATGTATAAGTATTACATGATTAACAATTAGGCAGATTACTAAGCATGCATTTAAATAACAAACAAAATAGTTAACAGAAAACTGGGTAATGATCATGGTATTAGCGATATTAATCCGCACTAGGGGAAGTCGCGATCTCTCCCTAATACGGTCAACATCTAAGGAGTAAGTGTTAACTCGCCTTGCTCAGGTAAGTGGTCCTTCACGGCGTCACCAAACTTCCCTTCGGGATCGCGTATGTCTAATCATACAATCAAACCAATAATTACTTACTAGTGCAATCGGAAATCATGATGCATGTACGACCTAGGCTTTACCCTTGATACTATATTATAGGATCAGGTAACGATGCTAACCTTCGTATGATATGCCATGCATGAGGGAGTGTATTAATAAATAATATTATCATTATATAATAGTCTACTATACCCCAAATTACGATTTCGTACGATACGGTCGTTATCGGGCGATTAGGGTTTTAAAGCGACATATGATGACGGCACGTCGAAATGTGACCTAAAATACGAGGTTAAGATTATCGGAGTTCGTCCTTTGTCCTTTCTAAGTGCTCCAAAATACAAAGTGTAATTCTATGTTACAAGATATTTTAATGAATTTTTCTAAAGTCAGCACCTATTTTTAAATAAAAAGGAATTTGCTAATTGATGGTTGGTTTTTAGCAAATTAAATCTCTAATGAGTACCTTTGGGCAAGCTTCGCATTTTTATAGTGTTTATTATCTGTTTTGGCATTTCTTTACCCATTTTATAATCCTAAGATTTTATAGGGTCATAATCTTTATTCAATATAATCATAATTACTTTAGTATCTATATTAATCATTTTTTTATAGGAAATTCTACCCAAATTAAGAAACAATGTCATTTCTTCGTTCTAGTGGTTATTTTCATATTTTTATGAAATCAGGAAACTATTTATTCAAATTTTTCTAGGATTTTTGGGAGTTTCTAGGTATTTTAAATAATTCAACAGCTAATTCGGTATTTATCTAATTAATAAATTTGCTGGAAAACGGTTAAAAACCTTTGGGCCGAACCAACTGACGAATCGGCCCGGTGGGAAATACAGCCCACGGCCCATGCGCGCGTAC
The DNA here is from genome assembly GCA_005191435.1 of Raddia distichophylla. Taxonomy (NCBI): domain Eukaryota; kingdom Viridiplantae; phylum Streptophyta; class Magnoliopsida; order Poales; family Poaceae; genus Raddia; species Raddia distichophylla. The sequence goes on from SPJY01012921.1 coordinate 4,746, forward strand.
GCGCCCGCACCAGCCGGGACGGTAACGCCGAAACGGCTTTCCCGCGGCACTTCCACTTAACCGGATAGGTGGTCGAAGGCCCACATGGCAGAGGCACCAGTCACGGGTTTTAACCGACGTGCGCGGGCGTTTCTGCTGGCAGGTGTTGCCCGTTTGTCAGCGTCTCTAAGCGTTTAGCCTGCACGAATCTAGACGCCGATCCAACGGCCTGTGGTCGTCGTCTACCTCCGGCTCGACGACGTGGCCGAAGGCGTCGGCGAGCGACGTGGCAGTGCTACGGCTCAACTCCCGCCAAGAGCGTTCTAGCTACGGCATCTACGGGTCCTAGGGATCCTAACAACGCTAGAGCCGTGGCCGGAGGCTGTCCGACGCGGCGGCGCGATGACGGCGGCACAGCTGAGGGCTTGCCGGAGGCACACGCGCACGCTACGGGTCTACAACCTATGGGATTCGACGGGGAGCATGAGGGGACGACGTGGGTGCTTATCGAGCTCAAGGACGGGCTCGCGGAGGGACGGAGGCGGCTGACAGCGAGGCACCCGGGGGCGACCGAAACAGGGGCGGCGTCGGCACGGTGGCTCCGAGCTCCTCCGCTGAAATTAAGAGAGGGGAAAGCTTAGGAGGTGCTCCAAGAAGCTTCGGGCGAGAGGAATTGGAGAACGGCTCACAAATTCGTTGGGATTGCTTCAGCGCCTGCGAGGGGCGAATTTGGGGAAAACGGAAACCGGTCCCGCCGAGGTGGAGCTCCAGGCTTTATTGGCGGGGGGTGTGCTTCTGGCCCGAAGGTGCGCTTGGTGAGGGCGGGGAACAAGCGGCGCGGCGACGAGACGGGTGCGGCGGGGTGATGATGAAGGGTGCGGCGCGACCAAAGGGACGTGCGGCGCACGGCGCGGCTCAGAGCGGAGCAGAGGCAGAGCAGAGCGGCGGCAGAGCAGGGGGAGGCCCACCGGGCAGAGAGAGAGAGGAGTAGGGAAGGAGAGGAAGAGAGAGAAAGGGAGAAGAGGGGAATGGAGCCCACGCATCAGCACTAAATTTCAGCGAAATTTGAATTCGAACAAGTTTTAAATTTTTGACCAAAAATTGGGCTGTTACACCAATCAATTTAAACTACTTTTATGTCTACCTTTCTCCGGCGACGAACAAAACTGTGAAGTCGGGCATTGAATTGATCCGATAGGGGAAAAAGACAAATCTGAAGAGGCTGCGAGCCTGTGAGCCATGGAAGCATGCAAGGCCTGGAGCAACAACGCCTGTTGATATTGAGCCCTAGCCATCGCCCTGACCAGCGACCAGAGGCAGAGATGTGGCAAAGAGGAGTTTCACTAGGGTGGACAGCCAAGAGGCAGCGACACTAGCACTTTTTTCACCCTTTACATAACACTGAAAGATTTCTTCTTCTGAACATATCTTTGCGCACTCGATTTATAGTCTCGTCTACTGATGCTCTCAAGAGAACTGATGAGGGTTTTTCAAAAGCAGGATAACTGATAGTGGAATGATACCAGGAGAAGGATAGGGACGGGGTAGTTTTAGGGCGGCAGAGGCAGAGCAGCAAATGAAGCAGTCAATGTGGGGCGCAAATGATGCGTGGAAACCCGATTGACAGGGGGCACCTACAGCGGCTCCGGTTTTCAACGCCAAAGAGATTATAAATTACTATTCCGTGCATCACGTTAATAGGGAAGGAAATAGAGAGATGTGTATAGCGTTGATTATGGTGGCCCCTCTCTGGTGGCGTTGGCTGATGACCTTTCTCCGGCGGCGTCCCCGTTCTCCGCCTCTTGGCTCGGTCCCGTCCTTGCCGTCTAGACCCTCCCTTTCTTCGAGGTGTCGGATGGCAGGGGCGGCCTCTTCCGTGTCGGCTGGTGGTGTTCGTCGACGCTCTCCGGCTCTGCGTCTTCGGCCGGTGGCTCGGTCTTCTGCTGTTGTTCACCCTCGGAGGCCTATGTACGCTAGCGGGCCAGGTCTTGGGCGAAAGCCCCGCCTTTTAGGCTGGTGATGGCGTCACCTTTGTGTCGTTTTCCTCATTGGAGGCATCACCATTTGGATCTTGTCCTGCTTTGGGTGAAAACCCTAGCGGTTTAGCGACGGCGGCGGGTCTTCCCCGTCGTTACCTTGTTGGAGGCGTCGTGGTTGCCGTTCTAGCGTTATGGGCTTCCGTTGGGTCTGCTGTTGCAGGAGTCGCTCGCTGCTGTGTGAGTGTTGGTTGGGTGTCCGGCGGTGGCCGGTGTTGTTCTTTTCCCTTTTTCTCTCATGTGTCTCTCTCCTGTTCTGCTTTTGTTCTAAGCAGCAGCGGGGGGTTCTTTCCTCTCTGTGGGTGGTGTCCTTGGCGGTAGCCGGTGGTGTGTCTGGCTTTGGCTAAGTTTGCAGCGGAGCGCTGTGGTTGTATCCCGTGCGTTTATGGGTTTTACTTTATTTTCTCCTTCTGATCAATGAAATAGGATGGCAGTTCTCCTGCCCCTCTTTTAAAAAAAACTCAAAAATTTCTACTTTTACCTACAAAAGCTAAACACTCACCTTTCATTTTATGATTGTGCTTACCTATTTTTTAAAACCATTGACTATGTAGAATGGAAGGCGACCTAAATCAGCTAAGAGAGTTGCTACTCAATGCCCTTGACCAAGCGAAGGCCATGAAGACAACCGCTACCCAAGCTAGGTTGATTGCACACTGAACGATTCCCCAACAGGAAAAGGGAAAAAGGGGATTACAGCTTAAGCAAGCAATCACAGATAGACAGAACGGCACCTGCTTTTGCTGCCATCAAGCTGGCCATTTCGTTGGCCGTTGTCCTATAAGAGCCCCGAAGAAGGCCAAGATCAACATCCCGCATGATCCTACTCGCATCAGCAGGCCCCCAACCTAGGCACTCCCGCCAGAAAAAGTGGAGGTGGACTCAAAGCCGGCACCTGACCAAGACAGCAACTCGGACACCCTTGTGGTGACACCGCCTCCAACGACCATATGGGAATGCGTTAGGTCTCCTGGTGGGCGCTCAGAGGCGGGAGCCCTGCGCTTCCGTATCCACATCTGCGTTAGTGAGATTTGGAATAGCTCCCAAAAATAGGTCGACGATGTATCTTAGGGAACCGTAGACTATCTGAGTCCGTCACCATTAACACCCTCATGTGGTTATGTGACCTAGTACGATACTACGGTAGTCAGCATGATATTGTAAGGTGGTTTGACATAGTAGAAGATTGGCGAGTGTACCCAAAACGCTATCCCTGTAGTAACTAATTTGCCATTGTGCTGATATTTCTTGAACATTGTTAAGCATGCATGCATAAGATTTATGAGATATTTAGTAGTGCGAGTTATCACCTTAGTGGTGGTATGGAGGCAAGGGGTCGATTGCGACCACGGTATCGGCACTAGTACCGACAGAGGGCGTGGCTATGGCTGTGGCCATGGTTGCGGGAACTCGCTTCCACCGCTAACCGAATGGCTATGATATGATAAGGAAGTCGAATGGTGCTACGAGCCACAAGGGTTCTCCTGTCCATCACAATCTTAAAGGAGTGTCTTAGCTCTCTTGCCGAAAAGCTTGAGATCTACCACAAGATAGGGATGAAACCGCTATTTGAAACCAATCATGACATGGGTCATAATTACTACACCTGCTTCCCATCGGACCCCAAGGTATATCCCTCCGCAGACGGTAATTATAGTAGATTGATCGTCATTTACCACGGTGACTGATTATAGGAATTCGGGGTACGACATATTGATGTCGTCCCATATAAAGTTCTTCGAAACAAGCAGAACCATGACCCAGCGATACAGGAAGGATGAGAGGCTCGTGTCAGCACAGTGTTAGCCAACTCTGATGCCACGAGAAACCCTAAGTGTGATGTGATACCTACTACCCTCTGGTCCTTGTGTCAAAACATGCTTCACACCTTTTCCCTCTTCAGTGGTGCGAATCAAGCTAAAAGTCACTCCTGACATATAACGACCGATTGTGGTTCATGCACTAGCAATATGGACACACCATCTGCTAGGACAGATGTGACATAAGAATGGACCACATAGGTTTCAATCATGTGCTCACCCAGTCCACCCCTGAACATGGGTCCAAGTGGATGGCTTGAGCTAATCGACAATTAGGACCCGAAAACTCAATACCATTCCGGAAACTAGGTCATGACTAAAACCTCAGCAGAAAAACCATTATATAAATCCCGTGATTCAGTCATCCCTCCACAAACATTTAAGCCAATATTTTGAGCTTAATCTAGACGGAATTGTATGGCCTTGGATGCCCAGCTACCTAAGGGTGGTACTTGTAATAATACTAGGAAACGAAAGATCTTTGAGCACCACGGGATTCTAAAGATAATGAATAATCAAGCCGAGCGGATGAACCGAGTGATAAGGACATACCAACAATTTTTTGTTCCGACGGACAAGGAGCCAAGGGATGTAACCCTGATGGGACCACCAGTTCTTCATACTTACCTCATCTGGAGGGCACCATAACGTGTCAAATCCCTGACGCCCACAAATGAAGTGGGATATCGCTAAAGGAACGATAACCTACATGTAAAATCAAACAAAACCAAACAACCACGACTACTCGGATAGTTACAAACCATAGGGCTTCGGAATGAAAAAGGGAGGAGATCTCCTTAGAAATTCATGATTGGCTTTACCTGAACCAAGACGAATCGGTTCCATTAGGATCTACATAGATCGACTAAGGTCGTACCTTCCATACAGTGACACCCGTTTATAATGATGGTAAGCCAGGGAACTTTATATAATAGGAATTATAGATGTCTTGAGCTAGGGTCTGCAAGAATTACTTAAGGGGATCGTCACTGACAAAGTAAGTTAGTTCACCACACAACCTAAGAGAAGTTATACTAGGTACCTAGAATTAGTGAGCCCTTGGTACCCCTGATTACCCTGAGACAGGAGATCGGGCTAAGAGTGTTAACCGAACATTAAAGGCATGTGCCTTAGAGCTCTCATTGGATTAGGAAGGGGGTGATCCTACGTCAACTTTGCGTATAACAACAAGTACCAACCAAGTCGGAATATGCCATCACCTTTTAAGCCACGTACGAACATTAGGGTAGAACCCCAAACCCATTGGATTGGAATAGGTAAGAACCACAATGTTTGAAAAACTAGGATCTTCATGGATCTTGATGGGATGGTTAAGAACATACCAGAGAAACCGGCACCAGCCCAATTGAACCCACATGGCCGGGGCGTCCGTTTGACTGTGCGGGAAGGTCATGAATCCCGGCGAGCGCGGGGAGTATGTCGATGACCTCCACGGCATGGAGATCGGCCATGGAACACCTCGTGGGACGTTGAGCACCGGCGAGGAGGTGATGGGATCGCTGTGAACGACTACATCGGTGCGACTACGTGCAGATTGATTAACCGGCTTCATCGACTTGTCTTCCGCTCCACGGCGCATCGTAAGATAATCTTGATCTGTGGGCATTTACTTGTAGGGTGTTCCTGGGTTTCCGTAGTAGAATTTGATTAGTTGATAGCGTAGCTATCCCGCGTTTCCCTTCAGCTATTAATAAACTGACCATTAGTAGGATATATCTACTTTCTACCCATCAATTAGCATATGAGACACTAGCATGCAACTAGTGGTAGAACATAATAAAAACAGTGCAAGTAAATAGAGTTCAATATGATTTGAGTCAAATAAGAGGAGTAATAAGTGCCTTGTTGCTGGTCGCCGAGCGGGAGAGCTTCTGGATTGAGCTCGTCCTCATCCGGAACGTCAGGTCGTATCGTTCGATAGCAAGAGCATCAAATAAAATCCATAAAATACTCAACAAACACAAACACAAAATATAATGCAAAGCTCAATAATTTGTGAGTTAATGCAAATTTTGCAAAAAGAATCACTTAGATCCGAGTTTGGATAAGTGAGATATGGCTAATTAAAGTTGGGGTGCTAAAGCTGTATCGGATAGACTTTAGTCTACTCAGGGAGAACCAAAGCTGTTCGAAAATGTGCCTCCTAGCTCGGGGAGGAATTTCTCCTACCCGGGAAGGGTTTAACCTGGTCGGATAGGGCATATCTTAGATAACAAGAGCAGGTTCTTGATCGGGCTCCACTGGTCTGGCTCGAGTAGGTCACTCAACATGTATGTCTCTCGGTGCGGTCTATTTTTAGGGTATAAGAACAGGTTGATTGTGCTCTCCCTGAACATGAAAGTTGTAGAGCATTTCCTGGTGCACGACTTTCATGTAGAACACTTTTCGATCCGAGCTATGGTTGATTTTATAGATATTATTTACTATGCTACTGTTTCTAGAAATGTACTGAAAAGGTGTAGGTTGGACATGTTGCGCCAATGCTTCGGTTTGGCTGAAAGATGAAGAAGTGTTCTAAGGTTCTTACCAAGCCAGGTGTGCCCTGCTTAGGATGAGACGTAAAGCGGATGGAGAGATCGAAGAGGAAAAGGCTTGACTGCGACCTTCTCCCCCCTTGCTCGCTACTATATTGCTCCTCTCCTTGCTGCTTCCATAACCTTCCTCCGAGAGGCATCTCTTAATGTCGCTCTACTCCTCCAGGTGATGAAGAAGCTCCCAACGTATTTCCCTAGGCTTGGGGTGGCAAGAAATGGTAAAAATAAGAAGAACTAGGTGAGTTATTGCTGTTGCAAGTTTAGAACAAGAAGGATGACGAAAATGAAATAGAACTCAGCAATCCTTTGTGCATGCGAATGTCGTTGAAGGTATGGGGAGCTCAGGTGCTGGAGAGTTTGGATCTTGATATGCACAAGCTCTCTCCAAGTTTTTAGGTGGATTTGATTTGCAATGGGAGGTGGAAGATGAACAGCAGAAGCTGTTCTTGTTGCTGTTCAGTATCTGAACGTGGGAAGAAATGGGATATGGATGTGTGGAGAGAGTGAGGGTGGTTTAAATAGAGGTTGGCTCACCTATTGACAAGTTGGGTCAGGTCCCACTTGTAGATGAGAGGTTTTGGGTGAGGGAAATGGTGAGAAAAGTGAGGGTGCTACAGTTGCACGAGTTTCTTCTCCACTTGGCATCACTCAATGCCGTCGTCCACCACTTGGGTATGGAGCACAGATGGTCTGGGGCACGTGGTCTTCTGTTTGAAGCACCAACCAATGGAAGAGAGGGGTCACCGGGTGTTGGTCCGGGACAAAAAGAATAATTAGTCAAAAGGGACTCCGGTCGTTTGGGTGGCTCCTAGCTCGAGAGATAGGTTGGGTACGCTCTGCTCGGCGAGCAGTAGGGTGAGCAGGACACGTGGCCGCTTCGGCGAACAGGCGGGCGAGTAGGACACGTGGTCACTTCGGCGAACACGCGGGCGAGCAGGTCACGTGGTCACTTCATCTAACAGTCGAGCGACCAGGAAATCTGCTCAGCAAGTTATGTCCTACTATTCTAACTGCTCGGCCAGGTAGTTTCTAGGAGTCTGGTTCAAAAAGTTCTATGTTCCCGACACATAACGTGATGGTTGTATGCAACTTCATAAAAAGTCTTTAAGAACCATAATGAAACCAAAAGAATGTGACGAGGATATGCAAGACTAATTGGAAATAACAGCTTGGCTGTTACAACGGGTTTCGGATCGCCAGTTGTGAGCGCTCTGCGGAGGCCCTATGGGACCACTCTTGACAGGGACCGGCTTTGGTCGTCACTGCTGGTGATGGAGGCCGCACTTCCCTAGGATGACGCTAGGCTATAGTGGGCTGGCAACCCTCCTAAGCCGAGGCGGACAGGCTATGGCAAGTGGGGTTCACAACGAGATTGCCAATCCCAGAAGGATGGCGGGTTTAGGAAAATGTTGGGGCAACGTGAAGTTTGGTTTTGTAAAAGTCGAGGTCAAGCATGTTTGTTGAGTTGGGTTGGTCATCTTAAGACGGGTAAACAGGGTCTATCAGTTGGTGTCTTAATCGTGTTGTTATGTTTCTAAATTCCTTGTTGTTTAAAGGGAACATTAATGTCGGTGTAATAAATAC
>SPJY01012950.1:0-10138 GCA_005191435.1 Raddia distichophylla
CCGATCGATCGGAACTGATAGACAATGAAAGAAATAACATAATGCATTGTTTGCTCCAGCGAATCAACAAAAAGAAAAAAAAAATCATCTACCCGTGTAATACATATATATTGTCGTACCTTTTGTAATTGCGGGTGCTACTCTTGAATGTTGGTCTTGTTTCCGTTGTCAAGTGATAATTGAAATTGGGGTTACCCCTTATGGAAAATACATATATATTGTCGCACTGCTTTAACACCAAATAAGCTAGGGACTAAAAAAAATCATAACCAACAAACTCTAATTAAGTTTTATATCCATGCATCAAGTTCATGATATACGTAGCTAGGGTGCCGCGCGGTGCACCGTGTGTGTGTTAATTAGTGTACGTGTATCTATTATTATTACTTGGCACAAACGGCTACCTTGTCGTATTGTCTAGCTATGGCCTATGGGCCGGTGGGCAATTCTTGTTGTTTGGGCTAAATGTTGAACAGGATGCTCCGGGCCCGGAAAGCTGCTGCAGCCACAGCTAGCTTCTGGCAACACTAGCTAGCTTCTCGATCTCCTGATGAGATCGACCTGACTCCAGCCTGTGTGCTCTCTCACACTCTGCCTTGAGTCACAAGCTAAGCTAAGCTAAGCTAGCTAGGTAGCTAGCTTAATTAACCTGCTGTTAATTAGCTAGTGCTCTGGCTAGCCAAAGAGCTTTCTGCACAATAAAATAATTAGCGGCCTGCGTGAGTATATATAGGAATATCGTTTAAAGAGGGTTCTTGTCTGCGAAGATGCGGTGCTTGTGCGTATCCGTGTTAACGTGTGTGACTCGACAGTGTGCGCGCTGAACTGACCAGCTTGGGGTCGAGCTGAGCTGACGCGGGTTCGGATTCCACGGTCGTCAGGGAAGAAAAAGAAGTTTGCAAATTGCGATCGACCGATCGATTCGTCGCCGAAGTGAGCAGCGACTAGGTGCGTCAGCCAGCTGCTATGCAATTAATCCATTGGCTATTTGGCTTTCGTTGTTACATTGTACATTGTACAGTACTGTTCCAAGTCAAGTCTATTCAATATTTTTTTCTCAAAAAAAAAGAGAGTATTTAATATCCCGCTCGATCTTTGATACTCAATTTGTTATACATTATAGACCCTGTCACTCCAAATAATAACACGAAATTTGTTTTTGTTAACTTTACACGAAAACCTAAGAGAGGTGCCATGCGTTAGCTGGCTCTATACCACTGTACTCTTTTTGATAGTAGAGAATATCGATATCCAACAAGGCCAAATTGAAAATTTTGCACCCTTATGATCTGATAATTAAGAGGAAAAGTGTGCTGCGATATAAATCAGAGAGGAAGTTCAAGCTGTAAGTTCCATTTTTTTTTTTAGTTCACTGATTTGCAAAATGGAAGATAAGAACACATGCCACAACTTAGGCCCTGTTTTTTTTGTGCTTAACGGCTTATATACGTTTTGAAAAGACATATGGTTTGAGTTTTTGAGTTTTTTTTCGTTGTCACGAGGTGGGTCCTAACGCTTTAAAAAGCAAGTCAAACGAAATGGATCCGAATGTCGAGATTATCTCAAGAAGCTCTCGGAATTCAGTCATTTCAGCTTTTCAATTGTTCAGCCGTTCAGATCAGTTCAAAAGAATATAATCTTAATTTGCAGTTAATGGGAGAATTCCGAGCGACACTTGACAGCTTAGAACTTAAAGAGATACTTATCAATGGGAAAAAAATACCTGGTCTAATGCGAGGATATCACCAACCTTGACCTGCATTGGCGCTTCTTTTCTATCGTTCATTAGGATGTCCTCTTCCCTAACAGCCTTCTCTTGGCGCTATCAACGATTCTCTTGTACCACAACCTCTTGAACGGTCCGATCATCGTGTGTTTAAGGGTTTTCGATCCGAGTCCTTCTGGCCCCCGACAACATTGCCATTGCATGGGGGAGAAAGGTTCTGGATATTGATGCCCTTTGGCGATTTTTTATCAAATTAGACAGGACACCGAGGGCTCTTAGGTCTTGGGACAATGAAAATTGGAGACCTCAAGCTGCAGGCGGCAATTGCAACTGAAATCCTTCGCCTCCTCGAGATTGCAACAAAAAACCGATTAATCATAGCCCTTGAAATCAACCTTGCATCAACACTTAAAGATAGACTCCTAGGTATCGCAATAGTGCATAAGGTTCGCCAGCGGCAAAGAGCAAAGATTACCAACATTAGCAAGGAGACGCTAGCACAAAATTTTTCCATCTCAAGGCGATCGACCGGAGATGGAAAAATCATATTGATTAGTTCATACTAGTTTTTTTTTTTGAGGAACAGCCAGGAGAATTGCCTTGTATTAATTCAGTAGGAAAGTTACATGTCAAAAATTAGGGGGGAGGTTTAGGCGCATTCCCCCCGAATGCCCGGTACAAGTGAAAGTAGCTTCATACTAGTAATGGTGTGATGACAAGAAATGCATATAAGGCCCTTCCATTGTGAGATCACTTCATCTTTTCATTAGGTGCTAAGCGAGACAGAGCCTTCACGACGCATGTGTTGGAGGGGTCAAGCAGAATCGTTGAATCCCTCTGGTCTATCACCACTCTCACCTCAAACTCTGGGTTTTTTTAATCTTGAGTTTTGCATTGAAGCAAGCTACGTATAGTAATTAGTAAACCTCTTGCGAGTTGCGACTCGCCAATGAAAACAAAATAGATGTTTAAGTCAAAGTCTTCCATTTTAGTCAGACATTCACAAAGGTAGACACTCCATAACAAGGGACCCAAGAAATTTCCATCGCCAGCTAAAGGTCAAATGTGGACTGGTAGGCCTACCGAGACTCAAGACACTCAGGGCGTCGTAGTGCTGTACTCCCTCCCTTCTTTTTTTTTTTAAGCCTTTAACTTTTTTCACACGCTTTTAACCATTCGTCTTATTTAAAAATATTATGTAAAATATCATTCATTTTATTGTGATTTGTTTTGTCAATAAATATACATAAAACATTACTAATTATTTTTATGTTTCCACTAACTTTTTTAATAAAACGAATGGTTAAAGGCATATTCAAAAGTCAAAGACGCCAAACATAAAAAAAACGAAGAGAGTATTATACTAGCATCGAGTAATTCTTAAGATTCTTGCCCAGTGATAAGTACACGGTACATACTTGGTAAGTATGAAAAAGGTGGGCTACAAAAAAAAGGTGGAGCCAGGGAGGGGACTCAAATCCTGCTCTCAGGCCAGGGAGGGGACTCAAACCCTGCTCTCCGGCATGAAAGCTAGCTGAGCTAACCAACTCGCCAATGTACGCACAATGTTCTTTAGCAGACGCAAAATTTCTTTTCAATGTTAATTTATTCCTTGGCGCTGGAAAAATGGTGATGGTGGGGAGGGGAGGGGACTCAAACCCCGCCCTCCAACCTGCCTTGTACTCTACCGGCCGAAAAAAAAATCCTTTTCAATGTTAATTTATTGTGGATGGCTGATCTTGCTTGACGAGATGATCGGATGGCTGGGAATTGCGACGTGGACACGCGAGCATGCAGCTCTACCGCGGGTGCAGCGGCAGCGCTCAGCGCCGGAACGCAGCGTCCGGAGGCCGGCTACGTGGACGCATGCACCACGAGCCGGCCTGCAAGGGCTTTATAATATTAGTATATTTTGATCGGTAATTAAGGCCTCTTTTTTCATCCACAAAATATCCATCCTTCTTAGATATTGTTCGCATCTTCGTAGGTGCATTCATCTGCCTTAATTCGATATTTCATCAAGCTGATGAAAGCCCTGAAACATCTGTGCTTTGCCACCCCATAGGCACACATGCATGCAGTCAGATTGTATGCCAAAGGCAAAAGCCTCTATACGAGAGTATCAGTCCGTCACATAATTCATTCAGAGAAAGAGACTCCCGTTATTATACGCAATACGTACGTCCCTGCAAAGTACGATGTTCATTCTGCTGGTCGCGCCGGCCAAATTAAGTAGACTGTCGAACCTTGCTTGACGCCAAAGACGGGGCGCGATCGCCACGAGAGAAATCAATGTTTTTCACTTGTTTTAGGTTCTTTTGATTAGCTGTTAGGTTCAATTTGACCTGAATAATCCAAAAATTAAAAACCTTAAAAAGAGGTTAAAAATATTAAAATATATTTATAAGATCTATAAAAAAACTCACAAAATCCAAAAAGTTATTGCAAAATGTTACAATAAATGATCTATGAAAAGTAGTGAATTTGGTTCAATCAAACAAAATTAAGGCGTTGTTCTTTTCAGCTTAATGGCTTAACAGTCTAACGTCTTATCTATGTTTTAAAAAGACATATGTTTTGTATTTTTTTACTCAGTTTTTTCGTTATTTCGAAAATGGGTTCTAACGCTTTAAAAAGCAAGCTAAACGAATTGGATCTGAATCTTGAGACTACTCTGAAAAGATTTTAAAATTCAGTCATTTTAACCGTTTGGCTGTTCAGCCGTTTAAATCCGTTTAAAAAAACAGATTCTAAATCACACGAATTAAACAAGGCCTTAATTAATTCCCACGCGCATGACGGCATGATGCATGCATGCTTGGCAGTTGGCACCAAGGTGCGTACGTATGTAGCCACCTAGCCGGCCAGTGCCTTGCGGGTCGGTGGTCGCCTGGTCGCGCATCTTCCGGCACGATCGAACTCCTAGCGAGACGTTCAACGCATGCATGCATATGGGTCGCGATTAAAGGCAAAAAACTAAACACTTTTTAGTTAAGGCAAAGCTATTATAGCAAATTAATCACACGTGATTTTCAGTTTCGGAGTCCTACCGTAAGAACGAGAGAAATATTTGATTTTGTGCTAATGGGAAATTAGGGATCGAGTGTGTGCTTTGGACTTTTACTTTGAAAATGGAAATCGTGATTTCGCGGGATGATGATGACAGGAGAGGCGCTGCCACAAAATTACACCAGATTAAGAAGAAACATCGAACGGTATACCAGCAACTCTTCAATGTTGTATGGATTTGCTCCATTCCCAATTTTACACTACCACATAAAACTTCATCACCGACGGTTCAAAACTGCTATCGCTAGTGGTTTTTGAAGTGATTATTAAGTAACAGTGATAATCGAGGTTTATTTTTGAGCTAACGGGCAGGTCGAGGTTTATTTTTGAGCTAACGGGTAGGTGCTCTGCCATTTTATTAAAGACGAGGAACTGTACATATGTGGAAGGAAGAAAGAAGGAGAGAGGGAGAGAAGGCGAGCAACAACGAGGCACCACAACGAGCGTACACGAATCCAAGCCAGCCACCGCTGGCACGACACCTAGCGACAGAGCTAAAGACTGACTAGGGGCAAGCCACCGTCGCCGAGGGAGGTGAAGACAAGCTAAGCACTTCACGCCATGCTCAGGAAGAAGAGCGTCGCCACCGCAGACAGAGGGGATGACGACGAGACCTGAGCGCGACTCGCAACAAGGTTCGAAGCCGTAGACGAAACGGAGAAATAGGCATCGCCGCCACAAGAGAAGGGAGTTACGATGCTGCTTCAGCCACGCTGCAAGCGCCAGAGCAGACAACACTTCTACAAGCAACCAGAACGAGGACGGGCCACGCCGCCACAGGAGAAGGGGATGACGGAGGCGCTCCAACTAGCGCACAAGCCCAGCATGCCGACGAAGGCCTTGGGGATGGTGATACCTCCAGGGATGGACACGATGCCCACAAGCGCCGCCATCACCGGCCCGAGCGGGCTAGGTTTTCGCCCGAGAGACTCCACGACGAAGCCTCCAAGGAGGGAATTGACACCAGAAGGTGTCAGCATCGTCGGCCGCCAGAAGGCGAGCGGGCTTTCGCCAAGAGAAGGATCCCTAAGAGCTAATCTCTCACAACGGACGTCGACTACACGCCCCTAGAACAGGTCCAAAGCCACGCCACCAGAATCTAGAAGGGGTGGTGTGCAACGCCGCGTCACCAAGACCGTCGCCGTAGCCGCGGCGCAATCAGGGCCGCCCCCGCACCGGCGACCGCCGCCCACCGCTACTGCATCGCCCCGCAAGGAGCCACCGGCCAAATTTGGCCGGAGCAGGCCGGCTACCATGACCAGATCTGGCACTCACTCCGCCACCGCGGCTACCGCGTGCCTGGCCCAAGCAAGAACATGAGGAGGGCAGTGGTCCGCGCCGCCACGCCTCGCAGCCCCGCTCATTGAGCGCCGCCCACCACCGCCCTGTGTTCAGCCACGCCGCCTACCACCGCCATGGGCTACGAGACCCCGCGGTCGCCGGATCCAGCCACCATGCCGCTGGATCTGGCGTCAGCACCGTCGGACTTCCACGCCGCCATCCGCTGCGCCACTGCCTGGCTACCCATGCGCCACCACGCTACCCGGCACTAGGTCGCAGGTCGCGCGACACCACAGCCACCTGATCCGGCCCCCACGTCGCCGAATCCGACCTCAACGCCGCCGGAACAGCCTTCGCACCGCTAGCCCGGACGGAGCAGACATCGCGCGCGAAGACGGGGAAGGGAGGGGGAGAAAGGGAGGGAGGAGGACGAAAGGAGGAAAAGGAGGGAAGAGGGCGCCGACGACGGCGGTCGGCTAGGGTTCCGGCGAGGGTGGTTGGGGGTGAGGTAGGGCGCCGCCTGAGTCTCCCCTGCAGGAGGACAACGCGGGGGCAGAGTTCCTCCATAATCGAGGATTATTACTAGTGGTTCCATAACCGCTAGTGATAATAATTGTCACTAGCGGTTCTCTGACACGACCACCGGTGATGACAAATATCTCACTATCAATTCTTTACCCAAATAACTTTTATCACTAGTGGTTCGTTACCCCAACCGCTAGTTATAAGTTTGTACATGCATCAAGTTTTGCTAGCCATTTTGTTTTGCTAACATATTATACCCATCCATGCTCATATATACCATAAAATCATTAATGTAAAGCCCTCGCATACAATCTTATATCCACCGCTTTTTCCCTATCTCTCCCTAGCTCCTCCCATATGAGCTTAAACTGGAGCGCGACGTTGGCGTCGGGACCTCGTCGGATTTAAAGAAGATGTCCAAATTTGAAGAACTGTTCTTTATGCCAAAATTGTCCGGAAACCATCAACCACTTGGCTCTTCATTGTTCGTACTCTGTAAGAGTTTGGAATGAGGTTTTCAATCAATACCCTCAAACGCCTAGTTGGACAAAAACATGAGTTTGTGCGACTGATGGATCGCGACATCTTCCCAGACAGCCGACAAAGCGACCAAGAGGGCCCTAAATGGTCTCATAGTCTACACTATTTGAAATCTTTGGAAGGAAAGAAATAGACGCATTTTTCAGCATAAGAATCTTCCTTCTAGGGCGCTAGTTGATAGAATCTTGGAGGAGGTGAGAGGGTGGAGCATGGGGCTCCTTGTCTTTCCAATGTAATCTCTTTCCGTTTTCCTAACCGTGGTTAGGTCCTTGTACAATGTACAGTTCTCTCTTCTCCTTAATGAAATGGCAGAGCACCTGCCCAGTTCGTTCAAAAAAAAAATTGAAGAAGGAGATAAACGGATATGGGGAAGGAGATAAAGAGAACGTATCCTGTGCAAACGGGGTTCCTGTGCAAACGCCGTGCAAACCAACTAGCAAAAGTCATGAAAATTTCTGAAAAAATCATACACGTACTTCAAGTCATACTCCACCTATATATAAAATTTTAAGTTCAAATTCGTTATATTTAAAGCACAGCAAAAAAGAGAAAATTCTGACAGATTTATACTAAAAAATCTGTCAGAAATTTCTCTTTTTTGTTACTTCTAAAATATAACGAATTTGAACTTAAAATTTTATATATAGGTGGAGTATGACTTGAAGTACGTGTATGATTTTTTTTAGAATTTTTTATGACTTTTGCTAGTTGGTTTGCATGGTGTTTGCACGGGAACCCCGTTTGCACATGATACGTTATCGGAGAGAAATCCTTAAATTTAGCTTCAAACATTATCATATGAATATTGAAACAACTCATTTGCTCTGGTGCAATATTTGGTTTAATATATCTGATTTAGTACGACACTTAATTTTAAATTGGGATTCCTGGTTCTTTTCAGCATCCGCCGTTTGGATTCCAGGTCTTGCACGAGTGGTCTGACCCTGACAGCTGCTACAGATACAGCTGCCGGAGAAACCCGATGCAGGAGTCGCCGGCGGTGGCTTCTCCGGCTCATTCCTCGCCGGGCAACGGCCGCGCCACCCCGAGCGCCACCGAGAACACCATCACCATCAGCGGCCATGATCTTTGTTTGCCTGACCTGTGCTTTTCTCTTCTCTCGATCTGTGCTGCACTTAGCTGTGGGAATATGGAACTTTGCAATGTGCAAAACTATAAGCTTCTGCCAGTGCCACGTACGTACGTAGCTCTGTATAGAGAGTGAGCAAATGAGCCATTAGTCCATGGAGGAAGCTAGCATGCAGCCGTTGTGGAACTGGAGGCTGCTTCCTCGTTACGTGGGCAACTTGGCGCTTGCATTTGAAAAACTAATTCCTAGTATGAAAGTGCAGCGGCATAGCAAACTTTACACCGAAATGCATTATTCCTGAGCTCCTGAGTTCTCAGCATATCGATCAAGTGATATTTTGGCGTTCTGTCCGTAAACGATTGTATACAGTGGGCTGGAGACATGCGAAGTTTATGATATGTGGGTCCACTGGTCCAGCGCCCCAGCCTCCTCTCTACACGGACGCGGGGGCGGTCCGACGCCCGTCGGACGCGCCCCCGTCCAACTCCCGCTGCTGGTCGTTGGATGGAGATCTAACGGCCAGCGTTAGATCTGAGCTATAAACTTGTTATTTTTGTTTCGTGATGTAAAAAAAATCGATAAATTAAATAAAAATCAGAAATATTCTATAATCAATGTCAAGCCTCACGGGTATTTTATTCGAATCGACATGATCAGTATAAATGCTATATACAAATGTTTGAAATGATAACCTGGATGTATAAATATTCTATATCAATATGAAAAATTTATGTGAGACCTGACATTGATTAGAGAATATTTATAATTTCTATTTATTTTTTACACCACGAAACAAAAAATAACAAGTTTTTACCTCAGATCTAATGCTAGCCGTTGGATCATCCAACGGCCAAAGGCGGGCGTTGGACAGGGGCGCGTCCAACGGGCGTCGGACCGCCCCCGCGTCCCTCTCTACACATGGAACGCCGTCGAATATTGTCGGGTTAGGTGGCTCGACTGTTGGGCGATCGCCTTGCTGATACCTATATTGTCTAAAACATGAACAACATTTAGCTATTTTTCCAGTAAATAGGAAAAAAAATTCCATGTTGATGCATACATACTGAGATTATTTTCTTCAGAAACATTCCATATCTATTATTTTAGACGATTTTTTACCTTGCTCCAATGATGGTCGAGGCATGATAGGGCGGTGTCACAACAGTGAAGAGTTACCGGCATTGACACGGTCAGAGGGAAACGATGACTGCTGGATAGGGGAGGGGCTGGCCGGGGACGGTGATTAGGCCGGGGTAGAAAAAGAGGGATAAGCTTTAGAAAGTTGGACTTGGATATTAGAATATTTGACTAGAACTTAAAATTACAGGCAAGCAGCAAATCAACATCATGGTGTTGGCAGTGATGACGGTGGTAATCCATCCACATCCTCCAACCCATTCAATCTAACAATCAAGACATTGAGAAGACGCTTTCTATTTTTTTACTTGTTATTTTATTTTAGTGCATTAAATGTCATAAAGTTTTCCATCAACTCAAGATATATTAAATCATCATATTTATCTAGTTTTCTTATCAGTCTTTGTGTGTTTGTATTTTAACAGTCTTAGCATAGGCCGTGGAACTGTGGAAGTACAACAAATTTAAGTACCGAAGCGGATACAAGCTAGGCGATGGAGCAGATCGAGGAGTGGAGCAATACCAGTGTTCGCCTAGTCGGCCGACTTGGCCGCCTAGTCGCCGATTAGTCGCTAGTCTGCAATAACACGTCCTACTACACTGTTCGTCTAGTCGGCCGACTAGTCCGACTAGTCACCGATTAGTCGCTAGTCTACTCTTTAGCCAGTGGATACCCGTCCTACTGCCGACTAGCGTCTAGGCTAACACTGAGCAATACACAATCGATCGGGTGCAAATTCGTAGTCAAAAACGCTAACACGACGTAATTG
>SPJY01012958.1:0-12160 GCA_005191435.1 Raddia distichophylla
GAGTGCCATCGTGCCTCTTACATTCGTGTATCGATTGCTTTCGCTGATTAAACTTGTGTAGGAATTAACGCGTTAGTTGGGTGACTTAAATTGCCTAAGTGACTAAGTGCAACAAAAGTAAAATTTATAATAGTCCGATTCACCCCCCCTCTCGGCCTTAGGATCCTTACAAAGGGTAAGGATAAAGCTATTAACGTTGTTGATACAGATGAAGTTGAAGACTCAGATGATTCCGATACTGAAGACATGGGTGCCTATGTTGCTCAATGGGTGAACAGCAAAAAGGAATTCGAGCTTGGGTGGATAAAACCGAAAGGCTCTGAAAAGAGCAAGTATTCTTTTGATACGTCCAAGTGTGATCGGATTTTTGATCATCTGCTGCAAGAAAAGCAGATTCGGCTTAAGCAGGGGCACGTACTTCCTCCACTCGAAGAGCTAAAAAAGCGGAAGTATTGCAAGTGGCATAATTCTTACTCGCACGCTACCAATGAATGCAATGTGTCCAAGCAAGTGGTGCAGAAGGCGATTGAGAGCGGACAACTTCGATATCAAGGTAAAAATCCGTAGATTGATACAGAACTGTTCCTAGTCAGTTTTGTTGGAATGGTTGATGCCAAAAGGAAGGCCGATGATCCCGAAAGCTCCAATCGTTTTAAAGTACTCGTTGGCTCTAAGAGGATTGTGGTGGAAGAAAAGCTGGAACTAAAATTCCGATCGTCAGGCTGACGAGGTGGTGAAGGAGCTGGCGAATGGCACGAGGTGAAGCCGGGCATAATTATAATCCGATTTCCAAGCCAAGGCCAAAGCCAACCTTTGATCAGTTGTTGGAAAAATACGACCGGATGGCTAAAGATACACCTCAGAAGAGCGTTAAATCAGACGCTCCAGAGATCGTTCTCGGGGATTCAAATAGTCAGGATTGGGAGATGGAGCATTGGGATTGTCCCTTTTACCGATACTGCTGGGAGGAAAGAATGTCATTGCCTACTCTGGAGAATTGCCCAATGAACCACACGTTTATTCCACAGAAGAGAACATCGGTAACAGATCGGCTGGTGTTTCCTAGTGAAAAAGCCGAGGAAATACCGGTAAATAAGCATACCGATGTGCATCGGCCTCCCAAGGTGCCGTTGCCACAGTGGTGCCCAAGTGGAATCACGAAGTCTCAGAAGCGGCACTTGCAACAGATGAGGAACGCGGAGGCAAAAGAGGCAGAGGTTGAAAGGTTTAGGGATGCTCTGTTGGAGCAAGCCGATGAAACCAGGATCGGTCGTTATTATTGAGGACTCTGATGAAATCTCAATTGCCACTAATACGGTTTGCGTGCTACCTTGGGAATTCATGTGTGATTATGAAGAGGCTCCAGCGGAGCTGGCAATTGGGGCCGAGGATGCCATTTTTAAGAAACCAGAGAATTCCCGATTACATTTGAAACCGCTGTTTATCATGGGTTATATGAATGGAAAGCCGATTTCCAGAATGATGGTGGATAGTGGAGCCACTATAAATCTGATGCCATATTCTGTGTGCCGTAAAATCGGAAAATCTACAGAAGATTTGGTCAAGACCAATATGGTTTTGAGTGATTTCAATGGAAATCCGACTGAAGCTAAGAGAGTTTTAGTCTTGGAGCTGATTATAGGGAGCAAAACAATCCCAACAGCTTTCTTCGTAATTGAGGAAAAAGGAAGTTATAATGTGCTGTTGGGAAGGGACTGGATACACGCCAATTGCTGCATCCGATCGATATTACATCAGATTCTGATTCAATGGGTTGGCAAGCAGATAGAAGTGGTCAAAGGAGAGTCTCTGACCGCAGAAACCGATTGTGCCGAGATACATGACAACTTGGAGGCGCTATCGGGAAAACCCTTGGAGGAGTGTGATTTTCTCAGTTTTAGCAAATCTGGCTTTAAGCCGACAACATTGGAGGCGCAATCGTTGACTCAAGGACACGAGGGTTTTTTATGGGAACCGCGGCACTAGAGGAAGTCGAGTATAAGATGGGCCAAGGATTCATATCGGCTGATGAACTCGAAAAGGTCGATATTGGAACCGATGGTAAAGAGAGGCCCACTTACATCAGTAAACAGTTGTCGCAGGAATATAAAGATCGGCTTATCCAGATACTCAAGGATCGGGTTGATTGCTTTGCCTGGGAATATCACGAGATGCCTGGTTTAGACCGATCTATAGTGGAGCATAAGATTAAAATGAAACCTAGATTTCGGCCAGTAAAACAATCACCAAGAAGGATTAGTTGGAAAGTTTACGATCAAGTAAAGGCTGAAATTCAAAGGTTATTAGATGCAAAGTTTATTCGGCCATGCAAATATGCTGATTGGATTTCTAATACAGTACCAGTTGGTAAAAAAGATTCTGATAAAATTTGGGTATGCATTGATTTTTGGGATTTAAATAAGCGACACATAAAGATGAATATCCGATGCCGATTGCCGATCGGTTGATCGACGCTGCCTCAGGTAATAGGATTATCAGTTTTATGGATGGCAATGCTGGTTACAATCAAATCTTTATGGCCGAGGAAGATGTGAACAAGACTGCGTTTAAATGTCCTGGAGCTATCGGCTTGTTTGAATGGGTTGTCATGACTTTTGGGCTAATCAGCGCTGGGGCTACATATCAAAGAGGGATGAATCTGATATGCCATGATCTAATCGGTAAATTGGTTGAAATCTAAATTGATGATGTGGTAATTAAATCTCAGGAGGAAGAGCAACACTTGGCTGATATTGTGACCGTTTTGGATCGGTTTCAGAAATATGGTATGAAAATGAATCCAAAAAAGTGTGCTTTTAGAGTATCGGCCGGCAAGTTCTTGAGGTTTATGGTGCATCAGAGAGGAATCGAAGTTCATCCTGATAGAGTAAGCCTCTAGATTCAAAGGTTCGTGTGCAAGAGCTCATTGGTAAGATTAATTACTTGAGGAGGTTTATCTCAAATTTATCGGAAAGAATCATCCCGTTTTCTCCATTGCTTAAGTTGAAAAATTCCGATAAGTTTATGTGGGGACCAGAGCAGCAGAGAGCATTTGATAATATTAAAGAGTACTTGATAAACCCACCTGTTCTGGTCGCTCCAAAGGAAAATTTACCGTTTAAATTGTATCTATCGTTATCGGATAAAACTATAGGGGCAGTGCTAGTCCAAAAAGTCGACGGAAAGGAGCATGCAATTTTCTATCTAAGCAGGAAGCTGTTGGATCCAGAAACCCGATATATGATAGTGGAAAGATACTGCCTTTGTCTATACTTTGCTTGTACTAAATTGAGGCATTATTTGCTTGGTGCTGAATGAAAAATAGTTTGTCAAACCGATGTGGTCAAATACATGCTTAGTGCTCTGATTATTAAAGGGCGACTAGGTAAATGGGCATATACCCTCATCGAGTTTGATTTAACGTATGAATCTCTGAAAGCTGTCAAGGGGCAGGTATTAGCCGATTTCATCACGCACCATCAAGACATTAATCTTTCAATCCTCTTGTCGTGGGTGATGTTCTTTGATGGATCGGTTTGTAAGAAGGGATGTGGAATCGGTATTTTTATAGTTTCTCCTAGTGGCTTTCCTTACCGATTCAGTGTTACAGTGGATTTTGGATTGATCAACAATCAAGTAGAATACGAGGCTTTGATCTAAGGATTGGAGTGGTTAGTTCAAGCTGGAGCTATGATTCATCATATTCCAAGGGAACAGAATTGTGAAGCCAATGATCTAGCTCAAGAAGCGTCAGGGTATAAATCGCCGATCATGGAGTTGGAGATTATTCCGATTACAAGTCCTGTTCCGATGGGATGGCAGGTAGAAATTATCGGCTATCTTAAGGATCCTCAGGGGAGAGCCGATAGGAAGCTTAAAAGAAAAGCTCAAAGGTATGTGTTAATCAGTGACAAGTTGTACTATCGGAGTTTTGATGGGTGATTGCTTAAGTGCTTAAATGAAGAAGAGGCTAAGGTTGCAATCGGGGAAATTCATGAGGGGCTGTGTGGGACACATCAGTCCGTATATAAGATGAGATGGATGTTGAAGCGCGTGGGATATTTCTGGCCAACGATGATAGAGGATTGCTTTAAATATTATAAGGGTTGCAAAGACTGTCAGAAATTTAGGAATATCCAACATGCGCCTGCGTCAATTTTGCATCCGATCGTGAAGCCGTGGCCTTTTAGAGGATGGGGAATTGATATGATCGGAGAAATATTTCCTTCCTCATCCAAGGGGCATCGGTATATTTTGGTGGCAACGGATTATCTCACAAAGTGGGTTGAAGCTATACCACTGAAGAAAGTAACAGCTACTGAAGCGATCGACTTTGTCAGAGAGCACAAAATTTACCGATTCGGTATTCCTCAAACGATCACTACGGATCAGGGATCGGTATTTATGTCAGAAGCATTTCAGGACTATGCTTGAAGTTTGGGAATCACCACAATCAACTCCTCACCGTATTATGCTCATGCCAACGGCCAAGCGGAGTCTTCAAACAAAAGCGCTATAAAGCTTATCAAGCGAAAAATCGATGAAAGGCCGCGGGGTTAGCATAACACTTTGGTGGATGCGCTGTGGGCATATCGGATTGCTAAACATGGAGCTACAAAACTGTCACCATTTGAGTTGGTATATGGTCAAGAGGCTGTTCTACCGGTTGAAGTTATCATCGGATCTACAAGGGTTGAGGAACAGAATAATGTGAAAGCTGATGATTATAAAAATTTGATGGTGGATAAGCTGGATGATATGATGGCTGTTCGATTAAGAGCTTTGGAGCATATTGAGCGTGATAAACAAAGAGTTGCTCGACAGTATAATAAGAAGGTTGTGCCGAAAACTTTTGAAGTGGGAGATCTTGTATGAAAGACATTTTTACCGATTGGTTCAAGGGATCCCAAATATGGGAAGTGGTCTCCAAATTGGGAAGGGCCATTTAGGATCAATCGGATTATTCCTGAAAACGCTTATATTTTGGAGACACTTGAAGGGGAAGTTTTCAGTAAAGCGATTAATGCTAAATATCTAAAGAAATAATGTCCAAGTGTTTGGGTTGGTACTTGAGTATGGAAGTTAAAAACCGATTCTTATGAATCGCCTACAATTCAAGAATCCGTCCAACACTTGGTCGAATTGAGGTTGATATTTCACTCAACGTGTTGCTGTTGAGAAAAGTCGATTCTAACGGATCACCTATAGCTTAAGAATCGCCTGTAACAGTTCCATATTAATATTTCGCTCAACGCGGTGCTGTTGAGGAAAAGCCGATTCTGATGAATCGTCTATTGACAAGCATTAATAAAAGCGGAAACATAAAGAAAACATCATTACATAGGCACGAAGGCCTCAATTGTTTTTTGCCCCAAGGGGCAAGAAAAACATGGTCTTACAATCGGTAAAACAACTGATTTACACATGATAATTTCAAGTTTTGGTTCGCAGGCCAATCATTCACAAAATTTAAAAATAGTTGCGGCGGCGCTGGTGATTATGTCCCGGACCTGGTTGACGGTGTAGGTATCTTCTTCGACCGATCCAGGTATAATCGGGATTTTCTTCTTCCCTTCCAGGACCGCCAGGCCGCAAGTCTTCACAATGCTATATTGTTCTTTAGCTGCCGATTTAGACTCCTCAAAGTCTGAGCGGGCGGCCGCTTCGGATTTCTTCGCCTTCTCCAGTTCTAATTCTAAGGACTTGACCCTTGAAATTGCTTTGGAGACTGCAGTCTTTGCCGATTCGACCTCTTGCTTCAGCTGTACGAGTTTGTCATTTTGAGCATTAGCATCTTGAATCAGCCTCTTCAGTTCTGCTTCAGCATCTTTGAGGGCTTCTCGCTAATGGAGCTGATCTAGTGCAGCATCAAAATCGGCTTTCTTCTCTCCCAGGGGCAGCCCACTCTGAATGGCCGAAACTACTTGCTCTGGGAGAATATCTTTGATAGAATCGGCGATATCCCTTAAGGCGGAAGGGTTAGCCAGGAAAGCCGATTCGTCACCAAACAGTTCCCACATCAGCTTGAGCTTCGCCAAAGTGTCTGGGGAAAGCCGATTCTTCTTGGATGGTTCTGGAGCAGGTGGATCAACGACGACGATTGGGGCGATGGAGTCTTGATAGGAGAAGAGAGGAAGTCCAACTCGTCGTCAAGCCAATCCATGCTTGATGGATCGAAGTTCAGTTCATCGGTTTTCTTCCCCTCGTATGTGATAACCTGCGTGGAGGCCACAGTTACCCTGACTGGGCTGCGAGGTAGAAACATATACTGGAAAAGCGAAATATTTGAAGTTACAAGAGATCGAGATTTTGAAAATTTTATGAGATAGGTGTCTGCGACGCTGGCGGAGGAGCAGGCGTGCCATCCTTCTTCTTCTGGATGGGAGAAGTGTCCTGAAATCACAATTCCGATAAGTAATCTTTTTCTGGATGGGTGAGGTGTCCTGAACTCACAATTCCGATAAGCAAAAAGCCGAAAAGGAGGTTGTAAGAATTTGGTGAAAATCAAGCGCTTACTGTGTCACATACAGACTCGGTGCTATCGGGAGTACGCACCTTTGGAGGTCTGGGCTTCTTGGCGGCCACCTTCTTCCTTAGGCCAGTTTCACCTTCGGGCCTCCCTGTTTGTTAGAAGTGGTTAAGCAATCGGGTTTTTTGTGGAAATATGAGTTATAAGTCGATTGTACCTCGTTTCTTTGGCTGTTGGGAGGACCTGTGCGTGAAGGCCGATGCGGACTTGGCCGTTGAATGAAGGCGACCAGCCTCATCGCCAATGAGCTTGGTCTTCGGACATTTCTCTCCGCTCTGAAAAGAAGATAACATGCGATTAGTAATCGGAAAAGAATGGTGCAGGTTAGCGAACGCACGCAAGTTAGTAACCTCGCTGCTAGATGATGCGTGGTTCTGGGACTCTATTCTTTCATCATTTGAATCCGATGAAGAAGGTCCTGACTCGGAAGAATTTTCCTCTTTGTCACCGTCTTCATTACCGGAATCATAAGAATTGGAGCTGTCGTTGCTGCTTGTTTCAGATTCCGATGAAAGTTCGGTCATGCCAGCTATTTTTGGCCAGTTGGGTCTGCAAGTCTTTTTCTAGCCAGTGAGCCGTTCGGTTATGGTTGTGGTTCCGCCTTCTGTGGCATATATATCCTTGGCGATGGACTCCCACCAGAGATCGAACTTTGGAGATGTGGCCGACCGCATTATAAATTTAATCGGCATTTCCAAATCGAAATGTGCGGCGTATAAAATCCCATAAGCCGATTGAGGGTTGAGGTCCTCTCTGGCCTTCAGATGGCGGTATATGAAAAGATCGGAAATGTCCTGCCCAAGGTTGAATTGCCGAGATACTACGGTCGGATGATAAAATTCATACGAAGGTTTTTTGAGGTGAGTCCTTGTGCTCAGAATGGCAAAGAAGATACTCGGTGAGATAAATTCTTTATAAGCCGATAAGGCTTCGCCCTTTAAGGTGCTGTCCAATCGGAAAAATGAGGGAACAGGATATTTGGCCAAGTCAGTATATGGGTTAAACTGCTCTGCACCATATTCTGATTGAGACATGGTATAAAATGCAATCATGGAATGAGATAGATCCTCCTGATTTAGTCGCCTTCTGTTATACTAATGCAATAATGGAATGAGCCAGTCCTTATATCTACAAGTCGATTTTCAGCTAGTTATACTAAGCTTATTGGCAAACAGGGGAAGCCTTGCTACTGAATGATCTATGAACGATGTTGGGTCTCTTTCCCCTATCGGTCCCAAAGAGTACAGAGCTTCGGTGTCCGAGCATCGGAATAGTACCTAAGACATGTTGCCGATTGGAAGTTGGTGAAGGAATTATATGCCCAATTGACAATCATATGCCACATTGGATGTGAGCTAATGATATGTGGGACCACGTATGACGTGGGCTACATGGATCATGTGAGACATGGGCCATGTTCCGGGTTAGGGTCTCCAGTGTAGAGGGCCCACGGTGGGACTATATAAAGGAGGCAGTGGAGAGGCGCGAGCATGCCCTAAGGAAATTAGGTTTTTCCTCTCCACCAAACCCTAGCCGTCATCTCTCTCGCCTGCGCACGGCGCTAGCACGCTACCGTGGGCGGATTTCGATCACCGGATGTGTGTATTCCTGTAGAGGCGCAACACTTGGGGCGCTGGCTTGATCAACCGCAAGACGAACCGAAGAAGACGACGTGATCTGTTCGCATCCAGTTTCTGGCCGTGACCTTGTTTCGCAGATTTCTGTTGATCCAGAGGGAATTTGGCGATGCCACTAGATGCGTTGGAAAGCTCTCGTCGTGGGCTTGTCCGTAGTGTCCGAGATCATTGAAAACAGACTCCGGACGAGGCCGGGGCGTCCGTTTGAAGACAGGCTGCGCGGGGAGGTCGCGAATCTCGGCCAGCACGCGGAGCACTCAACGACCTCCACGGCGCGGGGATCTGCCACGACCCACCTTGTGGGATGTTGAGGACCAGCGAGGAGGAGGCGATTGGATCACCATGAACGACTACTTCCGTATAACTACGCGCAGATCGATTGAACCGGCTTCATCGAACCGTCTTCCACTGCACTGCGCGTCGTAAAGTAGCTCGATCTGTGGTCAATTACTTGCAGGGGGTCCTAGATCTCGGCGGTAGAATTTTGATTCTGTGCTAGTGTGGTCAATTACTTACAGGGGGTCATGGGTCTTGGCGGTAGAATTTTGATTCCGTGCTAGCGTAGCGCCCGCATTTCCCTTCACCCCAATGCTGTCCGTGTGCGATGCTATGGAATGAGGCGGCAATGGCGCGGTGGGTTGCTCTCCATTTAGAGGAGAACATGCAGCATCGAGCAAAGCATGTGCTAATTAAAACCTATATATATTTGGATCTAATCTTGATAGGTTTTGTCTAGTTTGAGTAGGATTAGGTTTATATAAATGTAAAAGTAGTATAGATGGAGTTTGTTTAGAATTAGCAGTTCTAATTTGAATATGAGTTTTGTAATTTCTCTAGTATAAATAGATGGCCGATGACCAAGGAAAGGTGCAAGTTTTATCACCAAAAAAAGTGAGCTTGCCCTGTGTTATATCAGCGAGCTATGTCGGGGAGGCGTGATTCTTGCTGAACATGGCCTCTGTGGCATGCTCTTGATGTTCATCGGTCTAGACGACGACCAGGTCAGTTTGAGGGTTTTTTCAAAGGATTGATGTTGGGATAAATCCTATAAATGTTATCAGAGCCTAGGTTCAACTCGGATATCGCAATAAGAAGATGTCGATAGTACCGCATGGAGAGGGAGCGTCGGTGGTGAGGAAGGAGGCCCCTCCGTCGATGATGTACCCGCAACTTGCAAGGAGCAGTTATACTATTTGGGCAATCAAGATGCGTGTAGCGATGGAGGCACAGGAGGTGTGGTCTGCTGTTGATCCAGGAGGTGACGCGTACAAGAAAGAAGGCGCGGAATACCGAAAGGATCGACTGGCACTATCGGCAATCTATAGTGCGATACCCAAAAACCTCATGATCACCATCGCTGGGATGGACTCGGCGAAGGCGGCATGGTAGGCGATCAAGACAGCGAACGTCGGGCATGATCGCGTGATAGAGGCAAAGTTACAGTCTCTTAAACATGATTTTGAGAATCTCAAGATGCCGGACGGTGAGACCGTATCAGCCTTCGCTACCAGGGTCTCAACGATCGTCAATGGCATCCAAGGACTGGAAAAAGACAAGGACAAGCAATTGTCGGAAGTTGAAGTGGTGCACCGTTTCTTGTGTGCGGCACCGGAGAAATACATGCAGTTCGTCATCTTGATAGTGCAATGTATTGACTTGAAGACTTTAACACTGGCTGATCTGATTGGTCGCTGCCAGGCATATGACGAACGGATCAAATTCACTATTGGTGATACAAAGGATCAAGGGAAACTGTTGCTCACCCGATCGCAGTGGGAGACACTGTCAAAGAAGGGAGAGAGGTCTTCTGGAGATGGTGGAAAGAAAGCCGGTGACAAGGCTTCTATTAAAGGATTCAAGTCAAACAACATTTGCAGCCATGGTGGTAGACATCGATGCGACAAGGGTGGTCGTGGCGATGATGACTGTCAAGCGATACTGTCAGTAGTGGTCAGTCAAATGATACAGATGATGACATATCAAGCAATGGCAAATAGAACTTCGGGGGGTGCAAAGGATAGGAGCAAGATCAAATGCTTCAACTGCAATGTATATGGGCACTATGCATCTGAGTGCCAAAAACATCGTCGTAATCGAGAT
Organism: Raddia distichophylla; assembly: GCA_005191435.1. Classification (NCBI taxonomy): domain Eukaryota; kingdom Viridiplantae; phylum Streptophyta; class Magnoliopsida; order Poales; family Poaceae; genus Raddia; species Raddia distichophylla. The sequence goes on from SPJY01012958.1 coordinate 10,267, forward strand.
TGGCACAATGGGAAGGATAATCTCATCCACAAAGGCGTTGATGATAAATCATGCCTACTTCTTTCCACGCATGTTCAAAAGGTACATGACGTGGTGCTTTTAAGTAAAGAGAAGGTGATGTCGAGGTCGTGTGTCGAGGGTGAAACACAACCTACCAGTGGCGGATCCAAGATTTTGAGTTGGGGGTGCACACTTACTGACTTATGTCTTATATTGAATGATTAAAGTATCGTGAAGTTACAATTATGTTTCACAATGGAATTTTATCATTGAACTATTGCTACAATTCTATCCTTTGCACTTGCAAACATATAACAAAATGCGACATATGATATGTTCTGAAAAATATTGAATAATGCAATCATCCAACAAGTGGAGAATCACCTTTGCTGATTCCTGATTGCGCCTGGCAGTGGAGGCGCCGAGGCGGAGCAGGCCGGGCAGGCGCCATGGTTATGCCGTTGTGCGGCGCTGTGGCGGAGTACGGGAGCAGGCCGGGGCGCCGGGGAGGGGCGGCGCCGACGCGGAGCAGATTCAAAAAATACCAAAAAGAACGTAATAATTTATGATTGAATTCTTATTTACATTTAAACTGCTCTATCAGGCATTAAGCCGATAGATTTTGATAATCGGAATATCTGAAGCCGATTGTACATAACCTGATCTGGCTGTTTTAAAAGCCGATTAGGTCTAGTCACTGACTGTTTATTCCTTGTCAATTTACAGGTTAAATTGACTGGCACGCTTGGTCTTTGGTTGCGACGTAATCCCAGAGTTAACGCTTCCGCACGTGTGTTCACGAAAAGTTCATCTTTTTGTGTCAACAGTAATAAAACTTAAATACTCCATATGTATGGAGAATAAAATAGCTGACAATACGGCACTAATATAATCACTAACTTGTTGCTCGTGTGTATAAACCATGTGTTGATTTGGTTTTAAATTGAATAAATCTTTGTATCACCCTCGGTGTGTGTAAGATAAGAGTGTTGGATCTTATTCATTTGGATCTTTGTATTGAGTGCTAAAATCAAATTTTCAAAACTATTTTAAAATTAAGTGGGATGTCGCTTAGCCTCCTATCTTTCCCAACATCGAGAAGGAAGGAACAGACAAAGGGAAGCAACATGCAAGAATACCAGCCATTGGTGGATCAGGATTTCTTTCTGTTCACTCAGTCTATTCTCTATATTCTTCCAATGTTCAAAAGTAAAACTCTCTTGCTTATTTCCGCTGGAAGTTTGGATTGAAGAAAAACCGCATGCAAGGAGGAAGCAATCGTGCGCTAGTACAAATCAGTTGTGGAATGAGATTTATTTCTATTCTCTATTTTTCTTTCTCCGAACCTCCTTTTTGTCCAACTACGATTCCTTCTTATCTATTCTTGCCTAAAGATTTGATGGAGAATACCGTCAAAGAAAAAGAAACATCAGAAAACAAAGGTGGCCATACAAGGGGGTGTAAACAAATTAGATCACTGATTGAGGAGAAAAACAATTATGAGTTAAGAGGCAATGAACAAACCTAAGATCTTGCCTACAGGATATCGATATGACTTGGATATATAAAAGGCCCAGTTGGAGAGTCAAATGAAATACTGTGTTTGGAAAGCGAAGGAAACGACGACACGATGATAGAGACCATCATGTAAGGAAGTCCCAAGGGTTCGCCATGTAGAAAGAAAGTATCATGGTATTGGAATCAAGCTTATGCAGTTCGAAGCAAGATAGGTCATGACCCACCTGACCAAGATTTTCAGATTATTTCAGGACCCTCCTCCGACAGATGGACGAGCGAGATTCCGTTAAGGGGGAGGAATACCCGCCCTACCCTTCTCTGAATCTCGGGGACGAAATTCCGTTAAGGGGGGAGGTTTTGTGGCATCCTAATAAAT
>SPJY01012959.1:0-31078 GCA_005191435.1 Raddia distichophylla
CCATGAAGTTTGACAATATTAGCAAAGAAAGCCCGATTCACGGATGCCGCTGTATAAGGGTGTGCCAAGGGAATAAAATGAGCTGCCTTCGAGAAACGATCCACCACTGTCAGAATAACTGTTTTACCCCCGGACGTAGGTAGCCCTTCAATAAAATCCATAGAAATGTCCGTCCAAACCGTTTGTGGTACCTCGAGGGGTTGTAATAATCCGCCTGGATGAAGATGTTCAGTCTTCTTACGTTGGCAGACTGGACAATCGCGGATAAAGTCCTGGATAAGTTGACGAACCCCAGGAATATGAAAATTGCAACGAACACGGTGAAGTGTCTTCTGTACCCCTTCGTGTCCTACTTGATGATAACTAGCCACAATGGTTAGCACAAAAGATGAAGATGATGGCACAAATATACGCTCCTTGTATAAGATGAGACCATCACGAACTGACCAGGGTTCTTTGACACGCACCTCGCGAATGTCAGCTAGAGTAGAGGCCCACGTGGCCTCCGAAGGTAATGATTAGCGGAGCTCATCGAACAGTGACAGAGATGGTATTGTAAGTGCATGAAGAGAAGCGTCAGAAATCTCACCATCCCGACGAGATAATGCATCTGCCTTTGTATTCAGTCGGCCTGGGCGATACTCGACTGAAAAATCAAAACCCACCAACTTACTCACCCACTCATGTTGAGGTATCATGGACAACCGTTGATCCAAGATAAACTTTAAGCTGTAATGGTCAGTGTGAACGATGAAAGATCGGCCCCAAACATAAGGGTGCCAATGTCGCACTGCTTGAACCAGTCCGATCAGCTCTCGTTCATATGCCGCCAACTTGATATGATGAGCTGCAATGGGTCGGCTATAGAAAGCAATAGGACCTGCATCTTGATGAAGGACAACGCCAAAACCTGATCTAGAAATTTCGCACTTGATGATGAACGGGCAACTAAAATCAGGTAACTGAAGCACATGCGCGGAAGAGAGAGCTTGTCTGAGGTCTTCCTCATCACTCCAAATGAACGATTCCTTGCGCAAAAGCTGAGTTAGGGGGCGGCAATGGCACCATAATTTGCAATAAAACGGTGGTAGTAGCCTGTCAAACCAAGGAAAGCCCAGACCGCGCGAGCTGTGGTTGGAGTCGGCCAGTCCTCCACGGTCGCGACCTTTTGCCTATCCATAGCGACACCCTCAATTGTGACCACATGGCCAAGATACGCCACTGAGGAAGTCCCAAAAGAGCACTTGGAACACTTGAGAACGAGACCATGCTTGAGTAATTTCTGCAACACCAATCGCACATGACAGAGATGCTCCGCCCATGTGTTGCTGTAAATTAGAATATCATCAAAGAAAACAAGCACAAAACGGCGCAAAAAAGGTCCAAGGACCTCATTCATCAATGCTTGAAATGTCGCTGGAGCATTGGAAAGGCCAAATGGTAACACCAGAAATTCAAAGTGGCCATGGTGTGTACGAAACGCCGTCTTGTGGATGTCGTCGGGATGCATGCGCACTTGGTGATACCCCGAGCGGAGATCCAACTTGGTGAAGAAACGAGCCCCTTTTAACTCATCCAACAGTTCCTCGACCACATGAATAGGAAATTTATCCTTAATGATCTTATTGTTCAAAGCACGGTAATCGACGCAAAACCTCCAAAAATTACCCTTTTTAACCAAGAGCACTGGTGAAGAGAACGCCGATGTGCCGACACGAATGATGCCCTGGCGAAGCAATTCAGTACATTGTATCTCAAGCTCATCTTTTTGCAATTGGGGGTAACGATAGGGACGAACTGCCACCGCATTGGTGCCGTTGACCATTGTTATCAAGTCGTCGACGAGTCGCCGACAGTCGGTCCGAAGCAGACGACTCAAGCTGGCGACTCGACTTAGTGAGCATGTCGGGCGACTTGCCATCAACTTGTCGACTAGAGTCGACTAGCCGTCAACTTGAGTCGACTAAGCGGGCGACTTGACTTATGACTTATGAGTGTCGTTTTCTTCTTTATGTTTAATTATTATTCATGTGACTAAGTTTGGAACTAGCTAGCAGCTGTTGTTGCTTGTTTGTGATGTTTATGAAGGTTGTTTGTGAACATTAGCTACGCTTTATATATATGATGTACACATACAGCCCTGTAAATGTTATATTTATTTATTGGCAAGTCGACGACTAGTCGATTGACAAGTCGACTAGTCGGTAAGTCGGTCCCTTCTCGACTCGACTCGACTTACCGACTTAATAACCTTGCCGTTGACTAGATGAATATGATGGTCATAAGCCTGTGAAGGAGGCAGGTCTTTGGATTGCGCAAATACTTCATGCTGATCCAATAAAGCCTCCATGAGGTTCTCCGTTTCAGTGGTCCATGCGGCCATGGCGGGATGTCGATGGTTGGTGCCCTGCAGAGTGACTTGATGAATTCTTTGCCAAAACGTCATGGTGAGATTTTTAAAATCCCAAGTAATGGGTCCCAATGTTAGCAGCCACTGAATACCAAGAACAAGATCAACACCCGAAATAGGCAAGGAAAAACAATCCAGGTGAAAATCAGTAGAACCAATTTAGATGGGTATGCTTCGGCACGCCCCACTGCTCTGGAGATGCTCACCATTGGCCACAGCAACTCGGATGGGTTTAGTGGGCGGCTCCACTGTAATGCCATTACGAGCCACGATGTCCTCAAAAATAAAATTATGGGTGGATCCTGAGTCCTTAGGCAATAAGCTGACGACTGCGTGGGCGGACTGGAAGCCGCATTGTGCGACTTGCATCAATCCCTGTAAGAGCTAGGAGGGAGATAGGGTATCATTGTATCCATTGGTGTCATCACCGAGACTCAGAATCGGGTACCACCTCCAAGCGGAAAACCTGGCGACATACATGCCCAGGTGCATATTTGTCGTCACAATTGTAACAGAGACCCTTTTGACGACGCTCTTCCATCTGCGCCCATGTCAATTTGTGAATCAATCGTCCTCCTATCGTGGCGTCGTCGCCCTCTTTGTTGATAGCAGGCGAGGCCGATTGCCTAGCTGAACCTACAAGCAATGTAGCGCCACCCTTGGAGCCCCCGCTCTTGAGTGGTGGCTTGGTCGTCGGCCGGACATCGCCCAAATCCAGTAGACGCTCGTGGGCGCGAGCTAGGCTCATAGCCATTGCTAAGGTCTTTGGAGCATCAAGACCCACAACAATGGAAATCTTTTCCTTCAATCCTGCCATGAACAAGTCGATCTTCTGATCTTGGCGCAAATTGGCATGAGGAAGCAATGATTCAAACTCCTTTTGATATTGTGCCACCGTGCCTGTCTGCTATAGTTGTTTGATTTCCAAGAGATGGTTGCGGCGAGTCGGGGGCCCGAAGCGCAAATTGAGACAATCCTTGAATTGCCTCCATGTTGGCTTTCCCGATTCTTCTTCCTGCAGAACATACCACTGCTGAGCCTCACCCCGCAAGTGATATGCTGCTGTACGAACCCGTTCGTCCTCCGGTGTGTACTGGCCTTTGAAGAACAGCTCGCAAGTATTGAGCCAATAGAGAGGATCTTCACCTTCCTCATAGATGGGGAAGTCCCACCGATGATGCTTTAGTGGCCGCCCTTCTGCAGCATGTGCGCTGCGCCCTCCGCCGCCGCCACCGGGTCCGCCACCACCTGGTCTGCCGCCGCAACCGCCTGGACCGCCTTTCATCAATCTTGGCGATGCGCGAGTCATGCCTATCCAGCCATGTGGTGACCATGGCTAATTGCACCAAGTGGCCATCTTGCACCATCGATATGTCCTCGAGTTTCTTGCGGACATCTTGCAGCATTGCCTTGATCATGGCATCCTCAGGACGTTCACCATCGCCGTTGGCCATGATGCCTGTAGCGAGTGGCTCTGATACCAAGATGTTACGTGCGCGACTACTGTGAAGGTCGTAGTGGTGCATGGGACATCGAGCAGGGGCTTTGGACGGTGTTTAGATGGCGCCGTCTGAAGCCTAGCCGCACGGCCTGGCTGTGCCGCCCGTGAGAGAGAGGAAGGAGAGATGGGAGGCAACAGAGATAATCTGCTGCTTATCTTTATTTCTTCTTGATCGGGCTATTATATAGCCAACACTAAACATGATAAAATCCGTAGTAGACTCTGATACAGACTCAAATAAACTTGTCTCGAACTCTAATACCAAACTAGGAAAGTAAAGATAACTTAACAAACTCTTTATTTCCTAACTCATCAACTGCAAACCGGTCGAACCATATGGTCAGGTTCGGCTGCGACGCACGTAGTGCTGGCCGAACCTGACAGGCCTATTCACATTAATCCTATTGTCCTACCCTTTTAGTCACTTTTGGTTATATTGACAATTAAATGTGTTGGTGTAATCAACTAATCATTGGGTATTGGTTTAAAGACTGGTTTTGGAAAATAAGACTAGGTGGTCAGTACTGGTTTTTGCGCGGTCCCCGGAGAGAAAAATGAGATGATTTACTGATGCGATGCAAGTTTGAATATCTAATTCTTATTATCTTTTGTTATTCTCTGGAATTACTGCTGCTTATTGGTTTATATGTCAATGCGACTCCCACCTTACCACCTTGATAACTTTGTAACAACACAAGGAGATAATTTATTTTTCGAGCAACAAGGAGAGTTTATAAAGTCTCAGAAGTTGCATTACAGTGTAAAGTAACTCAAGTATGAGATATGTTACAGCTGAATTCATCGAATTCCGCAGTAAAATATTAGAAGTTTATCTGTATATAGTCCCCATCATGTGAACAATACTTTAGACATAGAAAAACGTAGCATTAAAAATGTACTAATATTTTTATGATATTTCCATTTATCATAGTACTGGGCAATTTGGCATACTTGTTTGTTGCATCTATGAAAACAATGTTAATGGGGATACTGAATTATCCTTTTTGTTGCAGCTACTTAGAAGCCTACAACAAAACAAAGGCAATTGCAGATGCAGATGAAGTGAAGGGCATAAGTTCAGATGCTTCTATGGTAGATAAGTACAATTCTTCCAAACGATCAGCCTCTCTAGTGCAAAAGCACCAAGAAAGCAAAAAGGAGAAAAAGAAGCAGAAACAACGCGAGAAAGAAGAATGGGAGGGAAACCACCCATGGAAGCCGTGGGATCGTGAGAAAGATCTATCTGCTGGGCGGCAAAATATCAATTTAGATCCAGAGAATATGGCACAAGGATTGTCATCCCGTTTTGCATCTGGAGCTGTGCAGAGAAACTTCCTCTGAGAAACTTGACAAAGCTGCAGATGAAGCACAGCCAAACTGGTCACTTGTACCTAGTGGTATGTACTTGCCATCAAATGCCAAATTTGTTAGAGATACATAAAACTATAAAGAATGGCAGGTTAGGTTATGGTGTTAATGGTAATCATGTTATATTGTAATCAATATGTTTGTTATGTAAGTTTCACATGTTATTGGGGGATTGAGTTAAATGGGTTGCACGGGGGAAAGCTGTAGTTACTGTGCTAATTGTTTTTTTTTTGGGGGTGCTTGTGAGTGGTTTTTGAACTGTATAGCAGCTCATGGGTGATCTTTGTTGAAGGGTGCTAGGAGCAATACTTGGGAATTACTGAATGCAATAATGTTTTATCTGTTGCCTGCTATAGACTGAGTTGTCCGCTGAGTATGTGAATTAATCAATAGTTCTTGCAAGGAGTCCAGTTGCAAGTGAAAACTGCCTCTGCCTTATTGGGATTTGGGAGTTTGGAGGTTCGCTTCGATTGCCTGACAACATTTTAAACATGTCAACTACAGTATTTTACTAAGATATGTTGATATTCACTGCAACTAATAGCTAAATCGGTAATACTCCCTCTGTTTCAAATTGTAGTTCGCTATTGACGTTTGGACATAACTTTTGACTATTCGTCTTATTCAAAAAATTAGTGTAAACATGCAAAAATATAGATCATGCTTAAAGTGTCTTTAATGATAAAATAAATCACAACAAAATAAATAATATTTACATATATTTTTAAATAATTTTTTAAATAAGACGAAGGGTCAAAAGACATGCAAAAGTTAACAGTAAACTATAATTTGAAACGGAGGGAGCACAATGTCGTGCTGCTTGAACAAAAAAAAATGGCTGTAAATTTTTTTGAAGGAAAATGGCGGTAAGTTGATGGCTGTATGTTACTAGATTTTTCGTTTTGCAGTTTGCTTTTACGAATATTATGTTCTCTACTCAATATTAATTAGCTGTCCAGTTTGTGTCGTGGGATTACAACTATGACCACCGACACACGGCGATGACCACCGACACATGGTGGGTTTCTTCCCGACACACAGAGGCAAAGGCTTGGCAAAGACTTGGTGAAGAATATGCTCGGTGATGATCTCTTCCGGCAATAGAGTCTCAATAACACAAGACCGGAGACCTCGCCTCACACCACCTCTCCCTCTCATGGAGACTAGGACAAGAACATCATGGGAGCGGCTAGTACCTTTGGGATGAACGGGAGAAGGTTGGGAGACGCCTTCTTCTCCTTCCTCTCCTCTTCTCCCTCTCTCAAGCACTCATGCAGGCCAAGGGTGGAGAGGCAATCAAGGGAGTAGCTCTCAAGGGTGGCTAGGGCAAGGGGTGGCTGCAAAATGAGGCTCTCACTTTTCCCCGTGCTAGCAGCTCCTATTTATAGGTACAAGGCAAAAACCCTAAGAATGGACGGCCCAGATAGAATTTTTCGTGATGCAGCCTAATCCATCGGACCTAGTCCGACGGTCGTCAGACCCAGTCCGATAAAGTGAGTCACTTTGGGAGTGGCCTGGTAGGACCCAGTCTGACGGTTGTCGTGACCCAGTACTTGTAAAGGGAATCCAACACCATGAGGCAATACTAATCTCAGTTTAGTATCTCATGATGGACAATACAGTGGAATCATCGCAGTACATTTAATTAAAGTGAAATACAGATAAAACGGTAGCATTTTTATTACAAGAGGAACTGGCATACCAGTTTAAATAGTACATGAGAAATTGAATTACAAGCACTAGAGAGCATCAGGGTAGCAAAATTTAATTACAGCGATAATTTCCACGGCATCGACCCGGACACCTTCTCTAGTCTTGCGCACCCCCGTCAGGGCCGTCCTGGTCCTGAGCGAAATCTGAATAAATGTGTCCGTGAGAAATTTAATGAGTATGCGGCTACACAGCAAGAAATCCTTACATATGAGTGCATGATCAAGGGTGGGGATTATGTTATTTTAACCAAAACCCATTTCTAGTCAAATTTTAGTTGACCAAATTTTAGTTAATTGAATGCATGATCATAGATTGTATGTCACAACTTTCAATAGAAGATGCGTCTCGCACCAGACCAATCCCAGCCTATTCTAGTCAGGTTTATTATTGAAAAGGGTGAATCTACATGTGCAAACCTCTCGCCCCATCCATGACCGTGGACACGGCTATCATAATAGTTTTAACTCTACAGTGTGCACAAGTTTCCCCACAAGTCCCGTCTCATCCACTAGGAGAAACGGTACAAGACTTTTCAGCCTACTATGCCCACCACTTCGCCTGCCTTTTCTTTTGGTTTCCCCGGCCCCGCCGATGGCCGCCGCGAGGGCGCCTACTACTTCTAGACACCACCCGAGGACGTTCCCCAATTAAGCCATTCAATCTCAGGAACACACCTACCCCTCAGGGAAGATTGAAAGCCTCCCCCTAAGGCAACAGTGACGAAACGTAACCGAACAACCTACGAGAAAGTGGTTAGTGGGTTTCGTAGTGTACTAAGCCAGGGCCGAAGGCACAAGTGGCTGTACGGTAAGGTTTGGTCTAGTAATACACAAGCTTGAGTCCTTATTAGAGGAGACCCTCTCATCTCCACCACAAGCCCGGAAACATCTCTACCGGGTCTCCCCTAAGTCATCTACACTAGTTTTAGTTGTTTGGATTTCATCCAAAAGCACCATCATGAAGCATAAGCCTTACAAAGCACCTTTATAGTGAATCCCAATGTAGTCCTACACATCTAGTCAAGGATAGGCTAAGGAATTAACAAAGGTTTGCAAAAGCGACTAAGGCACATTAACACAACATTAATATGTCTAGGTACTCACACCCAATTTATATGCATGCAACAGTTCAAACAATAATCTAAAATTAATTTAATTGTAAAACTAGGAGAGAAATATGTATCTATGCTTGCCTTCGAAGAAATCCACGCTCTGCGGGTCCCACACCTGCTCCGGGCAACAATCAACACAACAGTTGCAACCCAGTCTATACGGACAACGAACAAGTAACACAACAGCAAAATCAGTACAAATAAAATAATTAATTAATATACATAAAAATTCTAGGATTAAAATGTAATTTTTAGGCTCTAAAATCATCTAATTTAGAGTTACGGAGCTCCCTAAACAATTCGGGTAAGTTTTGGGTTAAATAAAAAATTCCCCGAAAAAGAAGAACCCGAATTAACCCTAATTGGGCCAAATCGGATAATCCGGCCCACCCCGGCTGACAGGTGGGGCCCATGGGTCAATGTCGCATACTGACTGACAAGCGGGGCCCATAGGATAGAGGCGACTGTGTAAGTGCTGACGCGGCAGGACACGTGGCGATAGGTGGCAGTGATGTGGCAACACGTGGCACGACACATGGCAGTGGGTGGGTCATGGATGGTGATGTGGCATGACACGTGGCAGCTGATGTGCCATGACACGTGGCAGTTGAGAACGGTTCTGGTGCTGACATGGCATGACACGTGTCACGCCACGTGGCTGTTGGGCCGACGCGGCGCTGACGTGGCCGGTGGACCCCACTGGTCAGTAGTTGTGGCGCAATCTCCGCGCGTGCGCGTGGCACGTGTTGCCATGCAACGCGCACGGGGTGGCGTGCGAAAATGGCTGGCGTGGCGGGGCCCATGGCTTGGCCGAGCCTGCATGTCAGCGACCATGGGTGTATTCGGCGCTGGGTAAAGGGGGGAGGGGCGCCGGCATCAGCGGCGGGTCCCACGCGGACACGCGTCGCGACGCCACTAGGCGGCGGCAATATCGCGTTCGGAGGCGGCAACATCGGCGGCCCATGGGGACACGTGTCGCTGCGCAATTGGGCTCCCGCCGGGCAGACGTGCAAAGCGGCCCCCGCCGGGACGCGGGACGTGTGTGCGGGCGCGGTCGAAGGTGGTGTTGGGGTGACGTGGCGGCTTCGGATTGGGTGTGGGTTTGGCGCTGATAGTGCGAACGGTGAGGATCGCCGGCGGCCGTGGGCGATCTAAACTATGGCGAGCTCTATAGGGCGCGTTTCTCCACCAAAATACACGATCCACATATGCATTTGGACCATCTCGACGAGATCTATCTACTGGTGCCATCTACACAGTGAATTGACTACGGGAAAGGGGAATTTACCTCCAAGACATGCTCAGGAAGGAGATCTTGTGCTGTAGGTTTAGGGTTTTGGGGAGGAGATGGGAGTAGCCGGCGGTGCATAGTGGAGAGGGGAGTTCATAGGGGTGTGGGGCGCAGGGGGAATGTTGCCCTTCTCTTATATGGGCCGAAAACCAAATACGGACTGATATGGGCTCTAGCTCGCGGAAGATACGGCCCACAAGGCATCTAAAGAGTTAAATGGGATTAAAATTCTGTAAAATGTACCTTTGCTTATTTGGAAAAACTTGGGAAACCTAATAAATTTTTTATTAGGATGTCGCAAAACCCCCTTACAGGAATCTCGCCAAAGATTCGAAAAGATTCTTGAACAACTCCAGGAGCTCTTGTTGGAGATACTCTTCTCGCTCCCAAGTCGCTTCCAACTCTAAATGATTTGCCCACTGAATCTTGCAGAATTTTATCGTCTTGCTCCGAGTGCACCTCTAAGCCTCATCCACAATTCTGAACGGTTTCTCCTTATAGGTCAGATCTTCTTGTAGTTCCACCACATCGATCGGCACTTACTTCTCGGATACTCGCAAACACTCCTTAAGCTGAGATACGCGGAACACATTGTGTACGGTTGATAGCTGTGGTGGCAACTCCAGCTGATATGCAACCTCCCTCTTTCGCTCCATGATGGGGAAAGGACCAATATACCTTGGAGCTAGCTTCCCTGACACATTAAACCTCCATAAGCCTTTCATCGGGGATACCTTCAAGTAGAAATGATCCCCTAACTCAAATTGCAATTCTCTACGCCGATTGTCAGCGTAGCTCTTTTGCCTGGACTGGGCTGTTTTCAGCCGTTTTTGTATCAATTTGACTTGCGTCTCGGCCTCTTGCAATATTTCAGGACTGAACACCTTCCTCTCTCCAGTCTCGCTCCAGTAGAGAGGCATGCAACATTTTCGTCCATACAGAGCTTCAAACGGCGCCATCTGTGTGATTGACTAATAACTGTTGTTATATGAGAACTCAGCATACGGAAGGGCTTCTTCCCAATTCTTGGACTTAGATAATGCTACAGATCTGAGCATGTCTTTGAGGATTTGATGGTGCGCTCGGTCTATCCATCCGTTTAAGGGTGATAGGCAATACTAAAGGCAAGGCGAGTGCGTAGTAATGAGTGAATCTGCTTCCAAAACCTTGAGGTAAATTGGGTTCCCCGGTGGGATACGATTCTCTTAGATACCCCATGAAAACTCATGATTCTGGCCATGTATATCTCTGCCAGCTTATCACTGGTATAAGCTGTTTTGACCGGTAACAAATGCGCCACCTTTGTCAACCGATAAACAATGACCCATATGCTGTCATGTCCATGTTGAGTCCTTGGCAGTCCCATTATAAAATCCATGACGATCTCCTCCCACTTCCACTAGGGAACTTGCAAGGGTTGGAGCAATCATGCGGGTCATTGATGCTCCTCCTTCACGCGTCGACAAACATCGCATTCTGCCACATACGAGGCCAAGTAATTCTTCATCCTGGCCCAACAGTATCTTCCTCTCAAATCCAGTTACATCTTGGTGCTGCCTGGGTGTATCGAGTACGCCGAGTTATGGGCTGCCTTAATAATTCACTCTCGGAGTCCTTCTTTATCGAGAACTACTATCCTCTTGTCAAACCACACGATTCCGGCCTCATCCATGTTGAACCCTAGGGCCTTGTCGATTGCTATCCGGGGGGCAATCTTAAAAATATCATCATCCACCTACTATGCTTCGTTGATCCTGTCCTCCAAAGTGGGTTGCACTTCCATGACATTGAGTTTCTCCCCCTTTTTTGTAATTAAGCCCTTGGGAGCTTGTGCTTTCAATCTCTCCATTTTTTGTAATTGATGACAATACCTACAAATCTATCTCAACAATAGCACAAGTCTTTCTCTGGTGCAGTGGGTCAGTTCCAACAAGGTGCATACACAACAATTAAAGCTCAATACAACACCGGGCAAAATAAATGTAATGCATGCCAACATAGCTCCCCCTAAGTTAATACACACCCAATTTGATTAGATTTCAGTCTTCTCCTCCTTTGTCATCAATGAACAATAAAGGAGCAAACGAAAGAGCTTTTCAGGTTATACAAGTGCACCAATGCGCAGATGATCCACTACAATTCAAAATCTAGCCATCGCAAGGTCACAATGTCACAAGTTCAACAAAGGCGTAATTATCAAAGTGATGTTTAAATAAGAGTAAAGTGCATGACCGGTCCTTAAACTATTGCGGGCGTGTCATCTGGGTCCACGAACTAAAAAAATACAGAAACGCATGCCTAAACTTTTTAAGTGTCGTTTGGGTCCAAATTACACTCGGATGACTAATCCTGCCACCGTGGACTGTCCACGTGGCATTTTTAATTTCAAAAAATTCGAAGAAATCATTAAATATCAGAAAAATCATAAAAAACATAAAAATGATTAAAAAAATGAGAAAAAAATCAGAAAATTCATTAAAAATTCATTAAAATCATTAAAAATTCAGGAAATTCATTAAAAATCATAAAAAACATAAAAAAATCTTTTAAAAAATAAGGAAAAATCATAAAATTCAAAAAAAATCAAAATAAAAATAAATAATAGAAAATAGAAAACTTCATAAAAAATTTAAAAACCATTTTAAAAATAAGAAAATTTCAAAAATCATTTAGAAATAGAAATAGAAAAATGCAATAACAATGGCACCTGGATGACAAGATGACCCCATCCAGGTGCCATTGGCTGGGGTCATGCAGATGATAGAACTCTGCAAGACCCCAGTCAACAAGATGAATTTTTATGTTTATTTATTTTTATGTTTTTTCTGATTTCTAAAATTTTTTACGATTTTGATGATTTTTTCTTCTGTTTTTATGATTTTCTAAATTTTTAATGATTTTTTCTGATTTTTTATACATTTTCCTGATTTTTTTTAATGAATTTTTTGATTTTTTTTCTTATTTTTTTTAATCATTTTAATGATTTTTATGAATTTTTCTGATATTTAATGATTTCTTTGAATTTTTAAAATTAAAAATGCCACGTGGATAGTCCACGGTGGCAGGATTAGTCATCCGAGTGTAATTTGGACCCAAACGACACACTTAAAAAGTTTAGGGATGTGTTTCTGCATTTTTTTAGTTCGTGGATCCAGATGACACACCCACAATAGTTTAAGGACCGGCCATGTACTTTATTCTTTAAATAATTATGACCTAGAGCAATGCGTGAGGTGAACCATAGTTGTAAGTGTCAAAAGTTGCTCAATATCTCCAAAGAAGACAAAAGATACATCATAGAATTAAAAAATGCAAATCAATTTACAAATGCGATCCCTAAGCCAAAATTGAGATTTACAAAACAGTTTGGTAGAGATCTTTTTCAAAGATTTTCCATTTAGCACCTTTTTTTTTCAACTTTTCCATGTCTCAAGCCATAGTCAACACTATCCAGCGTGACATTGAATGTAAATGTTCCAAACTCTCTCTAAGTTCATGTCTAGTACAATGACAAGCTATTTCATCGAGGAGGATTGGTGAGGCATGTATGGCCCATTGTGGCCTTGTTTACATTATAGCACATTTTTTTTAATTTAGCTTAGCATTTGTCACAAAAATCGCTCATTCTAGCGTAACAAAAGACATATGCAAATAGATGGACACAATCTAGACTATAAGCATAATGTCATCCAAATAAGTTAGAGCAATTTAAGAACGACAAGTAGATATAGCACACCTAAAATATGCTCAAGTCTTTCCAATTGCACAATGTTTTGAATTGACCACAAATTGAACAAGTGAAAAAGTAAGCACAAGTTATAGCTATGAAGATCATGAATAGAGCATTTAGGCAATGAACAGCATAAGTATAACAAGAAAAGCACCAGGATGCTCAAACCACGACTTCAAATGATATGCAATGAATGGCGAAGCCCGCGGCCAACTCAAATAGTATTTGACCTATCTGGTATATTGAGTTCATTTTTGAACTTGCAAAATTGTGTCTCATCGAGTGGCTTAGTGAATATGTCAGCAAGCTGGTCCTCCGTCCTTACATGCGAAAGCACAATGTCGCCCTTCATCACGTGATCCCGAAGGAAGTGATGATGGACATCAATATGCTTTGTGCCCGAATGTTGGACCGGGTTGTTAGCAATCTTCACCGCGCTCTCATGTCGCACAGTAGAGGCACATGATCTAATTAGCCCAAAGTCATAGAGAGACTGTGTCAGGTATAAAATTTGTGCACAGATACTCCCTGCCACTATATACTCTGGCTCAGCGGTAGATAGCGCAACTTAGTTCTGTTTTTTGAAGCCCATTACACAAAACATCTTTCAAGAAGGTGACAGGCCACTGAAGTGCTCTTGCGATCAATATTGCACCCGGCATAATTTGAATTAGAATAGCCAAGGAGCTCAAATTGCGCACCCTTAGGGAACCATAAACCAATGTTAGTACTATGTTTGAGGTATCTGAAAATTCTTTTCATAGCACTCAAATTCATCTCTTTAGGGGAGCCTTGCAATCAAGCACACATGCACACACTAAACATGATGTCCGGCTTAGATGCAGTCAAATAGAACAAAGCACCAATAATAAAACGGTAAAGCTTTTGGTCGACATGATTACCTTCTTTGTTGAGGTCGAGATACCAGTTCGTCCCCATTGGTGTCCGGATTGGCTTGCAGTCATTGATGTTGAAGCTTTTGAGGAGATCGCAGATGTACTTCTCTTGACATATGAACGTCCCGGTCTTGAGTTGCTTGATTTGAAATCCCAAGAAGAAGTTTAATTCGTCCATCATTGACATCTCGAACTCCTTACTCATCATGTCGCTGAACATTATGACCAAGGACTCATTTGTGTTACCGAAAATAATATCATCCACATAAACCTGGCACAGGAACAGATCTCCATCCACCACTTTAGTAAATAGAGTCGTATCGACCCTTCCCACCGTGAATCCTTTACCGATGAGAAATTCTCTTAGCCTTTCGTAACATGCCCTGGGTGCTTGCTTGAGACCATACAAAACATTCGACAGTTTGTACACATGCCCCAATTCCTCAATGTAGCCGTTCAGTAATGCACTATTGATGTCTATTTGCTTAAGCACAATGTTGTGACATGTTGTAAATGTCACAAGCAGCCTAATAGCATCTAAAGGTGCCATTGGAGCATAGGTGTCACCATAGTCCACTCTCTCGATCTATGTGAAGCACTGAGTCACAAGTATAGCCTTGTTACGCACCACCACTCCAAGCTTATCTTACTTGTTCTTAGATACCCACTTGGTGCCTATCACATTGTGGTCCTTTGATCTATCAACCAGTGTCCAGACTTAGTTCCTCTCCAAGTTGTTCAGCTCCTCATGATTGCATTGATACAATCTGGGTCGCTTAGTGGCTCTTCCACTTTCTTTGGCTCAAGTTTAGACACAAACGCCGTGTGCTCACAGAAGTTTGCCATAGCATTGACCTCAGCTATCCTTGAACTTGTTTGCATTCCTTAGTTAAGTTTCTAATCACTTGATCAACTGGATGATCACAAGCAATGGTGTGATGGGTCTTTATCAACTGAGATAGTGGCTTGACTGACTGTGCATCTGGCTCACAAGCTGTCTCTGCCTTTGAAGTTGGCTCCACACTTGAGCTATCTTGAGGCAAAGCTCCCCCTGAGTCTAGCACTGGCTTAGGTATGAGAGGAGGTTAAACTGTCTCACTCTCTCTTGGAACATCAACATGCCTCACATCTCCAGTCGGTATCTCCTCCACTGCCCCTACCAGCTGCTCACCATCCACATCATCCAAATTCTCATGCTCACCTTGACTCCCATTTGACTCATCAAACTTCACATCACAGGTCTTTTCAATTTGTCCACTGTTCTTATTATAAACCCTGAAGAAAGACCCTCTAACTGAGTATGCTAAGAAGATTACCGTGTCAACTCTGCTCTGGAACTTGCCCAAGTGCCAGACTTCTTCTTGATGTAGACCTTACAGCCAAAGACTCTGAAGTAGCAGACATTGAATCGTCTTCCCATAAGCAGCTTATATGATGCCTTCTTTATAAGCTTGTGAAGATACAACCTATTGACACGGTGACAGGCTGTGTTAACTGCTTCAGCCCAGAACAGATATGAAATCTTGTATTCATTTAACATTGTCCTTGCCATCTCAATGAGCATCCTGTTTTTCCTCTCAACCATCCCATTTTGCTGAGAAGTTTAGGTGGCTGATAATTGGTGATCAATACCTAGCTCATCACAGAACTGCTCAACAAAAGTGTTAGTAAACTTCGTTCCATTGTCACTTCTTACCTTCTTGAGGGTACAATTAAAAACATTTTGAGCTTTTTTCAAACTTTTAGAAAACATCTCCAGTTGTAATTTTGTCTGGTTGAAAGAAAACCCAATTGTATCGGGAGAAGTTATCAACAAGGACAAAGCAATAGATATTTCCCCCAATACTCACATATGTTGTTGGCCTAAAAAGATCCATGTGTATAAGCTCGAAATGTCAAGATGTAGACATGATATTCTTGGCAGGATGTGAGCTTGCCACTTGCTTGCTGGCCTAATAGGTACTGCAAATCTTGTCTTTCTCGAATATCACATCTTGCACCCCCAAGAATCAACTCATTCTCAAAAAGTTTATTTAAATTTGCCATGCCGACATGCACAACATGCCTATGCCAAAGTCAATCAAGAGATACTTTGGCGACAAGTCAAGTCGAGACGGATGCAGCAAGCTCATTAAAGTTCACAAGAAACAAGTTTTCAAAACGAAAACCTTTGAACAAGTTTTCATTTCTGTCCAAAACCAACAAGCCACAGGTGAGAAATTACAATGGGACCCCAAATCATATATTTGGGCAATAGAGAGGAGATTATAGTTTAAAGTTTTCACTAGTAGCACATTGTAAATTGAAAGATCTGAAGAGATTGCTGTCTTTCAAACTCCAAGTACCTTGCTCTTTCTTCCATCTCAAAAAGTGACCTTGGGAAAATCTTGCCTTCCTCCCCTATTGAGGTGAAGAACCGAGGGTTGCCGTTCATGTGTTGGGTGCACCCGCTGTTAATGATCCATTGACACTCTCTACTCTGTTAGTTCACCTGTCATGAGAAGAGATCACTTATGTGACTCAGGGACCCACACAAGAGGTCCCAGAGGGTTGGCCTTCAAACCAGAAGTAATAGGAGCAAACAGATTAATCAATGACTTGGTCACCCAAACATGTGCCTTGTGCTCTCATTCTCAGCCTTGAGCCAAACAAATCTAGCAGTCACCCTCCCTTGGATATTTTTCTTGAGCAAGTGGTGATCATACAACTCAGCATGTGCTCTTGAGAATCTTAGTCGTGTGTGGTTGGGAGCGTTGCAGTTTTGGTTCCTAGGAGGGTTTGTCCTACCATTATTGCGTCAAGAAGGACCATTACAGATGTTTTGCCTAGGTGGATGCCAAGTGTTTAGATACCTAGAACCTTTCCAGTTGTTGTAGTACCTAGGACCATTCCAAGTGTTGTACCTAGTACCATATTGCTAAGCACTATTGTTTCTTTGTTGCCATATGGAGTTACAGTGCCTAAAAGGTCCTTATCAAGTGTTGAAATGCTCATTGTGTTGGCTATGAGCCATGTTTTAGTGTTCACATTTTTATGCCCAGAGTTGTTAGCTTGTGTATTTTTCTTGGGGTAGGCATTGATAGTAGCTTTGCCTAATGGTAGATGCTCGAGTAGCACTTGTTTTATTCCTTCCTTTTGGCTTTTTCGGGATAAAACCCAAGCCACTCTTTTGGGAAGGTTTTCTTTGTTTCTTAAGCATTTTATCCAAGGCGAGACTAACCTCATAACACTTCACAAGTCCTTTATTAAATTTCTCAAGCTTGGACTTCAACTCAGCATTTTTAATGACAAGTTCCCTATCAGCTAGAGCAAACTTGTAATTCTTAGAAGTAAAAGCATAAGCATTTATAGAGAAACCGCTAGAAGTAGAAGCAGCCACATTGCATTCATGACTCACATCAGTACTGGCAGGAGTCAAATCAATAACATGAGCAGTAGCAACAGTTATGACACAATCAGGAGCATCACTAGCAACATCATTAAAGCAATTTATGAAATCAATAGCATGAGCAATAGGTAAGGGATCACTAGCAACATTCTTATCTAGAAGAGGCTCATGCATTTCTTTAAAACTATGATATGTGGACGTGAGGTCATCTAGAGAAACATTCAAAGTATCACGATCCTCTTCAAGCACATTGTATCTAGTGGACAACGAACTATGTGTGCTAAGCAAGATGTCATGTTCAGTTTCTAGTGACTCATTTCTAGATGTAAGATCATCATACTTGGCATTCAAAGCAGTAAAAGACTCCTCAAGTCTAGTATATCTCAGTCTCTTGAGTTGATGACGCCACTGATGTACTGGAAGTAGAGAAAGCAGATCCATCATCATTGGAGTACCACTCTTGAAGCTTGGTGACCGCCGTGAGGCATCTTGGAGGGAAGGCTGGCGGTGGTGGCACAGACTGAGCGATTGCCATGCCCGCCAATCCTTGCCCACTTGACTCCTCATCAGAAGATGGAGAGTCGCTAGTGCTGTCGTCTGTGACCCACTTCTCCACAAAATCCAGCATGTTGCCTTGCTTGGAAAAACCTTTGAAGCCTGACTTTTCGAAACTCTTCCTTCTGTCTTTCTCCTTATACTTTTGCTTCTCACCATCACCATTGTCCTTTGCCTTTTCCTTGTACTTAATGTTTCCTTTCTGAGGGCATATTGAAGCTATGCGACCCTTTTCTTAACACTCATAGCATCGGAGTGATGCATATGAGTTCCTCCCAGATTTCTTCTTGTCGCTGTATCCATTGTTGCTCATGAATCGACCAGCATTCTTCATGACCAATCCATGTTGCTCAACCTCGGCCTCGAACTGACTCAGGGTCATTTCTCCATCATCTCTAGCTGAGCTTGTCTTAATGCCACTTGGCTTGGATCCACTCGCCTTGAGCGCAACGACATTGTTCTTCTTATGTGTAGACGGTGCCCCAGGTTCAACGATGAGCATCTCATGAGCCGTGAGCTTGCTTAGGAGAGCTGTGGGATCAAGCTTCTCGACTTCGCCACTGTTGGAGAGGTACGTAACGATGTCACGGTACTCTTGCCTTGGCAGCACCCAGATCATTTTACTGCACACATCAACATCTGACAGAGAAGAACCGAGCCCCTTAAGCTCATTGATTATGGGGTTAAGTCTAGAAAACATTTCATTAGCATTTTCATGTGGAAACATCCTGAATTGATTAAATTTTTCCTTAACCACCACCAACTTGCCCTCTTTGATAGAGGCTGTCCCCTCATGGATCTCTATGAGTGATGTCCAAACTTCATGTGCAGTGGGAAGATTGCTAACCCTATCAAATACATCCATACTCAAACCACAGAAAAGTGCATTCATGGCCTTAGCATCTAGTTCAAGTAACTTAGTTTGCTCAGGAGTGGGCATCTAGTTCAATTGTAAAGCATAAAGGAGACTCTACAACCTTTCAAATATCTAAGCCCATGGACTGAAGATACAAGGCCATGTGTTTCTTACAGAAAGCAAAGTGAGAACCATTGAACAGAGGAATTCTATTATTATAACACTACCCCCGTCGGCCATCTCTAATGCGGTTAAGCACTAACTAGAGAACGTTGCTCTAATACCACATGTAAGGATCCTATGCCGAGAGGAGGGTCAATCGGCTAGTTCAAATTTTAATCTCAATTTCCTTTAATGATTAGTCCAATTTATCACCCAAGCTAGCGCGTGAAAACCCAGCATTCTAAGAGCGGAAGCGAGCTCCAAACCTTCACACGAAAGCGAGTTCTCTCACAAGCGAGTGCTTCTCACACCCCGGCACCAACAGATCGCATCGACTTCCGACACACGATGGGTTTTCACACACGGCCAACACACGACGCGATGACTATCGACACACGGTGGGTTTTAACCTCAATACATGAGGCACCTCCGACACACGGAGGATTTTGTGGCACCGCCGACACACGGCGATGACCACCAACACACGATGGGTTTCTCCCCGACACACGGAGAGCGCCTCCGACACACAGAGGCAAAGGCTTGGCGAAGACTTGGTGAAGAATACGCTCGGTGACGATCTCCTCCAACAATAGAGTTCCAATAGCACAAGACCGGAGATCTCACCTCACACCACCTCTCCCTCACATGGAAACTAGGGCAAGAACACCATGGGAGAGGCTAGTACCTTGGGGATGAATGGGAGAAGTTAAGGGGACACCTTCTTCTCCTTCCTCTCTTCTTCTCCCTCTCTCAAGCACTCATGGAGGCCAAGGGTGGAGAGGCAACCATGGGAGTAGCTCTCAAGGGTGGCTAGGGCAAGGGGTGGCTGTAAAATGAGGCTCTGTCACTTTCCCTCATGCTAGTGGCTCCTATTTATAAATACCCTAAGAATGGATGGCGTCGATTGAATTTCCCGTGATACAGCCTAATCTGTCGGACCCAGTCCGACGGTCGACGGACCCAGTCCGACGGTCGTCGGACCCAGTCCGATGAAGTATTTCACTTTGGGAGTAGCCTGGTCGGACCCAGTTCGACAGAAGGGTTGCATTTAGGAACTTAGTTGCTAGAAGTCGATGGCCTGGTCGGACCTGGTCCGATGGTGGTCACACCCAGTCCGAGAGTAGGGTTGCATTTTGGAGGACTTAATCGCTAGCATGCTCGTCCATAGGATCCAGTCCGACGGCGCTAGTTTTTGCACCGAGTCCGACGGTGCTAGTTTTTGCACCCCACTTGGTTTTGGCTATCCCTTTCTCCCTTTATGTCTCGCCTAGGGTTTTGTGCCATGTTTGTCGACTTGTGAACTCGGCGGGAACATTTGGACACTTAGGCAGGAAGTTTCACACCCACAAGACATATCAGACTTTGAGACTTAGCAGCTACGAAACCCCGGACAGATGTTCCCCCGGAATACTCTCGAACCCTTGCCACTCAAACCGAACATCCTGGAGCACTCTTGAAGGACTCAGATATGTGCTCAGAAAGATCTACAACCGAAGATGATCTTCGCAGGCGACGACGGGCCAGAGACTTGCACACAAGGAAAATAGAAGAACTAATAACAAAGGTTCTTAGCCTTGAAGTAGTCCTCGGAGGCCCAGTTGACATCAATTACCAAAAAATTAAGCCCTTGCGAAGTTGTGCTTTCAGGAACAAACCTTAAATTCACCGGTAAAGAAATACTGCAACGAAGACATGACCAATTAGTTAATAGTATTATACCTCTCTAATTCAGTCTACTCAACATAATGATTTGTAGGGCCCAAGACTAAACTTCAACTGGAAATAAAAAGGATTGATGTCTTGTGCATGGTTTCCTCTTTCAACTCGGCACGTCCCCTCAATTTGACAGCACACTAAAAGTCTATGCTTGAAAATGGCACAACCAATCAGGCGTTAACTACCATCAGTTATCCTGCTTTAGTTGCAAGGATCATGGGTGTATGTTTGGTTATACTCCCTCCGTTATGAGATAATAGTCGTTTTAAACTTTTTTAAATTAAGTCTAAGTTTTAAACTTTATGTATAGACAACTCTTAAACTAATTAGGTTGAGAACATAAAAATCATATTGAGAACATAAAAATCATATAGATTCGTCTTGAAAGAAACTTTCTTAATATTATAATTTTTAATGCATTATAATTAAATTTTAAAAAATTTTATGGTTAAAGTTGTTGTTTGGATACCATGTGAATGTTTAAAACAACTATTATTTTATAACGGAGGGAGTAGGTGTTTCACTTGTGATTAAATATGTTTCCCACCCAATGATGACACATTGGTTGTTCCTAAAATAACTTATATTTAAATAAAGCATTAAGGCCCTACAAATATATTGTGATAACGAAGATATTGTTTAGGCATAATTTGTAGTAAGAATAAAGGGCCTTAGCTGGCAAAATATCTATAAGTAGCTAGAACTTTTTTTAAATTAGAAGAACCATGTTGCAAATTAAATTATCACATGTAGTAAGCAAAAAGGGACATCCCCAAGGAATTGTCTTTGCTCCTCAATGGAAATGCAATGAAAAGAACACATCTCCTAACTCTTGACGTGCTGTTGTATTTCTAAGATCCTAATTGTTGACCATGTTTGACTGGCAAAGGCACATCACATATGCCATAGCTAAAATTTTGTGTAGCCTCCATTTCTATGAGTCATAACACAATAAAAGCCTAATTCCTGTTAGGGACAGCACTTGTATTCATATGGGGGCCAAAGGGCCAGTATATATACAGAGTACAAGGGCAAACGGGGAAAAGGCTAGAAAACTGTAATACAGTAAAGGGATGGGCCAGGCCCATATACACATCCCAAATATATATCTCTAATACCCCCTCAAACTCATGGTGGATCAACAACACTGAGTTTGGAGAGACAAGAATAATGATGCCATCGAGTCTATACCTTTGTGAAGAAATATGCGACCTGATCTGCTGAAGGCACATACTGAAGAACCACAACTTGCTCCTGAACCTACGATCACATATATGAAGCATCAGCACCAATATGTTTGGTGAGCTCATGCTTCACTGGATCCCTGGCAATACCAATAGCTCCAGTACTACCAGATAAAAGAGGGGTCGACGTAGCAACAAAAACACCAAAATTCTCAAGTAACCAACGCAACCAGGTAGCCTCTGTCATCAATAGAGCCATAGCCCGCAACTCAGCCTCTGCACTTGAACGAGAAACTGCCTTCTACTTTTTAGTATTCCAAGAAATGAGAGAATCATGAAGAAAAACACAATAATCAGAAAAAGAGCGGCGATCAGAAGGATCCCCAGCCCAGGTAGCATTGGAATAAGCATGAAGGTGTAAGGAGTTGGAGCGAGGAAAGAAAAGACGATGATAGATAGTGCCACGCAAGTAGCGCAAGACACAAAGATGACTATAGTGGAGCTGAGTGGGAGCAAAGATAAGCTGACTTAGAATATGAACAAAATAAGAGATATTGGGACAGGTGACACAAAGATAGATAAGGCTACCAACGAGATGACGATACCGACTGGGATCCGAGAGAGGTTCGCCATCGGTGGGTCGAAGCTGAAGATTGAGCTCCATCGGAGTCTCAACTGTGCGATCATCTGTGAGAGAAGCCCGATTAAGAAGATCTCCAATATACTTCTCTTGAGATAAAAAAATACCCTGCGACGTAGAGGTAACCTCAATCCAAGGAAATAACGAATGGGACCCAAATCAGACATGCGAAACTTCTCATTGAGACGAGGCTTGATAAAATCAACAAACCGAGAGTCACCACCAGTAATGATCTTATCATTGACATAGAGCAGAAGAAGAGTGCGCCCACGAGATGAGGTGTGGACAAACAACGCAGGATCATGATCACTGACAGAAAAGCCAGCAGCAATAACCACTGTAGAGAAGCGTTGAAACCAAGCCCTAGGAGCTCTTGTTTAAGCCCATATAAAGCACGACGAAGGCAAAGAACCTTGTCATCAGAAACAAAATACCCAGGTGGAGGCCGCATAAAAACCTCTTCATGAAGTTATCCATTGAGAAAGGTATTTTGAATATCAAGCTAATAGGTAGTGTTGACACCCAAATTTGGCAGAAAATCGGATATTGTGAAAGGACTAAATTTATCGAAATTATTGGGCCGAATTAGAAAATGGGCTTCATCGGCAAAGAAGAAAAGCTTATTGAAGAATACCGATAATTATGAGACTCCGGAAGAAATACGCTCTGATCAGAAGATATATTTCGCGATGCGGTAGAATAGGTCGTATCGGTATCGATTTTGTAATAGTATAAATAGGACCTTAGTTATCGAGAAAACACACATCATACCCAAAACACAAACTACTTTCTCGAATCCGATCGACCTCGTCGAAAGGCTTCAACTCGCAGGTAGAGCTATCTCGATGGGATAATCGATTCTCTCCTTACAACCCGTATGCATGGCTGTATCATCTTGATCTCATGTATACAAAGCATGTTAAACTGTCTCGGGATTTACCGATCTTTAATGTGTTCTTGCATATTGCACTGTCTCAATTAAATCGATATGTAATGTGTGTTTATCCTGCAATGCCGATTGCCAAGTATCTCTTATGTTTTTCCTGAATCTGATATATGCAACTGTCTTGTTTAATCGATCTTGTGTATGCCTTGATTAGAATTTTACATGTGTGGATGTTTGCCGATTAGTATTGTATTTATCCATATTGGTATGGAACCTTTAAATCGGTTCATTAGTTTACATCTAGATTTAGATATGAATACTGCCTTGGCCTGACCAATCTATTCGATCTATTTCTTGGTTTAATCTAATATGTTGATAAGGAGGTTTATTACTAATATTATATAAAAATACCAAAAAGAAGTAAAAGATTGATAATTGAATACTTATTTACATTTAATTGCTCTATCAGGCTTTATGCCGATAGATATTGCAATCGGATTATTAAAGCCGATACACAATAACCTGATTTGGCTACTTTAAAAGCCGTTTAGGGCTAGTCACTGACAATTTATTTCCTTATCAATTTACAGGTCAAATTGACTGGCACGCTTGGTTCTTGGTTGCGACGCAAGCACTGACTTGACGCTTCCGCACGTGTGTTCGCAAAAACTCACTTTTTGTGTCAACAGATAGGCCACGTACGAACAGAGGCCACAGCAAACAGCGTCTTGATAGTGGTCATGTGAGCCACAGGACCATAGGTTTCATCATAATCAATACCAGGCTCATGCTGAAAACCACGAGTCACAAGACAAGCTTTATAACGCTCAAGAGAACCGTCAGAGCGAGTCTTGATCTTGTACACCCACTTGCATGTAATGGGACTAACATGGGACGGAAGAGAGATAATTTCCCAAGTGCCATTATGCTCAAGTACTGAAATCTTCTCGGCCATTGCCTGCTGCCACTCAAGATGAATGACAACATCACGATAAGATACCGGCTCAGTAGAGGCAACACCGACAAAACCAAAACGCTCAGGAGGTCAAATAGAGCAACGATCACGAAGAGCATATGGCTGGGAGGTAGAAACCGACTTCTCAAAAGATGAGTCAATAGGAGAAACCTCAACCGGATGCTGACAGCGAGTGTAAAAGAAAGGATGAGGAGGAACAAAATTTGTTGAAATCGGTGGAGATGAGATAGTTGTCTCTGTAGGAGAAGGAACACTAGACTCAGGAGGAAAAGAATCAGTGGACTCAGAAGGCTGTGAAGATGTGGTAGATACTGGAGGAGGTGCAAACACAGGCACAGATGGTGAATAGGAAGAGTAGAAATAGGAGTACCTAGAAAAGTTAGGAAAGAGAGGGATTCGACGGTAAAGTATGGAAAAGGAGGAAGTGGATAGAAAGAACAAGACTCGTCAAAGGTAACATCCCGAGAAATCCACATCCGACGACCAGTATGATCCCCACAACGATAGCCCTTATGCTTATCACTATATCACAGAAAATCACACTCAACTGACTGAGCAGTCAGTTTAGTGCGTTCATGTGGACCGAGAAGAACATAGCAGACACACCCAAAAGATCAAAGATCAGAGTAGTCGGCTGTGTGTCTAGAAAGACGCTCTATAGCAATACCGTCTTTAAGAGCAGAGGAAAGCTGAAGATTGATGAGATGACAAGCAGAAGAGAGCCTTAGCCCAGAAGTGAGGTGGAACAGAAAAGGCAATCATGAGAGCACATGCGGTTTGAAGAATATGACGATGTTTACGCTCAGCCACAACATTTTGAGCATGGACACCAAGACAAGAGAACTAAGACAGAGTGCCCTGCTCAGTGAGAAAACTACAAAGATGCCCCAGAAAGATACTCCCCTGTAGAATCAGCTCGAAAAACACGAATAGAAGAGTCAAACTGAGTACGAATCATGGTGGCAAAATTTTTATAGATAGAGAAAACCTCATTACGAGAGGACATAAAATATATCTAAGTGTGGCAAGAAAATCATCTATAAAAATGATGTAGTATTTATGACCACCTTTTGACACAAAAGGGGCTGGACCCAGACATCAGAATGAACAGGATCAAACAGATGAACTGATACAGACTCATTAGAAGGATAAGGGAGTTGCACCTGTTTGCCAAACACACAATCGAGATGAACAGGACCAGACACAGATCCTAAAAGACCACGACGAACCAAATTAAAGACGATAAACGAGAACCACAAATATGTCCTAAACGATGATGCCATTGAGCAAATGACACCGTTAAGGAAGCAGCCGAGACGGAGAGACTGGGAGGAGCAGCAGAAGAAGGACGAAGCTAGTCAAGCTCCCAGAGACGCTGCAAGTCACGGCGCTTGGGCCAGTACCAATCAAGAGACCCGTGCAACGATCCTGAACACAGCATGAGTCAGTATCAATAATCACATGACAACCTAGATCAGTAAGCTGGCCAATAGATTTACGCCACATGTTTAGTTTAGGAACATGAGAAACAGATGGTACATCAAAAGAAGATGACAAAAGAGTGACTCGTCCTATGATAGGAAGAGAGATACCGTCTGCCGTCTGAACAGTCAATGGTTTGGTTAAAGGATGAACAGAAGTAAGACAGGTGGAATCAGGTGTCATATGAAAGGAAGCACCTGAGTCAAGAATCCATGGTGATGTACGTGGTGTCTCAGTAGAAGACTGCGCAGTAGAAGTAGCAAAACCCAAGGGTGAAGAGGCAGCCATGCGACGCAATAGCATAAGAATCTCAGTAGAGGCATCTGTACTGCGCTGGGAATCTAAGTCTCCTGTGACTGGTGCTGTAGCACCCTTGGGCGAACGACGACGAGCAATATTCTTCTTCTTCCTATAGCAAAACTGCTCCACATGACCATCCTTGTCACAATAGGTGCAGTGAAGACCAGCCTTCGTGGTCACTTCAAAAGACGACGGGGCTAGGGAAGAAGACGACCAAGAACCAGTAGAAGTCAAAGCCGGTGGCCAAAGAGCAAGAACTGACGGAGAAGTCAGTAGACCAACACCACGAAGACGAACCTCCTCAGTACGAAGGGTAGTGAGAGCCTCCAGCATGGTGACACGACGGTGACGGGCAAGAAGCTGCGCACAAACTTGCTCAAGCTCAAGCCGAAGACGTATAACAAAATCAAAAACTCCATGAAGCTCCAGACGGGATCGCTGGCGCTGACAGCAAGTTCAAGTCTCGGAGTCATGATCTGCTCCAGTATCAAGAGCCGCATCCAGAGAGTCCAATTGATGCCACACTATGGAAAGCTGAGCGTAAAACTCATCCACTGTAGAATCACCCTGCTATAAAGACTTCTCGTGACGAAGAGCAACAAGGTACTGAGAGTCACCCGAAGGCTCGTACCGATCCCAAAGATGGAACCACATTAGCTGAGCAGAATTCAAAGAGACCACTTGTCTAGTAAGATGCACCTCCATGCTGGCAATCAAAATAGCAGAGGCACGACCATCCTCATCAGACCAAATTACGTAAGCGGTGTACTAAGAATTGTAATATTCCATAGTCTCCTTATACTCATTTGAGGACTTCTTATCAGCATCAGCAACACCCGTAGACGGTGAAGATGGCAAAACCGAGGGGATCAGGACGAGGCGGGCAAGGAAGCTTGCCGGTAAGAAATCCCAGAGTCGTTGTCCACGCATGTGAATGCGCATGTGCTGGGCCCAGTCCTAATAATTGAGCCCATAAAAAAGCACAGGGCACCGAGGAACAGAAATGGTGTCTGACGACATTTTTGTCTTTTTTGTCCCTTTTTTTACTCAATCCACTCACACCTGCCCACATAATCACACCGACCCAAACCAAAAGTCGGCGGTAGCGGATCTAGCAGTGGTGTGATGGACGGCCAGCGATGAGCGGCGACGGCCGGCGACGAGCGTTAGAAAGCTTGTCCTGGCGACGATTGCCGCAGTGCGCGGCCTGGACGGCGGCAGATCTGACGGAGCGGTCGCGGTGGAGACAGGAAGGGAGGTCGCGCGGGGGTGACATGCCGGCAACGCGGGCGGACGCCGGGACTGGCGACTGGCAGCGCGGCGGCCAGCATCGAGAGCTGTGCCAAGAGCAGCGACGCGGTGGGGTAGCCCCGATCTGGATCGAGAGAAGACACGAGGTGGGACACGAGGTCGCCAGAAACGAGGCGACGACGGTGAGGCACAAAGGTCGAGGTCGTTGGAGAGGATACAACACTAGCCGAAGAACGAGGAAGAGATGGCGCAAGTGCAACGCCGGTGAGAAACCCGAAACTAGCTCTGATACCATTTTAGAAATAGCACTTGTATTCATATGAGGGCCAAAGGGCCAGTATATATACAGAGTACAATGACAAAAGGGTAAAATGCTAGAAAACCCTAATACAGTAAAGGGATGGGCTAGGCCTATATACACAACCCAAATATATATCTCTAACAATTCCAACCAAACCAACTATCTCCGAAGGAAACAACTCGAAGTCAGGACAAATTTGCTCCAAAGCAAACAGATATAATGACAATACTCAACTGTGATACACTTTCTCCTTACGTAGATACCAAGATTAATTGAACTTCATGGTCCATGGATTAAGAATGAATGAATGACCGTCAAAAGATAAAGGCTTTTTTAACATAATGCAACATGAACACAGTGCATTGCACATAAGACATTCCAAAATGTCTGGGATCCCATCAACAATCAAGCAAAGAGCAAACTACGCACAAGCTAAAAAATCCAGCAAAGAGCAAAGTGCGGACAACCCAAAAAATCCAGCAAACTATGAAGCCTCTATGCTTGACCATGGCATGATTCACATTCGAGGACGTGTGCACAATGAAATGACAATGGTAGGAAACAAAAAAAGAAACAAAATTATGTTTGCCTACAACTAACAATATTAATAAATGGAATATGAAGAAAGAGGATAATATGGTACGAGGAGACATAAACCTTGCAATGACAGTATAGCAACAAATGGTGCAGTCAAAGGGCTGCATAATTAAGAAAAAAATAAATGAAGGAAAATATTCCATTCTGCATGTGCTGATGCAACACAGGGAGGACAGAGAATGAGAAGACAAAATCAACCACAATAACAGTTTCATCTCCCAATTTGCCAAACATTAAGGCCATTCATAATACAGCAATACATTCAGAACTATAGCAGTAGCAAAACAACAGGCGCACTTCTTAGTAAAAGCAAGCAGAGTAGAGAGCAGCAAGTGATGGCAAAAGCATTATCTATACAAAAGCAATGGTAGCATCAACACGTATGGATTAACAATTAGTGCACAAAAACATGCATAACATTGAAAGAACTATTAATAACGTAAAGCCCTTATCTCTATAATCTTACCTTGGGGAGTACCGTCTCGGCTCGAGCTCTACGGCGATTTCCTTTGTAACTTTAACGTCGTATCGGCTTTCGGGCTTGAGGGTCCATGGTCCAAAGGAAGTCGCCATAGAGGTTGACCCGAGACGGGACTCCATGGTCCAATGAGGCCTCATGCCAAAAGCATGACGTAGGAAGCCACTTGGCACCTAGGCTACACCCTGTGGTCCCGGGGGTGCCGGAGAGAAGGCGGGCTCAAGGCGGGCTCACTGTCTTGCCGCCGACACAGGTCCTCCACCGTCCAGCCCATACTCTCTCCATGCCCTCCCCGGGCACACGGCGGTCTTTGCTAGCTGCAAGATGCCTTCCTAAGTCATGGAATTGGCATGAGACCTCGTTGCCCTAGGGAGTGCCGTCTCGGCTCGAGCTCTAAGGCGTATTCCTTTGAAACCCTCACGACGTGCAGTGATGGCTTCCGTGCTAGAGCGGTTTACGGTCCCAAAGGAACTCGCCATAGAGGTCGACCCAACACGGTACTCCCTCGGCCAAGGAGTCCTAATGCCAACAGCATGACCTAGGAAGCCACTTGGCACCTAGCCTAGACCCGTGGGCCCGGGTGAGGGCAAGAGAGAGGGCGGCTTGGGGGAGGGTCTATTTCGGCGGCCGATTTAAATACCGCCGACACTGAAGGACCTATCTCGGCGGCAAAACAAAGCGCCGCCGACACAGTCTATGCAGGAAAATATACAAAACAATGTGGAGCCTATATATGTTGAATAAACAACTTTGCTCACTTGGCTATCAGCGCGCGGCGCGGCGTGTGCTCCCTGCAGGTTGTGGGTTCGAGCACCGCCGCGCCCCTGATTTTATTTATTTTATCTGTGTCGGCGGCTATACTTATGCTGCCTACACACATGCCTCCCCTGCCTACGGTTTGGGCCCGTGACTGGCACGTGGGCCCAGGTGAGGGCAAGCGAGACGGCGGCTTGGGGAGGGCTATGTCGGCGGCCCAGTTAAATACCGCTGACACTAATTGGCCTATATCGGCGGCAAAGAAAAGACCGCCGACACAGTGTCTGCATGAGACATACAAAACAATGTGGAGCCTATGGATGTTGAATAAACAACTTTGCTCACTTGGCTATCAGTGCGCGGCACGGCGTGTGCTCCCTACAGGTCGTGGGTTCGAGCACCGCCGCGCCCCCTGATTTATTTATTTTATCTGTGTCGGCGGCTATGTTTATGCCGCCGACACACATGCCTCCCCTGTCTACGGTTTGGGCCCGCTTGTTAGCGACCTCGCCTGACTGGCACGTCGGTCCACATAAACGTCCACCGTTATCGGACCGTCTCTGGAGGGAACAATGTCGGCGGTTAATGTCATGCCGCCGACATAGAATATTTGGTGGGAGCAAAATTTTGAAGTTCATCCGGCGGGCGTGAGGTGGCTGAGAAGTGTCAGCGGCTTATGTCGTGCCGCCGAAACTGATGCTGTCTATGTCGGCGGCGTTATTTAGGCCCCCGACATTGATCTGTCGACGGCATTTTGCCGCCGACACTGAATTTTCTGGCCGCCCACACTGAGAGCGTTTCCTGTAGTGGATGAAGACATCAATGCAGAGCTCCTCCTGGCGCTCGAGGGTATCGCCCTATCTTGGTACTCCTCCCTCGAACTAGGATCCATCCGAAGCTGGTCCTAGCTCCGCTCCAAGCTAGAAAGCAGTTTCCAAGGAAACTTCGAGGGAAGGAAGGAGAAGAGTGACATGTATGCAGTGTGCCAGCAGGAAGGAGAAACCCTGAAGAACTTCCTTCAACGTTTCTCGAAGGTGAATTGCCAGATCAGCGACATCAGGGATACCACAGTAATCAATGCCGCCAAGTGTGGCCTCCGCGGCGGGCCTCTCGTGGAGCGCGTGGCCCTTAAGGGAGTGAAAACGGTGGAGGAGCTCTTCTCCAAGATGCATGAGAGAGTATGCTCAAGCGGAGGAAGACACGCTGCAGAGAGACCGTCAGCTGAAGCCCAAGGATCCCGCGTCATTCGCGGAGAGAAGAAAAGAACAGCAAGAAAGGATTCCCAGGGTCCAGCTGGGCCTCGCGAAGGGAAGACGATGCGCGAAGCAAGGGGAAGCGGGTGCACCAAGTGGCAGATCAAGACCGCCGCGATAGCTCCAAGAGAGGAAGGCCCGCTCCCCGTGAAGAAACCTCGAGTGGAAGGCAGAGAACCCCTAGGCGGAGGTCCAGGAGCCCAAGGCGTCCTTCGGAGGGCCGTCGGTTCCGAAGGGACATCGATCTATGTATTGCGAGTACCATGGCTACAATTCC
>SPJY01012959.1:36707-273505 GCA_005191435.1 Raddia distichophylla
TGACTTATTGTTAGAACTAATCCTGTAACAAGTAATTATACTTCCGCGTGTGTCATGTACATGGTATAGCGTGCGTGTGTATGCATGCTAGGAGCTGCACGTGTGTTTGTGCATTGCATGTACCGATTATGGCTGAGTCATTAGGGTAATCAGTTGGTAGTCACCGGCCATCGGGTCGGCTCTCTTCAACAGGAATCCCTAAATTTGATCCCCTGTAGCCTCATATATAGTTTTTCTTTAAAAAAAAAATCTCCCTATGTTTCTTCCATCTCCAACAGCGTTTCCTATATGGAGAATTGTATAGGGGAAGAAAAGAGAACTCCTACATATAAGAGAATGGAAAGAAAATCTCTATTTTAGGGAACGAAATAGGGAATGTTGTTGGAGCATATAGGGGAAGAATCCGTCTCCTATTTTAGGGTAGAGGGTGATTTATACGAGCTTGTTGGAGACATCCGATTGTGGCATGAGTAGCATGCGGATGTGTACGTGAGATCGTGCGGTTAGTGGCCGAAGGCCGTGGCGTAGCCATACCTACTTTTTTTTTTTTTGGGATCAATATCAGCAATGCAGTTCATCCAACGATAAATCAAATTCCAACTATAGAACTATGACATAATCAAACCCAAATGAACAAAATGTAGAATTGAATCATACCAGTCTACACTGGGGTTTATTACTCATTTTTGTACTTGCTATTATATTTTCCAATTACTTCTTCAATTGAGAGAAAGAAATTGGTAGGAGATAAATAACAGAGAGAGTGCAGGGACCATCGAGTCTTATAACTATCCCCAAATATCGTGTGTGCTTCATAACCATAAAGTTCTTCATTTTCTTTAAAGAATTTTGTATTTCTTTAAATATCATAATTACTGAATAATCATAATTGGTATAACTATCCATGACTGTTTTTGTCTGTAGCATGACCACTTGAGAAAATGTGGAGGAAAGTAGGGGTAATGGCCGATACTACCGGAAGAATTCCTCTTTGGTTGATAGGTACTGTAACTGGTATTCCTGTGATTGGTTTAATGGGTGTTTTCTTTTACGGTTCATATTCTGGATTGGGTTCATCTCTATAGTAATTCAAAGGACCATATTATAAACATGAAAAAGTAGGAGCTTAGCGGGTCCTTACCCCCCTTTATCTGGTTAGAGCGGAAAGGACCCACGGAATTCTTACTCTTATAATATAATGCGACTTTTATCTATTCCATAACCTACAAATCGGTTACCTATTTCTATTTGTAAAAATAACAAAGAGAAACTTTTACTCTGATAGTCAGAATCCCTCTATTTATTCTTTTGTTTGTTAATGATGTTAGTGAAGCAATCCATCGGTTGATTTATAGTCTTCGTCCTTCACCCATAAAATTGATTCATTCTTATGAAGCAAAAATAAAGAGGGGATCAATCGAGGATCTATTATTTTCTTCCACGAAAGAAGTATTCTGCAAATCATTGATTTAGTTTAGAGTAATAAACTAATAAAACCTTAATTAAAACTACTCAACTAGCCCTAAAAAGAAAAACCAACCTTTAATGGAAGAGTATACATTTTTTTCACAAAATTCTGTAAATTTGAAGTTGAATTAATTGAATATGCCAAGCAATTCTATTTGCTCACAAGAAATTAGTCCCCGTCATATTTTCTTTCCCTCTGTTTGTCCACTACCTCGCCTGAACCTCAGCAAAAGGGGTCTAAGAGACAGACCCAAATAAAGAAAAGAAGAAATAGTAATAATCTTTGAGGAATACTTATTTCGATACAAGAAGAATCGACACAAGAAAAAGTCTTTTTTGCCTTTTTCTTGTGCCCAATAGAAGATTAAGAAGACCAGCAACCCTTCCTAAGAGGAAGAATAGGAACCTTTATAATAAATTGAATATACCGAATTGTGATCAATCAAATATTGCTAATAAGGAATTTCAGACATCTTAAACAAAAAAAAAGATTTCCAAAATAGATCATAGAAAATAGACCAAACATAGCGAAAACCGCGGCTTTTTACCAACTTGATGGTAAGAAATCTCGGGACCTAGAAATTCATTTCGTACAATTGAACCTTTTCAAACTGTTTCTTTTTGAGAACCAAAAAAACTTGTGCCAAAATAACAGATGCGAAGAAAAATAAAAGGCCTTGGACACGTAATGGATCCTGAAGCACTATTTCTGCATCCCCCTGACCAAACCCTCCCACATTAGGATTACTTGTTAATGGTTGATCAAGCTTGATCGATTCCCCTTCTGAAACAAGAAGTTCTGGTCCGGGATGTATAACATCAACCACTTGGCGTCCATCCGATGCATCGACTATGGATATTTCATACCCCCCTTTTTCTTTCCGTAATATTTTTCTTACTATACCCGTTGACGTAGCATTATAGACCGTATTGTTACTCTTGCTACCATCAGGATAGATCTGTCCCCTTCCTCGGTTTCCCCCTACATATATGGGATATTTTAAGAAATGAACGTCTTTCTTCGTAGCAGGATCGGGGGAAAGAATGGGAAAGACGAATTTCACTATATTTCTGACCAGGGACAGGACCTATCACACGAATATTTTTTTATCGGGACGGTAAATTTGAAAAGAGAGATTTCCTATCTTTTCTTTCAACTCAGGAGAAATACGGTCGGGCGGCGCTAATTCGAATCCCTCAGGCAAAATAAGAACAGCACCCACATTTAACCCTCCCTTTTTCCCATTAGCAAGAACTTGTTACAGTTGCATATCATAAGGAATTCAAAGAACTGCTTCAAATACAGTATCGGGAAGAACAGCTTGGGGAACTTCAATATCCACGGGCTTATTAGCTAAATGGCAATTGGCACATACAATTCGTCCGGTTGCTTCTCGTGGGTTTTCATAACCCTGCTGCGCAAAAATGGGATATGCATTTGAAATAGATGCCCGAGTTATTACGTATATCAGGATCGATAGAGAAATCGATTGAATCCTCTGTTCCTTTATCCAAGAAAAAGTATTTCTATTTTCCATGTCCAACGCAGATCCCGGAATTTCTACAATAAATTTGATAGGTAGTTAAGCTAATCTATGTCCCTAATACACGAGTCTGTTTTTATTGTACTGCAACTGTTGTACTGGAATGATGAATACCTTCTAAAAGAGGAAAGATGCTAATTTGATCAATATCAGGAGATCGAATGAGTGTTGGTATTTAATTATTCATCATATATATGAAAATGATTTGTTCATAAAAAAATCAAATTATACTCTAGTAGGCCACCTCAAGAACGGATAGAGAGCATTAATTGTATAATTTTTTGCACGAGCATCCATAATGTTTTTTTTTGAAACGATATTACGATGATATTATGGTACAATGGTAAAGCACAAAAAAATCAGGTCGATTATGAGCTTATATATTATTAAACTAATACTACAGCATGTAAAAGAAGTATGTAGGATCGTAGGCGCTAAATATCCTAATTAGCGGAAGCAAACGATGAAAATAGATATTCATGCAAGATTAGAAAAACATTACCAGAGACGCACACATTTGATAACGTAGTTCGGCATCTGCCTAAGTCTGCGGGGCAATGATTCTGGGTGCTCCTCCCCAATCAAATCCTTTTACACTGCAACAGCTCCTGGCTACGCCTCACCCGACGTCTACTGCCCTGCTACAGATTCTACAAGCCTAACATAACCCCTCGCTCATCTGCCTCTCTCTTCCCTCTCTCTTCCCTATAAAAATCTCTTCTAATCCTCCTCTAATCTCTCTCTAATCTCCTCTAATCACCTCTGGAATTTCTCTAATTTTCGTAGCCGTCATTAACACGTGGAAACCCTAAAACTCCATCTAAACTCGAGCCTCCTCGTCTCCTTTTGTAGCTCTGAACAATTCCTCCAGCTACTCAAATCTCAAAAAATTCTTTCAAACAGACAAAATCCTAGCACCCCTGCATCAAAAACTTCCATAACATCACATTTTGCACACTTGAAACATGCTTTTTCCAGATAATTTCAGTCTGTGGCAAGTGCCGCACATCTTTCTTTCAGTTTACATCTTCAGATATCTCATTTGAACATATGGAGTGTTCGTCTCCACGAAGCAAGGACTGAACGTTTTCTTCAGAGATCGGTATGCTACAGACAAAACCCGCAGCCATACTCGTGCAGCCATTGCAGACTGCTTCTGTAGTAACCGGCAACCCAATTCTTGACCAACTCGACCACAGTGTATGAATTGCAAGAACTGAATTTTTACATAAGCATCATATCTCTGTACTGCTCCAGGAAATCTTGACATCGATCTCTACCTGGATCGTCTTCCTTTTTTCCTACTTCAGTTTCCATTCGTTCAGCGGAGTGATGATGCGTCGTGAATTAATTATGCATCACACACTTTAAGTACGTAGCTTGCGGATTAAACTTTGCTGGCGAGTATGAACTCTTAAGCTGGCTGGATATATCTAAGGGTGGAAAAGAGCTGAGCTTGAGAGAGCTGGCTTTGGGTTTGGACTCATTTTGCTCGTGAGCTGGCTTGGCTCGGCTCACTTGGATGGCCGAGCTGTAAGGCCAGCTCGACTTAGCCTTGTAAAAGCTCGCAAGCTGCTCATGGCTCGTTCACTAGAAACCTGAGCATTTGGAATTTGAGAACAACATCTTATGGGAGATCTCGCCATTGTTGTTGCCGCATAGTGCTGTTGTCGTGTCGCAATTATTGTCGTATGGTGCCACCGTCGTTGTCTCTCCGCATAGTCCCGCGACTGTTGTAGCCACACGGTTCTATTGTCGCCGTTATCGTCGCCACATAGGATGGGCTGGGAGGAGGTAGGGGGTGGCGCTTGTCATGAGGGGAGAGGCTTAGGGTGCCGTCAACCATGGAGGAGAAAAGGGAAAGAGTTAGGAGGTGTCGCTCAGGAGGAGGAGAGGTTGAAGGCGACAGGGTAGAAGAGGATTTTTGTTGGAGGTCAAAGTTGGAAGCGCTGACATGAGATCATCTGTATATAAAAATATATTGAACTGTAGGGTATTTTGGGCAAGAATTTTATTTGGTCATGAAAATGTTTGGTCAGGCCAATGAGCCACGAGCGAGTTAGTCTAGGCTCGGTTCATGCTTATTTTCAGAGCCAGCTAGAAATCATATTCGGTCCGTGCTCGTTTGCATAAGAGCTGAGCCCAAACTCAAGCATTTTTCAAACCGAGCCCAAAACTGCCCGCAAAGCACGAGTCAAAGTTCCATCCATATCTTGATGGAACTGATTCTGCCCTTGCACTTGGCGTCATTGTCTTAGACAACCATGCAGTCTTACTTTCCACTTTTAAGAAAAGAGATGACCAGCGATTAAGAGCTAATCGTGCAGCGACCGAGGCGTCGCTTCAGTGGAAAATTTCTACCTCATGCCATGGCGACACATACGAACGAAACAACTTTTTATCACAGGCTTATCCTGGGAGTAGTTGTAGACAAGTAGGCTAGGACTCCGTACCATTGTGATTTGTGAACCGTCAAGAATTATCCAATGTTCCAATGTGTATACGGAGAGATGAGATGAGAGATCGATCCTTGCTCGGAACAATTGAATGCATATACATGTCAAAGAAAAACCATATATTTTTAGGAATCAAACAATAAACTAGAGGTATTTATTTTCACATATATTGGATATTTTTATCTGAATAAAAATATATAAATGTTGCATGTGCAACGTTGTTCAATTGGGAGGAACCGAAAATAGCTAGTGCATATTTCATGC
This sequence comes from Raddia distichophylla, assembly GCA_005191435.1. NCBI lineage: Eukaryota > Viridiplantae > Streptophyta > Magnoliopsida > Poales > Poaceae > Raddia > Raddia distichophylla. The sequence continues at coordinate 42,439 of SPJY01012959.1, forward strand.
AACTTTTTTCTTAAATTATTTGATTAATTTTTAAAACAATTTGTATTTTTGACCCGTTTCTCAAAAATATCAGTCATGAGGTAAACATTCTAAAATTTGGCTTCAATCGGGTTTCAAAGCCACTATTCAAAATGATCAACGTTTATTTTTACCATATAATCAGGTAAAATCAGTGTTGCACGCAAACTACTACAAGTTGCATCCTTGATGGAAGAATTTATAGTACATTGATTTTTTTATAAGCACCTAAATTATTCTAGACCGTTAATTTTTATCGGTTTGATGGCTAATATACGAACTGTTAAACCCTTAGGCCTTGTTTGTTTTAGTATAAATTAAATTAAAATTTGATATTTTCGTATAAGCCAAATGATGTAATACTTTGAAGTCATTTTTGTAGAGTTATATAGTTCGTAAAATATTTTTTCATAATGTTTGAACTCTTAAGACGTATTTCCAAGGGTCACAACTTTTTCAGATTGAAGTTTTTAGCCACTCTTAGCTCAAACAAACAAAACCTTAGAGCATCCGTAACAGTCACTCCATACGTACCTCCCTCTAAAACACTATTTTGGAATGTATGGAGGGACTATTGTGGATGTTCTTATGATAAGGGATTATGTAGTCCGTACATATTTGATTTATAATCTTTTCTCTGTATACCATATAGCGCGCGGGGCACCGTGCTCATTGTTATCTGAAACTAGGGGTGGAATCTGGTAACAGATAATCCGAATTATCCGGCTACCGTATTCGAAAAACCGCATATCCGTATCCGCGATATCCGTATTCGAATACAAAACGGATACGAATACGGATATTATCAGAATTTTTTTACCGGATACGGTTCACAAAATTTGACAGGATATGGATACGAATACGGATACTATCCGGATTTTTTACCGGATACGGATACCGGATAAGTTTTGCAAAATTAGACCGGATACGTTTTGCAAAATTGGATCGGATACGGATACGAATACGGATACTATCCGGATACAAAAATAATACCCAGATTATACATTCTATTAGAGTTGTTAATTTTGTCATATATATTTTGATGATATCCATATATGTATTTTGTAAATTCATCACGCCAAAATTTTTTGTTAAAGTTGAAGGATATCCGTATCCGATCCGTCTTAGGTACATATCCGATTCGTATTCGTATTCGTTACACTATCCGATCCGTATTCGTATTCGACAGTTATTCGGATTCGTATTCGTATTCGTTAAAAAAATATGAATACGAATAGGTAAAGGCATTATCCAATCCGTATCCGATCCGGTTCCATCCCTATTTGAAACAGGCAATATTCGTCAATGATTTTATCTAAATGAAATCACCGCTGCTGAACGGTGTGGTACGTGTTTGTTGCGAGATAATTAATTAACGTGCGTTGCGTTGGTACAGTACTTACAGCGGTGCATGTGGAAATTACGGGAAATTGAGGTGGCCTTTGTTGTTGTTGTACGTACGTGTGTGGCCGCTGCTCCCCTCCGTCAAGTTAATTTGGCCAGACCGGACACGTACGTACAAATAAACTGGCCAGGAGCTGCGACCACCGACCGACTCGTGCATATATGCGCCACCTAACCAACCTTTTCCGTTTGACTTCCACCTGGCCCCCACCAATCCAAGTTCTGAATCCTAATCCAAGTTCTGAATCTGGATCCTAAAACAATAGTTCAATGAGAAATTTGGGATGGGGATTGGAGAGCTTGCTTAGCAGCACCAATAAGATGACTGGCGGGGTGGGGGCGACACCTCGCAAGGGCCTCGCTGGAGCGGAGGGCGCAGGCGGTGAGGCGGGACTCGGGAGCGGCTAGGGTTGGTTGTCGCCCGTCTGTGTCGGGTTGCACGTCTCCTGGGGCTGGGGGACAGGGGAAGGGCCGAGGAGGGGGTCTTTGATTTTTTTTTGGGTGCCATGACACCCCTAGAACCCTGGTTGGCTCCGCCAGTGCATGACGCCGTCGCCCCGTCGCACTGTATGTTACAATGATCTACATGCATATCTTTGATGGAGCGTAATTTATGTTGGCACATCTATTGTTTATATCTTCCCTTTAACATTTTATAATCTATACTTTTATTTCTTCTATTTTGTTTACTACGCTGTATATTTCAAATATTATGACCAGAGATATATTTCAATTAAACTGCCAGATTCGATTCATCCCAACTTTTATTGTCCTCGCGTGACGATTTTGTAAATATACAATCTCCTTCTTCGCCTCATCGTCACCGCCGACGCCGCCACCGGGAGCCATGGAGGCGTACTTCTTCATCTTCCTCCCATCGGCGTCGTGTGGCTGCCGATGAACTGGTAATTCATGCATGAACTGGTAGGTGTGGCTGCCGATGAACCAGTTCATGCATGAACTGGTAGGTGTGCATGGTGTGGCTGCCATGCACCGCGCACCTCTCCATGAACTGGTAGGTGTGGCTGCCGTGTCAAGCGAGGGCGGTGGCTAAGAAGCACGATGAACTCCTTCATGTCGCTAAGCGCGGTCTCCAAGCTTCCCACGACGGCGAGTGCTCCGTCGCTGCCCAGATCAGACAAGATGAAAGGGTGGCTCCCCTCGCCGTGGTAGTGTTTTCCGGCGGATGGCTTCTCTCTTGAACCTGAAGGAGTCGAGCGCGTAGTAGCCCCGGTACATCTCTTGCCTGAGCTGCAGCAGCATGGCTTGGTTGGTGACCCGCCGTGCCCCGGCTTCCTCGACGATGACGCGGGCTCGCAGCAGCCTGGCGACGTCGTTGACGGCGGCAGCGCCGCTGCCGTACTTCTCGAGGAGGAAGGAGAGCAGCCGACCAATGAGGTCGGCGGTCACTGCAGACAACAGCAGTGGCATCCTCTCTATCTCTCTCTCGCACGCGATGAAAAGCAGGAACACAGGCGCTGGGATCTCTCTCTCAATCTTCGGTTTTGTTGTGGCAGTACAGGTTAATTAGTGCTTGTTTCAGGAATCACGTCGTCGTTCTCCATGCATGAATTGCTAGCCTCCCATGTTGAGATGATTGAGTTTTCTTTTCTTTTGAGAGGTGGATGGATTGAAAATGGGTTGAAATGGTGCCAGCAAAAGGACTGAACCCATAGCAGAGCACTGGTTTGGTTTGGCATGGATTAAAATGTTAAAGGGATCGGTTTGGTTTGGTTCCTGGTAAGCGAATAATGGTTTGGCCGGGATGGTTAATTTGGTGGACGCACGTTGATTGCATGGGCGTGGGTTGGATCTGGACCGGATCCTAAACCATTAGCAGGCCTACCCTCAAGGGCACTTGACATTTCTCCCAGGCCCTCCATAGTAGAAGTAATTCCCCCAGTAGCTGTTGAAGCCTCCCTGGATGGCGTAGCAGCCGGGGTGGTCGGCGAGGAGCTTGAGGCCGGCCGCCGGGATGAGGCTGTTGTCCCAGTCCACCACCTGCAGGTTCCTGAAGTAGGCGGCGCGGTCGAACCCCTCGCCGGGGAAGTGGCCGCTGCCCATCTGCGTCGCCGTGTGCGCCCCCGACGGCCGCGTGTTCACCACCTCGCCGCCGAACTGCACCATGTCGGCGTGCTGCGCCAGGTGGCCGGTGAACAGGTACGACGGCCAGTAGCCGACCACCACGCCCGGGCCCAGCTCCAGCCACCAGTTCCCGTGCTTGGGGTCCTGCCATGGAAACAGCCATCGCGCGCGTGTCATGCTCCTGCCGCGCAGAAGAATACGGATTGTTCATGCATGCAAAGAGGCCTAAGCCTGTCCGACAATGACCGTGCCCCATGCATGTCAGTGATCAAAGATTAGGTTCAGAAATCATAATCATCGTCTCTCTAAGGCACTTGCAATGCAGTTTATTCACTCGTTTTTGATATGCTACATAAAATCGAAACATGGCATGGTATAAAAGTAATGCAGGAGAAAAAAAATCATTTTTTAGAAACCATTTCTATGCTCGTCTCAAAGTTTTAGAATTAATGCGTAGAGAGAAGGTGTCTTTGAAGAAAAAAGAAAAAAAAATAATGTTAAGATACAATGCAATAAAGTCACCGTTTTTTCGGTAGTTTCTAGGTGACATGACACTTTAAAAATGATGTTTAGAAATCTTTATTTGGAACTGCCCTTACTGGATTTAGGTGCTTGGTTTAGCGGTGTAACAATTCTCGATCACGCATTTGAAGAGCTTGCACAGATTGGTAGTTTCTTTGGTGTATTTAATGGATGTTATGCCAATGTACTCCTAAAATGCCAGTTACCTTCCATATCATCAGAGTGATGTCAAACTGCCTTCCGTTGTACGCCGACTCTGGTGTGATTGCCGCGCCGATCGCGATCCTGTTGGTCGTCTGCACAAAACCTTGGCAGTTGTGGTTGTAGCACCCCGTCTCTTGATACGCGTCGGTCTGCACAATATACAGTTTACTAGCTATAATTCTTTCACGCAAAAGTCTGAATTGACACTGCACGCTCATTGACGCACTTACTGTCCAATAGGTGAAGAACCTTGGGTTGCTATCTCCATACAGCTCAGGGCTTACCTAAACATGGAGCAAAAATTAAGTTAGATGGTTACTTGTTTACAATATGTTTCATCAATCATTGTTCAAAATGGCAGAATTATGTTATCATCAGATACCTGCCATCCAGCTTCAATGGTGTTGAGATCATTCCTGAAGGAGCCAGAGATGACCCAGATCTGGGACAGGCTGAACTCAGATGGGTCACCTATCCTGGGTGACCACACATTAACATTAGCTTTGGCCCCATAGTATTGCTCAGAGTTCACATATCCAACTGCATGCTGCAACCAAAACAAAACCATATTAAAAGTAGAATTGACTTTCTGGGTAGGTCCAATCTTTTGCTTAGGGACAGTGGAGCACTGGGGTACTAACTAGGTCAATTCAATGCTGGGGATACAAGATAAACAAACTAAGTTACTTCTACTAGCTCAGACAAATAGTTCATGGTTCAAGGAGAGTTAATTTTCTCATCTGGATTAGCTTAATGAAGCTTCTGCACATGCACATACAGTTAATAGTTTCTTTTTTCTCTTTTCAAACCACATGGGTTATCTTGTTGCTTGTCTCTTTAGAATCTCTGCTGGAAAGATTAAGCACTTTGGTGCACTCAATCGAGATACTTCCAGCTCAATTAAAGAGAAACTTCTAGCAGAAATATCTTTTCTGTTTAACATCAATTTCCTTAAGTAACTAGACAAGCATAAAAGGTTTCAATCTGTACACAAACAATAAGATATGCTGCTTGTTAGGTATTGTGTCGAATATGTGTACAAGTAGGTTACATGGACTCTGTGTTGTAATAGGCAGGGTTGGTTAGTGTTAAAGTCGAACTCTAGCCAGGCCTCCACTATATAAAGGAAGGCAGCCCTAGTGTAATCAAGCGAACGACTTCATAATAGTAGCATAGGCAGGTCAGCGACTGTCTTGTGGCCGTGACCTGGTTAGCCGGTATGCTGCGGTATTATGGATTGGGGAGGAGCGCTCATAATCAGAGCCCCGTAGATGTAGGCGAAAGCCAAACTGCATTACCAAACATCGTGTCTCCAGTGTCGTTCGTGATCTTGCATCGGTGTATATCCTAACAAGTAGTATCAGAGCTTGGTTGGTGATGTTGGCCATGCGGAAGATCTAGGAGGAGACACGAGGTTTATGCATATACGGGCGCCGCAGAAAATGCTCTATCGACGCAAGGTGGAGCATGGCGGCGATCGACGATTCGATTGGTGGTGTCGGACACTTCGAGCAGGAGGCTCGAACCGTTCGATGGGCAACCATTGGCAAGGATTGACCAGACATGGGGATCGGGCTGACAATGTAGCTGACGAGGTCGGCAGGAGACGGCGACGACCTCGGCGTTCACAATCAGACCGGCAGGCGCGGATGGATGCTGGATAGATCGGAATGGCGGAAGCGGTGATGCGACCGGATGTTGCAAGGGGGCGCTGCATCATGTCACTGAAGGCAAAGCCGTGACGTGGATACAGATGGTCAGGGTGCGGCATGTTTTGCTGTGCACGGACATGGTGCATGGTGGCGGGCTAGGAAGCCTGCTCGAGGGCTCAAAGATTGGATCTAGAGGTACAGATTCAAGGGGAGTCAAACAAATATCAAAAGAAGGAAGCAACCAGAGTCCGGGTGCACGGGTTCCCGCAAGACGCTGAAACGACTTCAAGGTGGAGAAGACCATATTCTCCAATGTGGAGTTTGTTAGGTATTGTGTCGAATATGTGTAAAAGTAGGTTACATGAACTATGTGTTGTAATATGCAGGGTTGGTTAGTGTTGAAGTCAAACTCTATCTAGGCCTCTACTATATAAATGGAGGCAACCCTGGTGTAACTATGCGAACGACTTCATAATAGTAGCATAGGCAAGAGGAGGTCAGCGGCTGGCATGTGGCCGTGACCTAGTTAGCCGGTATGCTGTGGTATCATGGATTGGGGAGAAGCACCCATAATCAGAGCCCCGTAGATGTAGGCGAAAGCCGAACTGCGTTACCAAACATCGTGTCTCCTGGTGTCGTTCGTGATCTTGCATCGGCGTATATCCTAACACTGCTAAAAAAAATTATAAGAAGTTATAATATACGACTATGGTGAAACCCAAATACTTCGTTTTAGTCCATAATACACTGTTTACTGAAAGGAAAAAAAGAAGAGTTGCCTTGGTCTTCATACCAACCAAACCTCATGAAATCGTTGTTCCTATACAGGCATTAATTACTGAAGGCAATAAAAATGTTTTCTTCTTAGAGCAACTCCAACCGCTCCTGGATAATACTGTAGCAGATATAGAGGGGCTGCTGGAGGAAAGGAATCTTTTAGATGGTAGTGTAATTTATGAAGGAATTTTAGAGGGATGGATAGAGGGGACGCTAATAGTGTTTTAGAGGGGAAATATAGAGGAGCTGCTGGAGTTACTCAGTATAGAGATTAGGGAGGTCAATGAGCTAGCCTTTTAGCCTTAAGGCTACCGAACTACCAGTAGCTGCCCTGCACGGGGAAGTGAGTAGTTAATGTATGGAAAGGCATGGTTCTTTGGAATCACTTGGCTTCTCTGTTTAACTTATGACACTTTGTTTGAACCTACTCTGGAAATCTGAGAACTTTGTCATTGACTTGGCAGCAAGCATCAATAACTAGCATGCACAAATATTACTTTAATCACCGATTTTGAAATTGAGGTACATGGTCTATCAAATAAACTACAAAACCAAGATGAGAGGCACATCCTTCCACCTTGAAACTGTAGTAGACGCTGTCCTGACTCGAATATTTTTCAGTGGCCACGTTGTTTAGTCAATCAGAGGAGGCCTAAATCGTATGATGACCACTTGATCTATGGAAATTTGCCCTATAGATACGAACAAAAACCATCCATTGATTCTAGTAGCAAAGTAAAATTTTCTCGTCTGGATTTTTCCCAAGTGAAGCTTCTGCAGATTCATGAGCCTAGTAATTAACTTGTGTTATGTTACTCCTGAACGCACGGGCTTCTCTTTTGTTTTTTTGGTTGTTTTGGTACAGTAGCCACTAATTAATCCTTGTAGTAGAAACTTCTACCCTCTTTCTTCCAGTTCTTTACAAAACAACTTGAATGTAAGGATTCACCATGATATAGATTTGAGGTTTGATCCCATGATGCTACTTTTTTTTTTCCTTTTGGATAAATTTGATTAATGTCTATATGATTTAACAAAAGTGTAACAGATAAGTACAGACATACCAATAGAAAACGAAAAAAAAGAAAACTAAAAGAAAGTAAAGTAAAATGGATATTTGAAAGGCACTGAAACACCAAGTCCTAGTTTAATCCAATGGTTTTGCTCAAAAAAAAAGTTTAATCCCATGGCAGGAATTAGCACAGACTTTATAATGGCATTTATATTCTGCAAAATGCAAAAATTTTACAGCCCTGCCCCTTCCTTTCGTGCTTTTGTATCGGTCAAAGTTAGTGTGGACCGTGGTCCGTGGAGGCGCAAACCAACCTCATGCCCACGGCTGGTGGAATCACGGCGAACACTCCGGCGAGCCGGCTTCCTGCCGTACCTGCCGAGGGAGCTGGCCCTGAGCAGATCCTTCTCCGTCGTCCGCCGTATCGCCACCGTCCCTTCCGGGCACGCTTCGCCGGTGGCGTGCCATGCCTGCACCACCGCATCACCCACATTGCCGCCGCCGCCGCCGGCAACGGTGAAGTTGTAATTCTTAGGCCTCTCCGGTGGATCCTATGCATAGGAACAGCTTAGCAGTTCATTCAACGCTGAATATATACCCAAGTTTTTACATAGCGTATGAATCAAAAAAGAGAGGAGAAAGAAGAAGCTAGTTATGCTGTCTTACCAGAGGCTTCTGCTCCTTGAGCTCCGGATGGTCAAACGCAGGCTGGAGGTGAGAGGGAACACAGTCTATGAGGTCACCATCTGGGCTCTGCAAAACAAGCAACCAAGTTAACCTAAAAACCAGATATATATAAAAAAAGAAGGAACAAAAATTGTTTCTGGTGTTAATTAATGTATTATTGGTAACCTTAATGGTCTTGGCAGAAGGCTTGTTCAGCTTCTTGAGGAGAGCTCTGATCCTCTTGTACTTGTGCAGCTCCTTCCCTGGTCTCAACCTTGAAGCAGCACCGCTCCTACTGTACCTGGAGGGCAATGCAGCAGTAGCCAAGGCAGAAGAGAGCAAGAGCAAGAGGAGCAAATGAACAAAGTGGAAGCTGCTGCTGCTCCTACTACAAGCCGAAGCCATGCTTCTTCTGCTTCCGCGGCTTGTCTGCTTCTAGCTACACACTGGGGCAGTAGCAAACTAGCTAGCAATAGTATGCGGTGGTCTTCTTCCTCGCTGGCCTCCTCCTCTCCTTGGCCTTTGAAGCGAGTGATCACTCGCTACTGCTGCTCAGCACTCACCGAGTTAATTAGCGCATAGAAATAAAACTGATTGTACTGGCCAGGACCAGGAGATCTCGGTGAGTGAGGGGAGATTGACCTTACTGATACCCAATTCGACGGCCTCGTTCCAAATAACATTAAGTTTGATCGTCTTGACGCATATGACACTGGACACTCGAATTTGTGACCTTAGTGACATTTTGCCTTTTTTCCCAATTTACCGTCGATTTTCCTATTTTCTATATGTGACTAGACCATATTACCCTCATGTGGAAAGAGATGGTGCTGCGGTGTTGGGTTGGGGGAGGTGGCGCCGGCGTTGGGGAAGGAGGAGGCGGCGGAGGCGACGAGGCACGGTGGCTCTGCTCGAGGAGGGAGGTGGCGCCGGCGTTGGGGAAGGAGGAGGCGGCGGCAGCGAGGCACCGCAGCGCTGCTGGAGGCGGGAGGCGGCGACTGCGGCGGCGAGGCATGGCGGCGCTGCTCGAGGCGGGAGGCGGCGGCAATGCTGCTCGAGGTGGCGGCGACGAGGCACAGCAGCGGTGGCGGGCATTGGGGGAGGCTACGTTGAAGAAGATGGGGACAAAATGGTCATTGCACTAGAGAAAAATAGCGAAAATCATAGGTAAAATCGAAAAAAAGGCAAAATGTCACTGATGTCACAAATTCGAGTGCCCGGTGTTATATGCGTCAAGGCGATCGAACTTACTGTCATTTGAAACGAGGCCGTCGAATTGGGTGTCAGTGAGGTCAATCTTCCGTGAGTTATAGCCCGCGCCTGGCCTGTACTGGTTTTTGCTTTTTAAAACTTCCATGTGCTGGCAAAGAGTTGGGGTTCTCTATGTTAGGTGATTATTTATTTATGGGTCGCCATAAAACCGTGCATCGGCAACCAAGCCTGCAAAAGCGAGGGGGCCATTTCATGCATTGCATTTGCCATGCAGATTTATTGTTTAGAATGGATCAGTTAAATGAATAAGTTGAATGTTGATTAAGTTTAAATTGGATTTTGAGAGGTTTTGAATATTTGTTGAAGTTAGCAAGTTTCTAGCTTTTAAATTCAGCTAGTTATGTCTAGGCCAAATGTCAGCCCTCAATTTTATACTTATTAGAGAGCCGCTGATCACATGCACTCGACCCTAGATCAGTACTCTAGTGATCACTCGCTACTGCTGCTCAGCACTCACCGAGTTAATTCGCGCATAGAAATACAACTGGTTGTACTGGTCAGGACCAGGAGATCTGTCACCCCTCAATTTTAACTTACCTTGAGGGTAGACGATCCCATGCACTAGCCCCTAGATCGGTACACTAACGCGGAAGACCACATAGCCGATACAAGCATACATCGATTACATAAATCCCTGAATATTACATCGCAGTGTTACGCCCATAGGCAACTTTAGTAACGCGGCCCATACACGCCTTATATTACAAAAGAATACTTTCAGAGTTTACGGCGGTCTCCAAAATATCTACCCAAAAGAATCTCTATCGACTACGGTCCGTCAGCGACTAGAGCGATCCCTAAGACTCCTCGGGTTTGCCATTGTCCTGTCCATCGTCTTCGTGACACTCGTAAGGGTCATTTTCGACTCCATCGTCTAAAAGAAGGTAAGAAGGCCTAGTGTAGAAGGCTAGCTAGTTAACACTTCCTTTAATGTTTATCCAAACGCTAGCTAGTTAACACTTCCCTTAATGCATTTAGTGGAGAAGGCTTTATTTGAAGGAGAGGGTTATTTTAGTTGCGTAAAGCCAAATTTATAAGACTTTTGGAAACAACCTAACTAGCATTAACTAGAACTTGTCTTTTATATATAAATCAGGGGTTTCCATTTTAACCATGCATCCCAAACCCAACTATCAGCCAAACACGACAACAACACACAAATCGACCAACCCTCGACCATAAACCCAACCAGCTTACTCAAACACCATACCAGCTTATACTTTCCAGACTTTCTTTCTGTTGCCCCAACCTTTCCTAGTTCCGCCATCATTACAGGATTTGGCAATCCTGTTGTGGACCACACATGCCATGGCATGTCCACCCCTCCTAGTAGGGTTGCCAGCCCTCACTAGCCGACCGTCACCCTGAGGATGTGTGGCCATTTATCACCCTTGGTGATGACCAATGCCGGTCTCTATCGAGAATGGTCCCAGAGGGCCTTTGCAGAGCGCTCACTCCTGGCGATCCAAGACCCGTACTACGCACGATGGCCACGCGTTGTGTTGAAACCATCCCTCAGATGGCAGCGCTCTCCGCTACGCGTGTTACTCCGTGCTCCTCCTGAGTAAGCCCTGGCTAAACCCAGCACTAGGCATCTCATGCCTTAATCATCCCTCTGGATGTCCAAACTATATGACACTATAACAGATGTGTCCCTTTACACTGTACACTATAGTTTTTTATTGTCATCCAAGTTGTGTTCCTTTAGAGCATGGCCAGGAGACCCTGTATCAGGCTCGGCATCATCGTACGCGCCTTGCAAATTCGAAATCCAGCGGCAGTACGCGAGCATGCGCAGGCTGATGCGGGCTGATGCGGGGTCTTGATTGGGGGTGTGATGGCCATGCTCGTACAACTAATCACTATGACAATATTAGCAGTTTCAGCAAATCACATATTCTCATGGATTAACGTTGGAGTTTAGTGGATTATTGGTATATTCTATTAACAGAGGGAAATGATAGAGATTTTTTTCTTGTATTAAGTCTAGATTGATACTTAATTTGTCAAAGTTCTTGCCTTAATGTGTATATGATTTTATTCCTGGCTGGACCATTTCTCTACTAACGAAATGTCAAATGCCTTGCCTTCAGGTATCTAATGGGATCATATTCTTAGAATTAGAGTTAGGGCTCTTTTACGGTACCTACTGAGTAACGAGGACCGTCCATTCTCCTCAATCCAATAGATGAGATCTGTTCTAATTTTGTTTATACCGCGATAGTAGTATATTATACTACAAGTGTAGTATTCATAGATGGGGTATAACTGACTTTTTCTGGAGTTAGACACAATGGCAAATAAGTAATTATTAGACTAGTATTTGTTCTTTTATTAGGTTATAACACGATCCATTCCACCAGTATGCGAACAAAATTCCCTAAATCGTGTGTGATGAACCCAAGCGTGCTATACCCATTCCGGCATTCCCCTGTGACGGCCGCTGGTTTGGGAGGTACCCTCGCCGGGGGAGACACCGCGCCCAGCGCCGCTCGGTTCCACCCTGCAGCTCGCTACGCCAAAGCCGCCGCCGCCGACGCCCCGTCGATGCAGCCGCGCCGCGCTCCACCACCACAGCGCCGCGCCGCCCGCACTGGTTGCTGCGCCGCCGCTCCCGCTGCCCCCTGCGCCTCCGCCGCCCTGGCCGAGCCCAGCGCCGCCGACGACGCCGCCCCGTCGATGCAGCCCCGCCGCGCTCGACGACCACAGAGCAAGCTGCTGCGATCAATGTCCGCCATGCTGCCGTTCGGCGAGAGGGACACCAACCTCAGGTGCGTAAGGATCCCTATATTTCCCCCTCGCCAAATTTGGATGCCCTTGAATCGATGCATTCCTCTTGGAAATCTTCGATCTATCTTGTTCTGACCATGTATGTTCCATCGCATTACTCAGAGACGGCAATAACAATCTGAAAAGGTTGCAAATTTTGGATATAATACGTTCTTTGGACCTTCCTAATAATCCTCTGGACGATATCATCGATCAGGTACTTTTGGCTTACTCCTACTGGTAATGTTAGTGATCAATACTTGCATTGAGCCATTTGACATTTTTTAGCACAGTTTGGCGACATGGAAAGGGTGTATGTGCACTCAAAGTTTAGGATCAATTACTGCTTAAGATTATTATAACCTGGACCATATAGCCATGACCTGTGACCCAATTGTAGCCACATGGAGAGTTAAGTGCAGTAACCCATGGGGACTGGGGTTTACAGATTCTGAACCCTGAGGTGTTATTCTCATACAGCTAGCTTGGAGTCTGGCTGTCTGCTAATATTAATTTGTAGTTGATCTCTGTTGCGCAGATGGCTCCATGTTCGTTGTTGGTTCCTTGCGGCTGTGACGGCAGATTGATGGAGATGGTGACAGCGGCGGCAAGAGCGACCAAGATGACAAATTGATGAAAATTGTGTACAATATGTTGTATTTATATAGTATATGTCCAGTTTGTTTCCAAGAATAAAGTTGGGTAATATTTGCAAGTTCTTCTAGGTTTCCATAAAGCACGATGTAAAACTTGTGGCGCACGGCCAAAACTTTTTGGTTCAGTGCTTGCCGTACGATTTGAGTTCAATAAAATTTAGAACCTCGGAGCAACGTCAAATGTTTACATCACACTGCTTTGTCGGAAAGACTGTCTTTTTGTGCATTGTTAAGTTTGCTTCCGTTCCGTTGTTCAGATGTATATTACATTATCAGCTCTTTAGAACTTTTCGGTTCAGTTGCTCTTTTGTTCTAAACAGATCAGATGTATATTACATTATCAGCTCCGTATCAGTGCAATGGTTCCCATTGTACCGTACGGTACCGAGTTTACCCTATAAAACTTGAGAAACGGTTACAGATGATGCCAAGAAAAGAACTGAAAAAAACTGCACCCAGCGAGTGTTGTGTTGAAGCTGCTTCCATTACTCCTCTAGTTCTGTACTCTTTCTGCTACTTACAATAGGCAATTAATTAACCGAGATTACAGCTAAAGCCCTGTACAGCCGTGTCAGTTTGTGTCCCTTCGATCACCTGTTCTGAACATGCTCAAGCTGCCTTGTTTGATACTTTGGCAACTAACAGAGAAAGAGCTGGCGAAGAGGATAACCATAAATTAACATCTATTAACTTGAGTGCACGAAGCCTGTAATGGACTAATGGCACAGCTTACTCCGCTTGATCAGAGAACAAGCCTGGTGACCTGGTGATAATTTCATTAGCCTTAGGTAAGGGTGAATCTCTTGCATCAGCTACATAAAGTATCTTCCGAATAGCTTTAGTCATCTATTACAAAATTAACACTCAGGTCAGTAGTAAAAAACAAAGAAAAGAATCAACACTCAGGTCAGTAGTAAACAAAAAACGAAGAAAAGAATCAACATTCAGTTCTGAATCATATCTGGCTCCAAAATCAGAATGTCGGATAATAGCAATACCTGATCAATCATGTGATTCTGGAACAAAAATTGCAAAGCCACCAAATGATTGTGTGGAAGAAATTGCAATGCCACACCATTCCATATAAAGTAAAAAAATGGCCATCCACACATATTTACATTCTGAACCATATATGAGCCGCTAATCAGAATATCACATAAATTCCATAGACATACAATCATGTGGTCTAAGAAAAATTGCAAAGTTACCTACTGATTGTAGTAATAGCAAACTACGTATTGATAACAGCATGCCACTGTTGTACTAACATGATATGTTTTTGCTTGGCTGTCACCTTCTATCATCATTTTGTCAGCTATTTACTGTAAGTAAGGTATCAATGAATGGTTTGTTCCAAAGAAGTTTGCTAGCTTATATATACAAACATAATAATAGGTGACACCGATTGATGATTAATTACACCACGTGGAATCAGCAGTGAAGCTTTTTTGATCAAATGAATGTGAATTCAGAAAGTATTCCTCTTGAACACAGTTCAGTACTAGCATAAGTAAATATGTGTGATGCTCGAACTCAGGTCTTTGACAAAATATTTCAATGTCGTGGGTGCAGGGGGGATAGGCGACAGGCGGAAGTGGAGCCGGCGCCGGCGACGACGACCTGCAGACCGACGCTGTATACGAGCGGTGGCGGCGGGGAATAGGCGAGCGGCGGCGGCGGCGGCGGGGAGTAGGCGAGCGGCGGCGGCGGGGAGTAGGCGAGCGGCGCCGGCTGCAACGAAGAGGCCACCGGCGGCGGCGACGATGAGCAGGAACCCAGGACGGCAGGAGACAAATCGCTGCGTACGATCTCGAACGGGAAAAGGGGGAAAATTAGCTGTGTAAATCACGTATCAAATTTACCCCTCCCAAATTAATAAAATAAAAGACCAAAATACCCCTACAAATGGACGGTCAGATCTATAATATACTACTATTGTAGTATTTTTACCAGTAGGTACCGTAAAAGAGCCCTAGAGTTAAATGCATTGATATGCGGTTCTTGTTTAAATATCAAAAGTAAACTTAAACTAATTATTGCATGCCAATTTGTGAACTAGTTTGGATGCTCATGTATAGCACCAATGATCAATTTTGACTAAAGACCCCAGGTACAAAAGAGAATTATTCTTCTTTATCTAGGATGGTATATAATTTTCTCTTATACATTCGAATCTATGTCCTTGGTCTCAACAGGTTTATGTGCACCTGCTAATTCTTTTCACACAAATTATGTGCACCTACTAATTGCAATGTCACAGTTTGCTAATCTGAATAATCCGATATTGATTTGCCTGTTTAGAAAGGCACAGTTTGAGTTTCGATCTTAAAGTGCTACGTTAATATAGTTTTTTGTTCAGTTTACTATGTATAACTACGCTCGTAAATAACTTAGAAGCCTATAGTGCTAATTATTCATGACTCGAAAATCCCGTGGCATGGATTTCATAAAGAGGATCAATCAGGATCCATAAGAATTCAATAAAGTTAGGACCAAGATCACTAGGAACGTTTTTGACCTTGTGCAAGAAGCTTGTAAGCTTCATCTCTATAATTGTTCATCGAATTGTTTGGCCGGTAAAATCATGTGTAAACTAATCCAAATCAATCTGGATTACCCAATAGGTTAAAGTTTTATCTCGCAATTAATTATAACAAAACATGTTGCTGATAGCTAATCTTTTTTCTAAACATTTCTTTTTATGTACTACATGAAAAATTGTTCCCTATCCTTGTTTTGGCTACCACCTTGGATACGTACACCTTGATTGGATGGGCCTCACTGGAAAGTTCTCGAAGGCTTGATCATAATAAGGATATATAATGGAGTCCAGGGGCGGACCCAGGGCCCAGGGCCACCTGGGTCATGGCCTAGGGCGTGGCTCAGTAGTAAGGGATACCCCCTTAGGTATTGGGCCGAAACATCAAGGCCGAAGGCACTCAGCAGTTCATCTCCCACAAACCACAAGCCCATAGTGGACGGGTCATAGGCAAACAGCGCCTGGGCTTCTTGCCTGGCTGCCTGCCCCGACGCCGCCCGCTCTCCCCATGGTTAATAGGAGCGGACGCGGGTCCCGATCTTCTGGCGAGAGACGACGATATAACTTTCGGTAGGTGTCAAGAGACCTAAATGATCCGGCTTCCAACCTCGCAAGGAAGTGGAAATCCCAGCGATCGCTAAACCACTACGACGATTGTTATCGACCGAACCAGAGACGCGATCAACCTGTCCACGAAGGATGGTTTCTGCAAGCAACCGAAGAAAGAGCAATAACATAATATAAACAAATTGATAACTCACAAAGTTGGGGTTCCGTATGATACGGGTGTTCATGATCAAACACCCGTTTTCCTGGCCTCTGTCCCGAACGAGAAGTCGAAGACTTCGCCGGATCCAGCTTCAATTCTGATGGTAGCGCCTTGGACTAGAGTTGGTGGCACAAACAAACATGCCTTTTCTGTTGCCTTTTCCCTTTTTATTCAAGCGCCTAGCACCAATCGGCCAGGTAACAAAATGGAACAAACTAACTAACTAGGGATAAGAGGATAAGAACCAAGAGCTATATCCCTTGCTAGTTACGCATCAATCGGCCGATGGAAACCCTGGCGCAGCTGGTTCCAAGGCCTGATGCTTCTGTCTATAATAGACCCTGTCTGCGGGCCTAACAATACTTCCCCCCTCGACATCGAACTTGTCCTCAAGCTTGAAATCGGGATAGGAGCGTCGAAGAACAATGGTGTCCACCCAAGTGGCAACCTCCAGGGGTTCACCCACCCACTACACGAGGAACTGGTGATGTCCCTTGAGGAAGCGCTGCTGCAGGAGCTTGGCCGGCAAAGGACGATGATCTGTGGGAGCCGGAGCTGAGTCGACCGGCAGTGGAGGTGGGGCAGCGGGAGGAGCGCCATGGAATGGCTTGAGCAGGGACACATGAAACACATCGTGAAGGCGAGCAGTGACCGGAAGAGCAAGCCGGTAGGCCACTGTGCCGATCCAAGCAGTCACCTGATAAGGCCCGAAGTAACGTGGTGCCAGCTTGGAATAGGCTGCTGGTCATAGTGAGAGCTGACGATGTCGCTGAAGACGAAGCCACACCCATGCCCCAACATCAAAGACACTCACGATGATGGGCATCATATATAGTGGACCTTCATGCGGTTTTGAGCCAACAAGAGGTGATGCCGAGCTTGAGATATAAGTGCATCACGGTCGACGAGCTGACAATCAATTGCAGCAATAGGTGTAGACCCTTCTGAATACGGCACCACACTTGGGGGACAACGCCCGTAAACCAATTCAAAGGGCGTGATACGTAAGGCTGAATGAAAGGAAGAATTGTAGCAAAATTCTGCCCATGGCAACCACTTGACCCATGTAGTGGGGTTATCTGCAGCCAAGCAACGGAGGTACATCTCGATGGTGCGGTTGACGACCTCGGTCTGTCCATCGGTCTCTAGATGGTAAGCTGATGAAGATAGAAGCTGAGTGCCGCACCGCCAGAACAAGCCTTGCCAAAAGGCACTGGTGAAGATGGGGTCGCGATCAGAGACTATTGTCTCCGGAATGCCGTGCAGCTGAACCACCTTGTCGACGAAGAGATCAGCAACCGTCGGAGCTGAGGTTGGGCGCTTGAGTGGGATGAAGTGACTATACTTGGAGAGCCGATCGACAACTACTAGAAGAGCCGCCATGCCCTGGGACTTTGGAAGGGCGGTGATAAAATCCATGGAAAGATCAGTCCAGATATGAAGTGGCACGGGCAAGGGTTGAAGAAGACCTGCTGGAGCCTGAGTGCTAGCCTTGTGCGCTTGGCAAACTTGACAACGCCGCACCGTTTCTTCCACTGATGCCCGGAGCCCATCCTAGAAGAAGCATTGTTGGAGGCGGTGCAGAGTCTTGGCGACACCCTCGTGAGTGAGGTCGTGAAAAGCTGACACCATGGCTGGTCGAAGAGAGGAAGAGGCTGGAACGAAGAGCTTGCCGGCGCGGTAAACCAGCCCATCCCGGACGCTCCACAGGGTTGATGAAGTTGGAGAAGCAGGGCCGGTGGTTGCTGGTGTAGTCGCCGAAGGTGATGGCAGCAGCTCGGCGCAGCGTCGGCGGATCTCCGGATCTTCGCGCAGAGCCGCATGCCAATCCTCCCAAACGGACGAGCGAGGGGCCGATAGAGCAGCGCATTGGGTCGGCTCCTCGAAGGCACGAGAGAGAGCATTCGCTACACGATTGGCTCGTCCCGGCTTGTATTCCACATTGAAGTCGAAACCAATGAGCTTGCTTAACCAGTGTTGTTGGGGAGGTGTCACCAAGGCCTATTCCGGGAGGTACTTTAGGCTAGCATGATCCGTGCGCACCACGAAGGCACGGCCCCAGTGGTAAGGCCGCCAATGACGAATCGCCTTCGACAAGCCGATGAGCTCACGCTCATAAGCCACGAGTTTGGTGTGTCGGTCGGCCAATTTGCGGCTGTAGAAGGCCACTGGGTGGCCGTCTTGCTGCAACACTGCTCCCACACCATGGCCAGACGCGTCGCACTCCACCACAAAGGGAAAGCTAAAATCCGGAAGACGAAGGACGGGCGCCGTTTGGAGGGCGCGTTTGAGCTCCTGAAATGCCTTGTCGGCTGCCGATGTCCAGGAGAAGGCCTGGTGTCGAAGGAGACCTGTCAATGGCTCGGCGATCGTGGCGTACCCACGGATGAACCGGCGATAGTAGCCTGCGAGGCCGAGGAAGCTGCGTACAGCAGACACGGACATAGGCGTCCGCCACTCAGCGACATTTTGAACCTTGGAGGGATTTGCAGCAACACCTTCGCCAGATATAATATGCCCCATGTAGTTCACCTCCCTCTGGACGAAAGCACACTTGGAAAACTTGAGGAACAGATGGTGCGTACGAAGACATTCCATCACTAGGCGAAGATGTTTGAGGTGTTCTTCTTGGGTCGAGCTGTAGATTAAAATGTCGTCGAAAAAGACCAGGACGAACTTGCGAAGGAATGCGGCCAATACCTCGTTCATGAGTGCTTGGAAAGTCGACGGAGCGTTACATAACCCAAAAGCCATAACTAGGGAATCGAAATGGCCATGATGGGTACGAAAAGTAGCCTTCTCGATGTCCTCCTCACGCATTCGAACTTGGTGATAGCCCGAACGCAGATCAAGCTTGGAGAAAAATGTGGCACCGTGAAGTTCATCGAGAAGCTCTTCCACCACCGGGATTGGGAACTTATCCTTGACGGTCTTGGCATTGAGGGCCCTGTAATTAATCAACATAGAATCGCCAAGACCCGTCAGCCTTCTCGACTAGCAGCACTGGAGAAGAGAAGGGTGATCGACTTGGGCGAATCTGTCCTTGTGCGAGCATCGCTGCGCGTTGCTTTTCAATTTCATCCTTCTGCCGGTACGGGTACCGATATGATCTCACCACCACAGGATCCGTGCCCTCCATCAAACAAATGCGGTGATCGCAGGCCTGGGGAGGGGGTAGGCCTTGGGGTTCCATGAAGAGATCCTCAAATTCCTGGAGCAGTGCTGAAGTAGTAGAATTTGACACTGATGTTAAGTGTAGTGCGGGCTTTGCAGGGCGCCCCATCCCCTGCAGTGTGATTTCTTGATCCCGTAGTGAGAAGGCCATTTCTAGTGAGTCGAAGTTCCACCTGATATCTCCCAGTGTTTGGAGCCATTGAACACCGAGGACCACATCGAACCCATCCAGAGGAATCACCAAGAAAGAAGCAGTGAAGTTATGCGGCCCGACCGTAAAGGTTCCTGCAGCAACCCGGCCAAGACAAGGTATCTCGTCGCCGTTGGCCACCCGCACGCGCTGCCCTTCTCCTGTCGCTTGAGGGATGTTGGCACGAGCAGCAGCGTGGCTACTGATGAAGTTGTGAGTACTTCCTGTATCAATCAAACCCGGCAATGTGAGGCCATGCATGGTGAGAGGCACCTGCATAGTGCTGCCGCCCGTCTTTGATCCCCAGACTGCCATGACCGAAAGGGCCGCGTCTTCCTCCTTTTTCGAATCTTCAGCATCATCTTCGTTAAGAATCTCCAAATAGAAGATGTGCTTACACTTGTGGCCTCTGACGTATACCGCATCACAGTTGAAGCAGAGACCTTTAGCCCTCCGCTCCGCCATCTCGTCAGGTGACAACCGACGGCGATATGTGGAAGAAGCTACGGACGATGCCTGGGACCTCCCCGGCCTCCAGTAGGCGTGGTTGTAGAACCAGGACGCGGCGCCGCCACCTTAGCTGGGGTAGGAGCGGTCGGTGCCGGAGTCGTGGTCCATGGAGAGGAGACCGCTGCCACACCATGGCTGAACGCCGCGCGGTTAGGTCCCGCTGATATCCATGACCGTGCCTTGGCGATCCATATGTCCTCCCGTTGTTCCGCCTCTCGTGCAAGTCCAATAGCATCTGCGAGATCCCTTGGTCGATCCCTACGCACATCAGCTCACAAGGTAGGAGATAACCCTGCGGTGAAAGTCTCAATTTGATCAGCCTGATTCATGTGAGATTTGCGCGCCAGGAGGCGTTGGAAATCTCTGGCATACTCGTCGGCCCGCCTTTCCCCTTGCTTGAGATTGACAAGATCTCCCAGTGGTACATCCGAAGAAATTCGGGTGAAACGGTGTACAAATGTTTCATAGAATTCCTTCCAAGATATGCGTTTTTGCTCCAATTGCCAATTATCTAGAACCTCCTGACTCCTGAGCCTCATCGTGCAAATGAAGCCCGGCCATCTCCACCCACTCCGCCTCCGGTACGTTATGCACCCGCACAAAGCGTTCACATTGACGTAACCATAGAAGAGGGTCTTCGGTATCGTCGAAGAGGGGTAGATCGTATCGCGGGGCGCGTGGTGCCCAATTCCGATCCTCTTTCCCACCGCGCTATACCGGTGGTGTATCCTCTGGGTTCGCTGCGTCATGGGCGTCAGAACGCTCCGATTGAGCAGCCGCTAGCTCCTCCTCCCTCCTGCCAGAGGCCTTAACTCCGCGGCCTTTTTGCCCGCCGCCTTGACGAAATCCGCCATGGCCCTCTCAAGAGCCTGAATGGAAGTCTTCATCTGGTCACTTGATGTTACCAGACCGTCCACCGTGGTCTTGAGATCTCCTACGTTGCCTTCCAGCTTGCTGATGCGCAAGTCACCACTAGCCATGAAGGTAGAATCGATCCGCTCTGATACCAGTTGATACGGGTGTTCACGATCAAACGCCCGTGTTCTTGGCCTCTGTCCCGAACGAGAAGCCGAAGACTTCGCCGGATCCAGCTTCAATTCTGATGATAATGGCTGTACGGAGCCACCGGCCAGTTATCGATGGCAGCGCCTTGGACTAGAGTTGGTGGCACAAACAAACGTGCCTTTTCTGTTGCCTTTTCCCTTTTTATTCAAGTGCGTAAGCACCAATCGGCTAGGTAACAAACTGGAACAAACAAGCTGGAACAAACTAACTAGGGATAAGAGGATAAGAACCAAGGGCTATATCCCTTGCTAGTTACGCATTAATCGGCCGCTGGAAACCCAGGCGCAGCTGGTTCCAAGGCCCGATGCTTCTGTCTATAATAAACCTTGTCTGCGGGTCTAACACTGTAACTCGATTTGGTTGATCTAGCCGGCACAAGCAGATTCGAGGCTGTCTCAACACACGAATGTGTAAAATAAGACTAAACAAAACCCAACGAAGACGAGACACGGCGGTGGCCCTGAATAGCGAGGAGGACAGAGTTGAAAGTGGGACCCACATGTGTTGGACACAAAGCCTATGGATACACGGGCTTTGGGCCCAATAATAAGGCGATGCAGCGCCCGGCAAATTCTGGATGCCTCCGTAAAACGCAAATTTTTTGCTGATCCGTAAGGATTTTTTAGGTGCGGCCTGATCCGTTCGAAAGCTGATCTCGATAGCTTTCCATCAAGTGGTCGTACGTCGAAAACGGAGTCCGTATGTGGCCTGAGCATCCGTTTTTGTGAGAGCTGCTCCTGGATGCGCAAATCCGAGTTGGAGACGAATTCGACGTCATCTCGGCTTAGGCCCGGTTGGCAGGTGCACCTTGAAACGTGGAATTCTCTTGGTGATCATCCTTTGCCAAGGGCTTGAATGGCATGGCATAGGGATTCATGCCTTCTTGACGTTTTCCATCTCCGTCAGCTGATGCAAGGGCTGGCGACGCTACGTTGTACCGGACGTAGCGGAAGTAGTAGAAGTAGGGGTCGTAGGCTTGCCATGTCCTTATCATCCCCCTTTCTTGATTTTGAGTCGTCCGCAACTCAAGCCTATTGTCCTGCAAAAAGTTAGTAGCAACAGCAGACAATGCTGTAGGTACATCATTCACAACATGGGTGCAAGATTGAATAGCTAAGAATACAGGACCTTCCAACTTAATCAGTTTTTGCTAGACAAGCACCTTTATTATTGGGCACACTCTTGTGCATTCTTTTTCTCATTGTTATCATAATTTTTATCTTTAGAATTAGAGTGGTGAAGGCTTGAGTTAGCTAACTCAGCTGGGGTCATAGGTTCTAGCACAAATTTCTTTCCTTTTGACATAAATTTATGTTGATTAGATCTACCATGATGAATGGTATCGACATCATATATCCAAGGTCTACCCAGCAAAATAGAACAAACATAGATGGTGCAACATCATAGTCTATGTAATCACGATAAGAACCAAGCGTGATTTGAATTCGAACAGTTTTTGTTACCTTGAGCTTACTGCATGAATTAAACCATTCAATGCAATATGGATGAGGACTGGTGGTCAAGCCAAGCTTCTCGATCATGTCAACACTGGCAAAATTATTTCAACTTCCCCATCGATGATGACGGGCACCGCATGCTCGTTGACGATGAGCCTAGTCTGGAAAACATTATGTTGCTGGCTTTGTTGTGGCCATTCTGGTTGTTTAGTTAGTACACGGGTCACAACAAGTGTGGGGTATCCTTCCATCATCGAAGCAGTAAAGACTTCTCCATCGAAATTTTCGTTACCTACATGGTTAGCGGCAACTAATGCAAGTTCATCCTCATGATCACTAGCGGAAGAGTACTCACCATTCTCACAAATAATGAGAGCACGTTTGTTAGGACAATCATGTTGTGTATGTCTAAATCCCTTGCAACGAAAACATTGAAGATCGCGAGTACGTCCTATTGATGCCACAGAAGAAGCACTTTTGGCGGGAGCTTGCACCGTGGTATTCTTGCTCGCATTGGTAGCACGTCCCGGAGTAGTAGAGGTACAGCAGGTGGAGACGCTTGATGGAGTGTGGAAGTTGGCGTCTTTGCAAAAACGAACCACCAAAGCTTCTTCGAGTCTTGTTTTGCAGTCCCTGGACCTATCTTTCAGCTTTGCACGCAAGATGGTACAAAAGGTTGATAGAATTGTATTCATGAAAATTAAGTATATTTTGAATGTCACGGTTTAACCCACCCAAGAACCTAGCCATTTTAGCCTCCTCAGTTTCATGTAAATTACAACGCAACATGCCAGTTTGCAATTCTTAATAATATTCCTCAACTGATTTATTTCCTTGGTTCAAACGTTGCAACTAATTAAGTAAATCTCGCTCATAATATGAAGGAACAAATCTATTTCGCATGGCATGCTTTAAGGCATCCCAAGTTTTAGGTTCATTTCCGCTTTTACACGTTTCATGCCACCAAATAGATGCAAAATAAATGAATTCACTAATAGCAATCTTAACTTGATTTTCAAGTGAAATAGTAAAGCATGAAAACTTTTGATCTACCAATAGTTTCCAATCAAGGTAAGCATTAGGATCATATCTATCAGTATAAGGAGGTATTGTCAATTTAATCTTTGCTAATGAATCATCACGTACTTCATGATTATCTTGACGTTTTTTGCCATACCTTACCGATTGTGGCGTAGTCTTCGATGATCTCGATCATTGTTCACATCGAATTCATCGTCAGCCTCGGAATCAGCAACGTATTCATTCTCGGCTTGTTCAACCTCGTCAGCCCAAGAGCGACGGTCGGAATGGGCCGCATGAGGTAAGGGGCAGCAGGGGGTGCAGGAGGCATACAGGCAGCAGGGGCAGGTGCTCCTCTTTCAATGTTTTCTATTCTCGTGATCGAGTTGGCAACCCTTCTCTCGAGCCGTTCCATGTCGTGTGCATTGTCAGTGATCAACTTGGTGATGTTGCTGTTAATGTCAGTCAAGGCCTTCGCTTGATCCTCCACGTATTTCACGAACTCAGTGTGCATCACACAATTTGCTTCTTCAGACCCACTTCCTGCCATGGTTAGTAGAAACAAGGAAAATATAGAGATGCATATATCCAATGCACTACTGGTGTGTATAAGTGGCAAATCTCTCACTCTCAATGCTATCTTTTGCTCTTACCAATTCTTACCTAGCAAGCAGTGGTAAAGCGATCGCTAGTATCCGTCCTTGCTTAGTTAGTAAGCTTGGGCTGGCTTTAATATGTAGCAAAGAAAGTACTAAAACCACACTAGTCAATACGAGTTGAAAGAACGTTCAACAACGGTACTGTTGGTCCTAGGCTAGATCGTGATAGAGACACAAGCCTAGTCACAGACGATGTCACAGGACAGCCGCCAAAACAGCCAGGTAAAGCTCCTCAATTTTTTGTCCTTTTTTTTGGCATTGATTTTTTTCAGAACGCGAGCTCTTTTTCACACTTTTTTATTTTCCTTTCTCTCCTTTTTTTTTGCTCAAGACGTGATTAGCAAGATGGCCTCTTTGTGTTTTTGACTTGGATTAGATGATTGTGAACGGCTCTACCAGAAAAGAAACAAGGGAAACGCTACAGTGCGGGAGTCCGGCGCCTAAGGACTCCCGCGCAGCGCGCGCGTAACGCGGGGGGAGGGGTACTGTGCGCATGCAGGGTGGGGCCCACGGGCATTTTTTCTTTCAGCGACCATAATTTTTGGCTGGGTGCTCCAATCCACAAACCGTTTGCGCCAACGTGTTCCTCATATTTTTTTTGAATATTTTTTTCGAACAAAACAAGATATATGTTGCCATATAACTCTTTAAACTTACCTGGTGAAACTTGGGTTTCACCTACTGAAACTTGGCTTTCATATTCGTCAAACTTGCCGAACTGTCAAGTTTCATCAGGTTTAATCTAAGTTTCATCAAGTTTCAACAGGTCTCATACAAGTTTCTTCAAGTTTCATCAGGTCAATTTAAGTTTCAACAGGTTTCATCCAAGTTTCATCAGATTACATCGAAGTTTCATCCAAGTTTCATCTGGTTTCATCAGAACACGACCAAGTTTTACTAGTATAGATGTAAGTTTCATAAGTGCCTTCTCCTAGTTCACATCAGTATCATCGAGTTTCGGCCCAAAAATCAGGTATCAGATCAGAAGTATCATCGACTATCGAGTCAAAAAAATCAGGCATCGGATCAGAAGTATCATCGATTATCAGGTCAAAAAACAGGTATCAGATGAGAAGTATCATCAAAGTATCGGGGTCAAAAAATCAAGTATCGGACCAGAAGTATCATCGAGCATCGGAATAAAAAAAATCAAGTATCAGGTCAGAAGTATCATCGATTATCAGGTCACAAAATCAGGTATCGGATTAGAAGTATCATCAAGTTTCGGCTCAAAAACCAGGTATCGGATCAGAAGTATTATCAACTATCAAGTCAAAAAAACCAAGTATCCGATCAGAAGTATCATCGATTATCAGGTCAAAAAAATGAGGTATCGGATCAGAAGTATTATTTAGGAATCAGAAAAAATGTATCATATATAACAAATAAAGTATCAGGTCTGGGTCTCGAGTATGGGTGTTATCAAGTCGGTGGTATCGCCGAGTTTCGGTATTGGAAAAAGGTATCAGTGGTATCAGGTTGGTGGTATCGTCGAGTTTCATAGTATCATGGAGGTATCGGAAAAAAAGTATCATAAAGATATCATATATCACAAAAAAAAAGTATCATGTTTGGGGTGTCGAGTATTGGTGGTTAAGCGTTGATGGTATGTTCGACGATGATAACTCCTAACTAGTACAAATTAAAAAATATGAAAGTATTTAAAATGGGTTGACTGGAATTTTAGATGAATTATAAATTTTTTCTATGCAATTTGGACATTAGAAAAAAGATATAAAAATGAGAAATTCAAATACAAATCAACATGAACTGCACATGGCATGACCAATGCTGGAGTGTTCCGCTCATTTGTTCCTTTGTCATTTAGTTTCATTTAGTTAACGCCTCTGGCCGCCACATGACGAGATGCGCTGATTTTGGTGGAATCCGACGCCTGCATCGCACGTCCACATCGGACGGTCGGGACTTGTCCCATTCGCGCACGCTATGGACGGGATCCTGTCGGGAAGACTTTTCCTTAATTAAAATGAACCAACCCATATAAAACCGAGCCTAGTCGGTTCGGTTCGGTTATTGTTAGGCTGTTTGGTTGGTTGCACTCCTGGAGTTTTGCATCTGTAGATGCAAAAATAGAGTGTTTGGTTGCCTTATCTCGTATCTGGGCCGGATTAATCGGATGCAACAGACCCCTCCGGGCCAGGCTCCGCGGAAACGACCAAATCGGCCGTTTCCGGAGAGCCAGGCTCTAGAGATGCATCCTAGGCGCTCTCGCGAGCCCCCTGCTCCGCCTCGTCTGCTCCGCATCTTCCGCAGGCGAGCTCGTGTCCTTCCTGCGAACGGCCATGTCGCCTCCTTCCCGCGTGAGTCCACCTCCCTCCCCTCCCGCGCGCGCGTTCGCGCTGCATCCAAAGAATCACTCGCCGCTTCACCCTAGCCACCAGAGCAGAGTCAAAAAAGGAGCCTCGAAGCATCTGCTCCAGAAAATCGAAGGCACGAGCACGATCGCTGGATCTGTTGTTCTTTCTCCTCGGAGGACGCGAGCATCAGATCCTCCAAATCTTGGCGGCACTCGCCATTCTCGTCCTTGTCCTGGGGATCTCTCGATTTTTACCCCACTAACCATCTTGGCTGTGCTGCCCGAGTCTAGGAGCACCTGTGCTGGTTCTTGTCCTCGCAATGGCGGCCCTCACGGAGCTCCTCTTGGGGTCGCCGTCGCCGGTGGACTGGGAGGCGGAGGCCTACCCGGCCTACGGCGACTTCGCCGTGCTCCACTTCGCGGTTGGCTGAGTCTTTGATAATATTTGATAATTGTTGCACGCGGTTGTTGTTAGAAGCAAGGACTTTGTGTTATTGATTTTTGCATCAATTGCAGATAACCGCGCTCAGGATGGTATTGAATATAGATTTTTGAATAATTTACAGCAAGCAAATGGCAGCATTTTTTTGTGCCATACACCTATAGTTTCAAAAAATTATATGGTCTACTCGCAGCCGACGCAAAATATTAACCAAGACAACCAAACAACATCTCTCTTGATCTTGGAGATCACATACACTCTAATGAAGTCAACCAACCATTTTTTCCTCTCAGCCTGTCTCAACTTGTGCAAACAACCAAACACTATCTCCTGCATCTATACAGCCTGCATCCCGCCAGCCTGGCTGAGCTGATACGAGCCAGGCTCACCTGAGAAGGCAACCAAACAGCCTATGTGTGAACCGAATCTGGGCCGAGACCCAGGCCCGGTTGGCCCGGCTCGCATAATAACCGAACCAATCGGGCCCGAATCGGGCCAGCCCGTTGGCCAAGTCCGATACAAAGCATGGGCTGGTGCTAACGTCTGGCTTGGCTAGGATACCGTTGTGTGCCGATAGCTTTACAACGATGTCATTACCTGCATTGTATTTCTTTTAAATTGCATTGTAACTCTGTGATGTGTGTTCGTCTTTTGTGGATGGCCAGCAATAAAGGTAGGCTATGTCATTTTTTTGTTAAGATAGTATCATAAAACCTGACTTTGTATTCATATTTGATACGTGTTTGATCAAAACCATATCTGATAAATCTGTATTCAAATCTGTATCCGACACTATCCCCTATCCGGTAAAAACGGAAATAAATATGGGTCCACGACTACTTAACCTTATCCGACCCATTTCCATCCCTAGCTGTCGTGCGACACCAGCATAATGGCGAGCAGCTCGCCTTTTGTCCCATGCTGGTTCGCTTGTGAAACAAAAAGAGGAGAGAGATGTAGGAGCATAGGAGCAAGGTAGGGATGGTAATTGGGTGGGTATGTCTGGATACAGGTTGGTTCAGCCCGAACCTAAAACCCGAATAGCTAACATATACCCGAACCCCAAATTTGTATCGGGCACCAACACGCACCTATACTCGAATCCGATGGGTACCCAAAACCTGAAATGCAGATCTAGATCTAGAGGAGGCAGAGGAGCAAAGGGAGGGGGCACCGGCGCGGTGGAGGTGAAGGGTGGCGCCGGCACGATGGAGGTGCGGAGGACGGCATGGTGGAGGCGTAGGGCGGCGTGGTGGAGGCGTAGGTGTGGCACTGGTACGAGAAGGCGATGGGCAGCGGTAGAGGCAAAGGGGCGGCGCCGGCGAAGCGGTGGAGGCGGAGGTGCGGCGCCGGCACGGTGGAGTTGAAGGGCGGTGGTGGAGGCGAAGGGGCGGCATGGTGGAGGCGAGGGACCGCCCCTTCGGCCCGGTGGAGGAGAGGGGCTGCGCCGGTGGCTTGGTGGAAACGAGGTTTGGCGTCGGTGCAGTGGAGGCGGAGGGGTGGCGCGGTGGAGGTGAGCGGCGGCGCCCGCGAAGTGGAGGCGAGGGGCGGCGGGTGTGGAGTGTGGAGGGGGAAGGGGCAGGGGGACGACTGTGGTGGACTATGGGGTTAGGCTAGGGTTTTTTCTCAGCTATATATTTAAAGAATGATGGACCCATATGTCATTGAATAAATTCGGTTAACCCATGGATACCCATGGGTACGAAATTTAACCCGTACCCGAACCCAAACTATTCGGGTACCCAAACACGAAAAACCCATGGGCATAGGTTGCGACCCATACCTATATCCATCGGGTCGGATACCCATAGGTTTTTCTGCCAACCCTAGAGCAAGGGGACCTAGTGGTGGACGCGTATCAGACCTGTTTGAATTCCTAGTATAATATTTGTTGCGCAAACAATATTGTTCATATGTGGGACGTGTATCGGGCATGTTTGAATTCCTAGTATAATATTTCTAGCGCAAACAACATTGTTCATATCCATTGAAATAAATATTGTACGTATGCCAACAATGTGAAATCCAATGTTATTATGGGATGCATTAAAATAAGGGGGCGACTACTGTTCGGACGTCCGTTCGGCCGGCCTGCCGAACGGACGCCGCGGCCCAAACAAGCGCGTGCATGCAAGTAGCGCCCGGCAACCAACAAAAAATCGCATGCATGCATGCAGGAACAAAAAAAAATGACGCATGCATGTCCCTCACGCGCTAGAAACTGAGGAAATAAAGTAAAAAATTCATCGCTGACATCAGCACCGACGTCATATAGATTCCCTTTTCATTTTCTTTCAACGGGCATAACTTTTGACTAAGAGCTCCAGTTGACAAACCGTTTTCACCAACGTGTTCCTGACATTTTTACGAACAAAACAAGACCCACGTTGTTATATAAATATTTCTTGAAACAATTTGCATATACTATGGAACAATTATTTTTGCCTGTTGGAACAATACGTCAGGTCTGATGGACCAACTTGATATTTGGCCTGCTGGAACAATAAGCTACCCCCATTGGAACAATATGTCTGGTATGCCTATTGGGACTTGATATGCCTATACGGCTATACCTATTGGAACAATGTATTTGGCCTGCTGGAATGATAGGCTAAACCCTCTCAACTGGAACAAAAAAATGTTTAGTCTGATGGAACAAATAAGTTTTGCCTGGTGGAATGGTAAAATTTGAGTGCTGGAACAATAAAAATTAGCTGCTGTAACAGAAATGTTAGATTTGATGGAACAATATGTTGACATGTTAGAGCAAGAATTTTTTACTACTGGAACAGAAATGTTAGTTTGCTGGAACAAATATGTTGAAATGTTGAAAAATAAAAAGTTGCCTATTGGAACAGAAATGTTGGCTTCTTGGAACAAATATGTCAACATGTTGACACAAGAATTTTTTGCCCCTACTGAACAAAAATGTTAGATTGCTGGAACAGTCAGGTGACATGTTGGAACAAGAATTTTTGCCTACTAGAACAATAGGTTTGACTATTGGAACAATTATATTTGCCTTTGAGAACAATTATATTTGCCTGGGAAACAATGCATTTGGTCTTAAGGAACAACTTGCATATCTATTGGAACAATGTATTTGGTCTGCTGGAATAGTAAAAAGAAATGCCTACTAGAACCAGAAGGTTTACCTACCGAAACAATAATTTTTGCCTGCTGGAACAACAAGGTTTGCCTACTGGAACAAATAAAAGTTGACTGCTGAAACAATAAGGTTTGTGATACAAGAATAGTTGAACTTTGTCTACTGGAATAATAACTTTTGTCTTATGGAATAATAAATTTGCCTTCTGAAACAAAAACGTTTGCCTTTTAGAACAAATAAAGGTTTTGACTACCGGAACAATAAAGTTTGCCTACTGAAACATTAAAGTTTGCCTACTGGAATAGTTGAGCTTTGCCTTCTGGAACAATAACTTTTGGCCTTCTGGAACAATAACTTTTGCCTTCTGAAACAAATAAGGTTTTGCCTACTGGAACAATAAAGCTTGCCTACTGAAACAATAAAGTTTACCTACTGGAACAATAAAGTTTGTCTGTTGGAACAATGAGTCTAGCCTCCCGGAACAATCTATCTTGCCTGCTGGAACAATGAGTCTAGCCTCTTCAAATAATCAATCTTGCCTGCTGGAACAACTTTTAGTCTAGCCTATTTGGTTTGCTGGAACAATAGGCTAAGCCAATTGAAACAATATGTCTAGCCTGTTGAAACAATTAGTTTAGCCTATTGGAACAATTTATATAGCCTATTGAAACAATTAGTTTAGCCTATTGAAACAAACTGTCTAGTCCGCTAAAACAATTTATGTATGTATTGAAACAATATGTTTGGCCTGCTGAAACAATTAGTTTGGTTTTTTGGAAAAATATGTCTAACAAAAAAAGTGTTACTGTAACATTTTTCGACACTACGTGCAACAAAAAATTGTGCTACTGCAATATTTTCGACAACACATGCTACAAAAATTGTTGTAATCGGACGCCCGATGGAAAGCAATTTCGTAAAACAATTAGTTTTGCCAAACATATTGTTCAAACGGTGCAACCTTATACATGCACAATTTAGTATCATATTGAGAACATATCTTGTGCAAACGGTCTTCCCGTGCAAACGCCGTGCAAACCAACTAGCAAAAGTCATGAGAAATTCTGAAAAAAAATCATACACGTACTTCAAGTCATACTCCACCTATATATAAAATTTCAAGTTCAAATTCGTTATATTTAAAGCACAGCAAAAAAGAGAAAATTCTGACAGATTTATACTAAAAAATCTGTCAGAATTTTTTCTTTTTTGTTACTGGTAAAATATAGCGAATTTGAATTTAAAATTTTATATAGACATCCACGCCGCCGTGCTCTTCCAGTCGCTGCACAGCGACGGCGGCTACCTCCACCTCACTACAAGGAATTCAACCTATTGCAACGATAATTTTTGTTGCATTAAGCCTAAAATTATGGCAATATGTGCATATTGCAACAAAACTAAATTGTTGCAATAATCTCCGTGGTAATAAAAAGTTGCAACGATATCAAAATCATGGCAATAAGTTTCTTTATTACAACAATATAGTTGTTGCAATATCATATCGCCACGTTTGTAAAATTGTTGCTACAACTTATTGCAACAGATATTATTTCATAGCAATATCATAATGCAACAAAATGAAATTCGTGATAAAAACTTATTGCAACAACATATAAGTCACATAGAAAAACAAATACGTAGATTCTAGGATTCGAACCCACAACCTCTTGACTTAAAGTAATCTCACCTAACCAGCTCACCTCGCATGACTACTTGTATAAAATATATCATGTTTTCATTTTGATCTTTTTTCATGAACATATTGCAACGAAATAAATATTGCAATATGTTCAATATTGTTGCAATATGTATGTATTGCAACGAAATCAAAATCGTTGCTACCCATAGCAATAATCAACCACCTGCAATCGTTGCAATAGGTGATTTTTTTTTGCAACAATATTATTTTGTTGTGATAGAAGTTAGTTATTACAACAATTTATTTTTTGTTGCAATAGTAGCTAGTTAATGCAACAATTTTATTTTCGTTGCAACACATTCAATTTATTGCAACAAAAATAATAAATAATGCAACAATTCACGATTGTTGCGATATAGGAAACTTATTACCACAAAAAAAATATTATGTGGCAATAGCATTGGCTATAGCAACGAAATTTATTTTGTTGCAATCGCTGCGTGGCAATAGATAGAATCCCTTGTAGTGCCTCCAGGACAACTCCATTAACTGGTTGCTTCTTGGTATGTTGTTCATGTTCTTGTTAATAGAATGATTCAACATGTTTCAATAGTAGAATAACTGGATATGTCTGGTCACCCTATGTCAACTGTGCGGTGCCCTTCTGTATGCGATATACTAACAGTATCACCCAGGTTGCTTAAAGGCCTATACAGTTTACAAGTGTCAAATGAAAATGCACTCGTTCTAATACTCTCATTGTGCTACTGCAATCACTCTCTATCAGTATGAAAATCCAAAACACCGCTGCCGCTTTCGGTCGAAGAGGGACAAAAAAAGAGTTCTTTTATGCGAGTCTAAACAAAAAAAAAGGGAGATGCTGGAGTTTATGATAACAAAGGCAGACTTTGCTTTTTCTCCACGAAGGTAAGAGGATCAGGAGACCGTTTTCATCATTTTCATTCGAGTACTATCCTTGTAGCAAATACATCCTAGATAACATGGATAGAACTCGTATGAGCTGCATCCCGGAGGCGGAGGTAGCCGCCGTCGCTGTGCAGCGACTCGAAGAGCACGGCGGCGTGGATGTCCACCAGGTCGGAGCTGGCCGCCATGAAGATGTCGATGAGCGGCGCCATGCCCTTGTTGCGCAGCCAGCGGACGATTCGCCACCGCGAGCACTGCCTCGCCGTGTACAGCCCCTCGTCCGAGGTCGACCCCGTCCCGACCGATAGGATCAGGACGCGCCGTCGGAGCTTGGTGTGCCTGTTCAGGCCTTGACGCGCCGTGCCCGCCGGCGCGGCAAAGGCGCCCCCACGTCTTGCTCGTCTACGAGGCTACCCACCGCGGGCCCACCTGTCAGGCTTTTGCCGTGCTGGTGCATGTGGCGCAGCAAAGGTGGGGCCCAGAAAATGCCACACCGGCTACGGCCGGCCGTGGGCGACGGCGTGGCACCTCTGACGCGCCACATGCACTGGCGCGGCAGCATGTACAGGCCGCGCCAAGCGCCATGGCACGACCAAAAGGGTTAGATCTGGAGATACTTTTGCCGAGGGGTTAAAAATAAAATATTTATTAAAAAAGAATTAAAAAATAAAATTTTGTGCAAGATATCAAACGTTGTCGCTACTACTCGCTTCCACTCTCTACCCTAGCGCCGCACCGTGCCTCCCCTTCTGTATCACGCCCTTCCATCAGTGACACTCACCTCCTATACTGGCATAGCCAGCTCCCATCCATCATCTCCCACGATGCCACAAACACTATTTCTACCTCATCCCACCCTCACAGGACCCCCTTGTCAACACCCACCTCATTGTTCATTCCTCCAGCATCATTGCCATCCCCTACTAGCGTTTCTTCTCATGGTTGCTCAAAAGGCCATCCTCTATGTGCAAGAAGACGACGTTGCGACTACTGAGGCCGCCACCCTTTCCACCACGTGCCTCCACTAGGCACTGCTCTTCGTGTCTAGAAGGAGGCCGCGACCACTGGCCATCTGGTTTGAGAGGAGTCGACACCTTGGCCACCACCAAAGCTGCAACACTTGCCAAGGCCGCCACTGCCACCGCACATGCTATCATGCATGCCTATGCTGATGCTTTCGCATCTCTAGTCGCTGTGTGGCGCCGTTTCTTCTTCCGATACTATGGCAGACCTTCCTGTCAAGGCCACGGTTGCCCTTGGGTGGGGTTGGAGGGGGGTGTCGTCCCCAAGTTGTCGGTGTCCCTCAAATCATGTCCTTGGCGCCCATGATGCTTGATCTCCGCTCTCCAAACTGCACTACGTGGCATGGTCTTTTTCTTCACCCTCAGCATGTATGCCCTCATGGACCACAACGTCTTTGATGTTTCTCGTCCCACATGCATCATTGGATCCGCCTCGACTGTTTGGTTCTTTCCTGGTTCTATGGCACTTTTCTAGTGAACTTCTTGAGATTGGCATGGCTCCTACTACAACCAATCATACAATTTGGATATGTTGAACATCAGTTCATTGGAAATCAAGAGAGCCACGCCTTGTTCTTCAAGAAAGAGCTTCATAGCTTCGACCAAGGAGATTTGTCCATCCCTGACTACTGCTCCAAGATGAAGACCATGGCTGACTCACTTGGCAATCTCGGTGAATCTGCCACTGATTGTACTCATGCTCAACGTTCTTCAGGTGTTGAGCGATTCCTACTCCACGATTCGATCGACCATTCAAACTGAGCGGCCGTTCTCGGCCTTTGTGGATACTCGGTCATCTCTCTTCCAAGAATAACCCATTAGGAGTCCTTTCCAATGTCTTGCCCGGCCGCCGCCCTCCACATCTCCTCTAGCTCCTTCTTTGGCACCTCGCGCAGTGGCTTTAATGGCGGGGGCGAAACTCGTAACACCTTCAGCAACAACAACTCCTACCATCATCATTGTGGCAGCAACAGTGGCTAGGATGGCAACTGCAAGGCTGACAATGGGCAACCAACCATGGCATCCCCGTACAACCCCTAGATAAACACCATACAAGTGTGGCTAGGTCAACTATGCCCAGCTAAGCTTCGGGCATACTCAGACCGCCACCAATCCTGGCTGCACCGCCCCCTCGGCCGCCCCATCGCCACATGTTTTCTCAGTCGCATCTCTAGCAACCCCATCTTGAGCAATGATGGTGCCCCAGGTACCATCCCTTCTAGCCTCTCAGCATTTTTGTTATGATTCGAGCACATGGGATCAACGGTCCTTAGCAAACTCTTTCCCCACCATGCATGTCCCTCACTCCTCTCTCGCCTTGTCATGACTAATACATGGATTCAGGTACCATATCTCCCATGACATCAGTTGCCTATAACATTTCATCTTTCAATTCCTCTTGTTTTCCCTCTCACATTATTGTTGGCAACAGCTCTCTTGAACCCATTACTTCCTTGGTTCCACCTCTCTTCCATCTCCCTCTCATCCTTTTCACCTTACTAATTTTCTTATCACTCCTCATTTAATTTAAATTTTCATCTCAGTTCGTCAATTCACCATTGATAATAATTGTTCCATTGAATTTCCCCTGAGGGCCTCTATAACAAGAACGTGATTGTCGGGTATAATATCTTTGACCACCTCAGTGCCTTCCATCTAGCAGGAATATCTCCCCATAGCGTTCCCGCTGCCACCACTTGTACCTTTAGGGCATGAATCTTTCTCCAAGTTGCTTAGTTATACATCTTTACCTTGTACTAAGAGTCTTGTATCTCCTATATGTTATGCTTGACAACTCTTGAAACATCAGTGTCTCCCTTTTGCATCCTCCAATTCTAGAGCATCTCGTACTTTCGAAATCCCTTCAAGTCTTCTAAAAAACTTGCCAAATTTATCT
The DNA here is from genome assembly GCA_005191435.1 of Raddia distichophylla. NCBI lineage: Eukaryota > Viridiplantae > Streptophyta > Magnoliopsida > Poales > Poaceae > Raddia > Raddia distichophylla. Next base: position 78,215 of record SPJY01012959.1, read on the forward strand.
CCAAGAGCTCGGCCCACGAATGACCTTGTCCTTGTTGGCTAGATTAAGCCCGACCTATCTTGGTGACCTATGGGCCGACCATTGTTCACTACGAGCTGGTATGCTTGCACCAAATCTCTATGACCTCGTAGCTCGTACCCTTGCGCCTCAAGCGAAGGGGTATCACACAACATTTCTTTCTAGCGCACACACACACACACTATTTTACCCAATCTCCAACACTTGTGTATTGTAACAACATCTACGCGGTGTATACGTCGTCAAACCCCGTGCAACATCAACGTACAAAACACAATGAGATTGGACTTCACCTCATCTTTGAGGGGGTGGCGCTTAGTGAGGTGTGGGTCCTGCATGTGCCAACCCCATCATAGTTTGTCGGCATCTTCACCAATGGGTTTCCAACCTCTATTTTTCCCGAGTTTTAGTCCAGTATAAACTTTTGTTCTGCTACGTGCCTTTCAGATTGTGGGAGTGTGTGTGTTATTTCACAGGTCACTTGTATTGCCTTCTCTTGCGGGTTCTACTCATGTATTGCCTTCTCTTGCGGGTTACTCATGATTTGCCTTACCTCGCTGGTTACTCCACGATGGTTAACTTCCATATTCTCCCAATATCTATTTCTATAAATCAGACTCTAGGATATGGAAGGTTCACACCTATATATCTATGTAATCCCTCGTATCAATGTATTGCATGAATTCCTTCCGCTATCATGGAGATTCAATAATTGTGTGATTACTTAGATAAGAGGGATATACATCATGGTTGTGTGACAAAGCGATGGGCAAATATTAAATGGAATTTATTCAACCAAGTTTTTTTATGCTAGCATCAAATTTAGAGGGGTGACTACTTAATGGTTGTTCCTACTCCTAATTTGATCCGAAAATTGTGGCGTTGATCCACATATCATTAATTGTGGTTGTTGTCTCACATTAAATAAGCTTGTAAGGAATAAATTAACGCCTGAATAGTGCCGATTTTCTGGTGAAAATGAAAGTATCAGCCATTTGCTAGATGATTGACTCTGAGCAAAGATATCTGTTCACTTCGTTTGTATCCATATTCTAGGTCAGTAAGAAGAAGCATGCATGTTGCCATAAAATGAATAATTGCCGTTAGCTCATGAGGGCGCTTCGGAATTATCGCAGTAAAGAAAGCTGTATTAGTCCAAGAGAAATGGAAAACATAGCGAAAGCTTCAAGACTATTTCTGTGTTTGAGATTAGAGCCGATGGTGAGTGACCTCTGACCTGTGATGGCGTGCCATGGAGGAGAGGAAGACGATGCAGATTCTCATCCATGAAGTGATCCATTTCCTTTCGCATGCGCTCTGGCCTGTAGCTGAATTAATTTCTGGGCTTGTAATGGATGCAGACATACTTATAAATCCTTCCTTGCTCGCGATTATATTATACCAGCACGAGACTCACGCGCGCGGTCAACATCCCTAAAATAACAAACGCGCGATTTGCTAGCAGATCTGTCATAATAATTAGTCTGGAATCTGAACGCAAAATACAAGTGCCAAGCTGTGGGCCCAAAATCTGGGACTATCGCCAACACTAGCCTAATGCAGAAAATTTACGTAAGTCGTCCGGTCAGGAAATGCAAAAATATACTCTTACGAAAGTTTAGCAAAATGCAGAAAATAGATGTGTCAGGTCTCGAGGTTGTACCCATATCCATCATGCAAACGACTGAAGTCTCGTCTAACACCCCTCCTACAAATTAGCTCCTAGACCTCCGCGTATTCAAGGCAGTAATCCAGTTCCTCATCAATATTTTCTCTTTTATCTAAAATGTGAGTAAGTGCGAGGGTGACCACGCAATCAACAACACGCTCACAAGTCAATACCCCACCAAGTGCATTTAATGATAATAGCCTTTTTAGCCGGACTGGGTTATTTATTTTCATAAAGCTAGGGTTGCAATACATATAAATAAAATTCCTATGGCTTAGAGCATGTGCAGGAGCACCTTTAAACTGGCCTGCATCAGTACTTTGCATGGGCGGGAGTTCAAATTTGCATGCAGGTCACTCTGGCAGCCAGCTGAAAAGCAGACCTGCATGTACTGTTGCTACAGAATGCAGTAGATGCTGCACATGCTCTTAGCTTTTTAAAACAATTTAAAGATTTACTGGACCAGCAATATGCGGGGTTGTTTGGAAATCTAGGGATTTATTACAATGGTGACATCGTAACCATAGCCATGGAATATGTGTCTCAACTCGTGACAGATCCATTCCATAAATATGCACATGGTCTTCCTAAGTGACGACGGACTCACCCTCACCAAAAGATGTGATTTTCTTGAGCTCAACTAAGGCCTCAATATCACCATCAAGAGTAATATCATGAGTGTTGACTAACACAACTTTCGTTGACCAGGCGTGATCAACCCTATTGGACTTCAGAGTTATCCAAGTCATTCCGAAGACTTATTAGTCAAAGAGTGTAAAATCTATTCCTGGGTTACCAATTTATAGGGTAGCACTAATATAGAAAGAGTAATAGAAGACGGTTATTAGTCAATTTATAGGGCCAGAGGGATTTTGCCCCTTTTCAGCTCTTCAATTGGGCCTAAACCCAACCCAACACTATTCATAGTGTAGTATCCCTTCTCAATTTCCTATCCAGATTTCTCTTAAATAAAATTTGCCAACTGAAATTTGACTCGAAATAGGATTGTGTAAAACAACCTATCCCCTTCTTTGCATTCATAAAGAAGGATTGCTTGCTAAATAGTCGTATGCTCATTATACCTATCGCGGACGTCTTTGTATTCAGATTCGGTCAGGACCAGGAGGCCCTGATGGTGGTGATCAGGCTTAGCTAAGGTGTTCAAGCCGACGCCTTTGGGTTTTTATCGCAGTTTATCCACCGCTGCTCTGATATTTTTTATTTCGTTGTTATCTGAACTATGATGAACTATTAAACAGGGATGTATGTTCCTTTTTTGTAATAAATGATGTTATATTTTTACCTGTTATTTACTTTAGTTAATATGCACCGTGATGATTTTCACCGTATTGTCCATCACGAGATACTAACCTAGGACTAATATCGCCTCGTGGTGTTGGATTCCCTGTACAAGTACCGGGGTCACGACATCGGGCTGGGTGGCCAGCGGTGGAAGGCTGGAGGTGAGCAATAGGTGAGGTGCTAGGGATGAAATGCACCGGAGAGAGATAGATGAGAAGGGGAAGAAGATTTATTCACTTACGTGTGGGCCCTCACCATGTCATATGTACGTCAGATGCCACATCACCGTCACGTGGGCAAAACCACTGTTTAGTAGTTCACGGGGTTAAGTAGACAAAACCCCATAGTTCAGGGTGTAATATAAACTTTTTCCTTTTAAATTAGTACATAAATTAAGAAAGTTGATAAATCAATAGAAACAAAAGTAAAATAAGCATGCTACCCATGCTATAAATGTTGTCGACGATTGGGAACTTTTTGTTTGTCGAGATTACTTCTGAATTGACAAACCATAGAGCCTCTTTCTGTCATGATCACAACTTTTAAATTATTGAAGATCTTGGCATTAGATGTAGAAAAGACAAGGGGTACTTTTATCCTGGTTCAGCCTCACGTGAAGGGGATAATAGCCCTACATTCAGCACTTCGCTTTAATCAATGGAGACTACAGTCGGTGTTCTAAACCAGAAAGATTTGTCTCGTGGGGGAGATTTGTAGTTCTGTCAGGGGGAATTTTCGCCGCTCGCTCGCTCCAACTCACGCTAGCAGGGAGACACCAGATTTACTCAGGTTCGGACCCCCAATGCGGGTAATAGTCCTACTTCTGTGAGGGTGGTATTTTCTCGAGTTCGAAACGCTCCTCCTTTCGAGCTTGTGCAACCGTGTGTGTGTAAAAACTTGGAACCCCCTCTCCGTCCGCCCCCGCTCCCTTTTATACTGAAGGGGGGCGGATAGTCAGTCAGAGGGAGAGAGAAAGAGAGAGAAAGAAAGAGAGAGACATTCCACTGATGAGACCTCGGTCACTGCACACCCCACTTGCCCTGCTGACGTCAATATCTTTAATAGCTCCCTCCAATCGCTGAGCCGGATGGGACATTGGAGATGCCTGACACTGGCGCCGCTTTGCCCTTCCATCGCATAGTGAAGGAATGACCGCTACAGTGCGCCAGAAAGGGTGGCAGTGCAAGCAATCATCTCTCTCGGTCTCGTACGCTTAAATCCTTGCATTTAATGCTGCCGATACGCTGAACTTTAAGGAGGTCTTAACTGGGAAGCTTCCTCCTCTCGCGCGGGCACCCACTGAGTGGGGTTGGGGCCGCCTGCTCAGCGAGGCACCACGCATCCTGCTCTTCCTCGGTGTGGGTGTCAGATCGCCCGCTCTACGCCGAGCTGCCACGCGTCTTGCTCGAGCTCGGCGTGGGGGTCAGATCGCCTGCTCTACGCCGAGCTGCCAAGCGTCCTGCTTGAGCTCGGCGTGGGGGTCAGATCGCCCGCTCTACGCGGATCTACCACGCGTCCTGCTCGGGCTCGGCGTGGGGGTCTGATGGCCCGCTCTACGCCCAGCTACCACACGTCCTGCTCGGGCTCCGCGTGGGGGTCTGATCGCCCGCTCTACGCCGAGCTGCCCTGCGTCCTGCTCGGGCTCGGCGTGGGGGGTCTGATCGCCTGCTCTACGCCGAGCTGCCACGCATCCTGCTCTTCCATGGCGTGGGTACCCTGGTGCGCAGTGCACCGACAACTACAATGATGATTTTCAAGAGATAAACCTGGTTTGGATTTTTCTAGATGCGACGGAGAAGATAGCATAGATCCCGTCCTCTACCCTTACGCAGATGGGAGGTAATTATACTAAGTTCAGGGATACATAACTGAAAAATAACTATAACAACCAACTCCAAAAATGCCACCTTTATTTTTTCTGTATTTTTCTACTTGAATGAATTGGCAGAGATCCCGCCCTTTGATTATTAAAAAAACCATTATCTAATTAAATAGGATAATCTGATCTATATAAAGCACAACTGATTTTCCTTCTGTTTTTGCCGCTTTGTTTTAGAACTTCACTTGCGGTCTATTATTTCTATCAAGAGGTGTGGTAGATGTTCTATCTAGCCTTTCAATGGTTTGGAGTGCAAAGGAAAAGTATCCAATTTTATTCGGTGTGCATTGACTGCCAGCCCCCTCTAACCTCCTTATTTTTGATCCCATGTGTTAAAAAAAAGATGTTGACACTATCTGATGGACACCGATGGCACAATGTTTTGTAGCGCAGTTTGATTCTCAACCTACATCTGAAGGGTTATGATTATAGGCGCTCTTCCCAAGAATGCAGGATATTGGCCGCCCGGATCACAATCAAAAGCTGGCCATGACCCCTTGCGTACCTATGCCATGACCCCTTGCGTACCTATGCCACTATTTTTGTGCCCCCTATTTATATAGGAGTGAGGATACGAGTCCAACCATACCATGACCCTTCCCTGTCTATTAGAACTCAAGAATCCACGACACCTAATTGTTAAATTTAGTCCAACATCAGATATTGATGATGAGAAAACACAACTTAAAAAGTGGAGACGTCCCTCTCCCACATGACTAGTCTTTTTGGTTGAGTTGGATTAGAACCTTTGTTGTGCCTCTAGTTAGGCCAATAGATGCAGGAAACATGAGCCCGAGGTCAAGTGTTGGTTCGGAGGGAGCTGGATCGCTGCTGGGTCATGAGATGGCGGGATCGCGGCGGGCTCTAACACTATGCATCCAGATACAGCAGTCTAAAGAAACAACGAATGCACCAAGAGATCAAAGTAGCCTCAATTTAAGGTTCTCAAACAGGATTGTCATGGCTCCCACTGCAACCAATCGTACAATTTGATATGTTGTACATCAATTCATTGGAAATCAAGAGAGCCACACCTTGTTCTTCAAGAAAGAGTTTCATAGCTTTGACCAAGGAGATTTGTCCATCCCTGACTACTGTCGCAAGATGAAGACCATGGCTGACTCACTTGGCAATCTCGGTGAATCTGCCACTGATCGTACTGATGCTCTACGTTCTTTAGGTGTTGAGCTATTCCTACTCCACGATTCGATCGACCATTCAGACTGAGCGGCCCTTCTCGGCCTCTGTGGATACTCGGTCATCTCTCTTCCTAGAATAGCCATTATGAGTCCTTTCTAATTTCTCACCCGGCCGCCGCCCTCGACATCTCCTCTGGCTCCTTGTTTGGCACCTCGCGTGGCGGCTTGAAACTCGTAACACCTTCAGCAACAACAACAACTCCTACTATCATCGTTGTGGCTGCAACGGTGGCTAGGATGGCAACTGCAAGGCTAACAATGGGCAACCAACCATGGCATCCCTGTACAATATCTTTGACCACCTCAGTGCCTTCCATCTAGCAGGAATATCTCCCCCTAGCGTTCCCGCTGCCACCGCAAGTACCTCTAGGGCATGAATCTTTCTCCAAATTGCTTAGTTATACAACTTTACCTTGTACTAAGAGTCCTGTATCTCCTATTTGTTATGCTTGACAACTCTTGAAACATGATTGTCTCCCTTTTGCACCCTCCAATTCTCGAGCATCTCGTACTTTCGAAAACCCTTCAAGTCTTCTAAAAAACTTGCCAAATTTATCTCCAAGAGCTCGGCTCACGAACGACCTTGTCCTTGTTGGCTAGATTAAGCCCAGCCTATCTTGGTGACCTATGGGCCGACCATTGTTCACTACGAGCTGGCATGCTTGCACCAAATCTCTATGACCTCGTAGCTCGTACCCTTGCGCCTCAAGCGAAGGGGTAACACACAACATTTCTTTCTAGGAAATCATGGTAAATAGATAATACAAAATATATATACTATTTTACCCAACCTCCAACACTTGTGTATTGTAACAACATCTACGCGGTGTATACGTCGTCAAACCCCGTGCAACATCAACGTACAAAACACAATGAAATTGGACTTCACCTCGTCTGTGAGCGGGTGGCGCTTAGTGAGGTGCGGGTCCTACATGTGCCAACCTCATCGTAGTTTGTCGGCATCTTCACCAATGGGCTTCCAACCTCTATTTTTGCCGAGTTTTAGTCCAGTATAAACTTTCGTTCTGCTACGTGCTTTTCAGATTGTGGGAGCGTGTATGTTATTTCGCGGGTCACTTGTATTGCCTTCTCTTGCTTTCGTTAATCATGTATTGCCTTGCTTTGCGGGTTACTCATGATTTGCCTTACCTCGCTGGTTACTCCACAACGGTTAACTTCCATATTCTCCCAATATCTATTTCTATAAATCACACTCTAGTATATGGAAGGTTCACGCCTATATATCTATGCAATCCCTTGTATCAATGTATTGCATGAATTCCTTCCGCTATTATGGAGATTCAATAATTCCTATATAATTGTGTGTTGGAGTGCGGGAGGTTGCCCACGTTGTACTCTTTGTTCCTGTATTCGCCTCCTCTTTTAATGAATTTAGGCTCCTCGCCTTTCTTTGAAAAAAAATAATTGTGTGATTACTTAGATCAGAGGGATATACATCATGGTTTTTTTATGCTAGCATCAAATTTAGAGGGGTGACTGCTTAATCGTTGTTCCTGCTCCTAATTTGATCCGAAAATTGTGGCGTTGATCCACATATCATTAATTGTGGTTGTTGTCTCACATTAAATACGCTCGTAAGGAATAATATTAACGCCTGAATAGTGCCGATTTTCTGGTGAAAATGAAAGTATCAGCCATTTGCTAGATGATTGACTCTGAGCAAAGATATCTGTTCACTTCGTTTGTATCCATATTCTAGCTCAGTAAGAAGAAGCATGCATGTTGCCATAAAATGAATAACTGCCGTTAGCTCATGAGGGCGCTTCGGAATTATCGCAGGAAAGAAAGCTGTATTAGTCCAAGAGAAATGGAAAACATAGCCAAAGCTTCAAGACTATTTCTGTGTTTGAGATTAGAGCCGATGGTGAGTGACCTCTGACCTGTGATGGCGTGCCATGGAGGAGAGGAAGACGATGCAGATTCTCATCAATGAAGTGATCCATTTCCTTTCGCGTGCGCTCTGGCCTGTAGCTGAATTAATTTCTGGGCTTGTAATGGATGCAGACATACTTATAAATCCTTCCTTGCTCGCGATTATATTATAATTATAATTATAAATAAGGTGTAAATATACCAGCACGAGACTCACGCGCGCGGTCAACATCCCTAAAATAACAAACGCGCGATTTGCTAGCAGATCTGTCATAATAATTAGTCTGGAATCTGAACTCTAGAGCAGGCTAATCTACAGAGTTGACGCAAAATACAAGTGCCAAGCTGTGGGCCCAAAATCTGGGACTACCGCCAGCGCTAGCCTAATGCAGAAAATTTTCGTAAGTCGTCCGGTCAGGAAATACAAAAATATACTCTTTCGAAAGTTTAGCAAAATGCAGAAAACAGATGTGTCAGGTCTCAAGGTTGTATCCATATCCATAGTGCAAACGACTGAAATCCCGTCTAACACCCTTCCTGCACATCAGCTCCTAGACCTCCGCGTATTCAAGGCAGTAATCCAGTTCCTCATCAATATTTTCTACCTTATCTAAAATGTGAGTAAGTGCGACGGTGACCACGCAATCAACAACACGCTCACAAGTCAATACCCCACCAAGTGCATTTAATGATAATAGCCTTTTTAGCCGAACTGGGTTATTTATTTGCGTAAAGCTAGGGTTGCAATACATATAACTAAAATTTCTATGGCTTCCTTTTAAAACAATTTAAAGATTTACTGGGCCAGCAATATGCGGGGTTGTTTGGAAATCTAGGGATTTATTACAATGGTGACATCGTAACCATAGCCATGGAATATGTGTCTCAACTCGTGACAGATCCATTCCATAAATATGCACATGGTCTTCCTAAGTGACGACTGACTCACCCTCACCAAAAGATGTGATTTTTTTGAGCTCAACTAAGGCCTCAATATCACCATCAAGAGTAATATCATGAGTGTTGAGTAACACAACTTTCGTTGACCAGGCGTGATCAACCCTATTGGACTTCAGAGTTATCCAAGTCATTCCGAAGACTTATTAGTCAAAGAGTGTAAAATCTATTCCTATGTTACCAATTTATAGTGTAGCACTAATACAAAAAGAGTAATAGAAGACGGTCATTTTAAGATGTTTTCGACCTATTGAACCCAAAAGCGTCCCTTCCCACCGCCGGACCAACGCTCGCCGGACCCGTTGTCCGTAGGGGAACCACCGCACCTGACCTCGCTGGGACCTAGATCGGAGCCGCCGCACGCTTTGCCTTCCATCGGAGCTGTGCCACCATACTAGCTGTCGCGTCGCTGCTCTGCTGTGCCGCAGCTACCGTCGCCGCTTGCCGCCTCCAAGGGACAAGACCTCGCAGCCAGCGCTGCCCTCTAAAGGAGTGCCACCCCTCGCCACAGCCACACCGCCGCCCCTAGCCGGAGCCATGGCCGCCGCCTCTCCTCACTCTCTCTCTTGTGAGTGTAAGATTGGAGAAGGGCCAGAGGGATTTTGCCCCTTTTCAGCTCTTGCATTGGGCCTAAACCCAGCCCAACACTATTCATAGTGTAGTATCCCTTCTCAATTTCCTATCCAGATTTCTCTTAAATAAAATTTGCCAACTAAAATTTGACTCGAAATAGGATTTGTGTAAAACAACCTATCCCCTTCTTTGCATTCATAAATAAGGATTGCTTGCTAAGTAGCCGTATGCTCATTATACCTATCGCGGACGTCTTTGTATTCAGATTCGGTCAGGACCAGGAGGGCCCTGACGGTGGTGATCAGGCTTAGCTAAGCTATTCGAGCCGACGCCTTTGGATTTTTATCGCAGTTTATCCACCGCTACTTTGATATTTTTTACTTCGTTGTTATCTGAACTATGATGAACTATTAAATAGGGATGTATGTTCCTTTTTGTAATAAATGATGTTACATTTTTACCTGTTATTTACTTTAGTTAATATGCACCTTGATGATTTTCACCGTTTTGTCCATCATGAGATACTAGCCTAGGACTAATATCGCCTCGTGGTGTTGGATTCCCTGTACAAGTACCGAGGTCACGACATCGGGCTGGGAGGCCAGCGGTGGAAGGCTAGAGGTGAGCAATAGGTGAGGTGCTAGGGATGAAATGCACCGGAGAGATAGATGAGAAGGGGAAGAAGATTTATTCACTTACGTGTGGGCCCTCACCATGTCATATGTACGTCAGATGCCACATCACCGTCACGTGGGCAAAACCACTGTTTAGTAGTTCAGGGGGTTAAGTAGACAAAACCCCATAGTTCAGGATGTAATATAAACTTTTTCATTTTAAATTAGTACATAAATTAAGAAAGTTGATAAATCAATAGAAACAAAAGGAAAATAAGCATGCTACCCATGCTATAAATGTTGTCGACGATTGGGAACTTTTTGTTTGTCGAGATTACTTCTGAATTGAGAAACCATAGAGCCTCTTTCTGTCATGATCACGACTTTTAAAATATTGAAGATCTTGGCATTAGATGTAGAAAAGACAAGGGGTACTTTTATCCTGGTTCAGCCTCACGTGAAGGGGATAATAGCCCTACATTCAGCACTTCGCTTAATCAACTACTGTCGGTGTTCTAAATCAGACAGATTTGTCTCGTTGGGAGATTTGTAGTTCGGTCAGGAGGAATTTTCGCCACTCGCTCGCTCCAACTCACGCTCGTAGGAAGACACCAGATTTACCCAGGTTCGGACCCCCAATGCGGGTAATAGTCCTACTCCTGCGAGGGTGGTATTTTCTCGAGTCCGAAACGCTCTTCCTTGCGAGCTTGTACAACCGTGTGTGTAAAAACTTGGAACCCCCTCTCCCTCCGCCCCCGCTCCCTTTTATACTGAAGGGGGCGGACAGTCGGTCAGAGGGAGAGAGAAAGAGAGACATTCCACTGATGAGACCTCGGTCACTGCACACCCTACTTGCCGCTGTTGACGTCAATATCTTTAATAGCTCCCTCCAATCGCCGAGCCGGATGGGACATTGGAGACGCCTGACACTGGCGCCGCTTTGCCCTACCATCGCATAGTGAAGGAATGACCGCTACAACGTGCTGGACAGGGTGGCAGTGCAGGCAATCATTTCTCTCAGTCTCGCATGCTTAAATCCTTGCATTTAACGCCGCCGATACGCTGAACGTTGAGGAGGCCTTAACTGGGAAGCTTCCTCCTCTCGCGCGGGCACCCGCTGAGTGGGGTTGGGGCCCGCCTGCATAGCGAGGGGCCACACGTCCTGCTCTGGCTCTACGTGGAGCTGCCACGACGTCCTACTCTTCCTTGGCGTGGGTACCCCGGTGCGCAATGCACCAACTGTTGCCCCCAGGCCCACTTCGAGACGCGAAACGCCGGCGCGGGAAAACAAAAACCCCGTGCCTACGAAGGGCGAATCGTGGGGGCCCCACCACTTTCTGCCGCTTCGCACCCCACTTAATTGCGCTCGCATTGGAAACCGCTGCCGCTGCCTGCGAGAAACGAGAAAGTAGGGGAAACGATGGATTGCGGGGAGGCCCCATACTGACGGTGGGCAACGAACCGCCTCCACACGCACCGCGTCTATAAAAGAGGGTATTTGGGCGTTTTCTGGGTTTTATGCCAGTTCCAGCACTTCACGCTCTAGCATTCTTCTTCCTCGCCTTCGATCTCCAAAATCCTTCACCACGCCGCGGCGTCGCCGCATCTCATCACGCCAGCGCGCGCCTTCTCCTCCCCAATGGCCAATCCTCTGCCCTCATCGAGGCAGGACGACGGGGAGATACGGATCATCCAGTACCTCGCGTCGGCCGGCACCCTGCGGCTCCGAGCCGGCACCGTGACGTCGTGCTGCCGGGCGGGCGAGATCATCTCCTTCTCCTGGGCGCTTATCGTGGGTCTAGTCCTGTCGTACTCCCAGTTCTTCACCACGGTGATCGGATTCTACGGGATCCAAGCGCTGCACCTTCTCCCCAACTCCATCGTCATCCGCTCCATCTTCACTCACCTCTGCGAGATGTTCGTGGGGGTGAGGCCCAACCTTCTGCTCTTCCACCACTTCTTCGTCTTGCGTACTCAGCAGGGCGAAGGCGTCGTGGGGAGCTACCACTTCTGCTCCCGCCCCAGCACCTCCAGGTCCTTCATCGAAATTGCCACAAGGAGCAACTGGAAACATTGGAAGAAGTCTTGGCTCTATGTCGGCGACGACAGCGGGCTGGACGATTTGGCGCTTCCTGAGGCGGCGGCGGTACCGAACGTTGAGACGTGGAGAGGACGGCGGAAGATGTGCCTTGGCTGCGAACCATGGTCGCCCGCGTCGAGGGACTTCGTCGCGCCGGGCTCATTGGTACCTAGGTGCTGATGGACTTCCTGGCCCGGCGGCTCTACCTGCTGCGCCAAAGGGAGCGCGGCGTCTGGATGTACACGGGCGTCAACAACTGCACTCGCATCCATCCGAGTTGTAAATATCTCGATCCTTTGCTCCGATTTGCACTTTTTCTTTCTCTTCTCGTTTTGATCTCACGGTTTGGTTATTGTCGTTTTCTGCAGCCGCGGGTGAGGTGTCTAAACACGTCCTCCTCACCTGGGTTGCGGGACTAGTCCCGCAATCTTCCATAGGCCGCCGCCGGCCAGCCACAGTCGTCCCGCTGTGCGAGTGGGCATCAGCGGATCGCCTTGCGCTTTTGTCCGAGATCCCGCCCATGGAGGCCACTGGACCAGCCATCCAGCCGGCGGGAAACGTCCAGTGGTTGATGACGACGACGGAGCGGGAGGTCTTCTTCTGAGGCCGCCGCACTCCCCCCGAGCAGGACCGCCGCGGCCAGCTCTGCTGTGACAAAAACGCCTCCACCTCCGACAGCGTCCAGCGTCGCCACGACGGCGGCTCCCGGTGCTTCTTCCGCCTCGGCAGCCCCGGTGATCCTGATTGCGCCGGAGCCCTCGCCCAGCGCCGCTGCCGTGCCGGACCTGGGCGGGATCCAGGGCACACTGCGTGCCTACGCCTCGGTGCAAGGTAGCCACGAGTCCCACCTCCTTTGGACGATGGAGGCGCTCTGCGCTGACTTGGCATGGGAGCGCGCCAGGAACGGGGACTGCCACCGCTGCCGTGCAAACGTCTTCGGCCAAGGCTGTGGCGGCTGCGCCGCCAGCTCGGCTCTCTCATCGAGATGCCGCGCCCGGCTTACCGGAGGTTCTGCCAGAGCCTCGAGCCGCTGGGTGCCGAATTCCACGAGCCGGTGGAGCCCACGGCGGCGCAGTATGCCTTCGGCGTCACCCACGTCGCTGAAGCCTTCCGCGCCGTTTCGCAGTTACTGAGGGAGCGCTCGGCGAGCGACGGGCGCGCCGCTGCGGCCGGGGCGGCTAGGTACGTGCTCGCCTGCTACGCCAGCCACGACACTGCCTTTGACCTCTCAGTGGTCCGCGCCGGCATGCAGGGTAGCTCCGACGCTGTGGAGGCGCGCGTCGCTGACCACGTGACAGGGCTTATGTCGTTGGTGCCCGAAGCTTCCGCTGACGAACAGGCAGAGGAGGCTGCCCTCGGGGTGTGACGAGTCTTTTACACCCCTGCACTTTTGTTAACACGCGCTTAAGTGTGACAACTATGACTTACCTTCGTTTGTTAAGTCATGAAGTCTGTTTATCTGTTGCCATGCACGCTTCTCTGTGCTTAGCCTTTGATACGCCGCGCGTGATCCAGCCTTGTTATTCTTCTGCAAGTCGGACTGTAGACGAAAAATGTCATGCAGAAAGACAGCTTTAGAAACAGAGTGAACTGAGTGCTTTGGCCTGGGCAAGCGCTCTTTCCCTAGGTCGTTCAAGACTTAAATCCCCGCAGTCTCTTTGGATTCCCCTTAACCCCGCGCGGCGAAGGCGTAAGACTTTTTAGAAGCGATCCTAGGACGCCGGCGTACTTGGTGGCGAATAGCGCCTAGGCCTAGCAGAAATGCCGTGCCAGATACGACTTCCAATATATCGTCCCCCTTCGCCCAACGCGGTGCTAAGTTATCACCTTTAATGTAAAGGGGCCATCCAACCAAGATACTTGCGGCTAAACGGCCCAGCGAGCACAAAACAAGGGAAACAACAAAAAAAACAGCTCTGAACTGAAACGAAAACACTTGCACTGCAAAAAAGGTGGACTACAAACAGCCCCCAGCCCCCTGGCCGGCTAGGAATGAGGAACTCTTTGTTAGCCGACCAAGCAAAACGCTGCCCTTGCTCACAGCACCTAGGGGTGGAACCGCAGCTGCTCGATATTCCATGTGTTGGTTAGCTCGCGGCCGTCCTCCATGGCGAGCCTGACAGCTCCTGGGCGAGAGATCGAGACCACCTTATAGGGACCTTCCCACAGGGGAGATAGCTTGTTGCGGCTCGCCTGCGTCTGGACTATGCGCACCCTTGTGGCATGGTATCGCCTTAGGGTTTTGCTGATATCTTGCCGCCCATAACGCTACTCGGTCACAGGCTTCCTCCAAGAAGTTGACCTCTTGCATCTGGCGCTCTTCCTGGTCGTCTTTGTTGTACGCCACCACTCGTGGCGACGAAAAGGACAGCTTCGATAGGAGCACTGCTTCTGATCTGTATACAGGAAGAAAGGTGTTTCCCCCGTGGCTCGGCTTGGGGTAGTACTCAGCGCCCACAGCACCGTGGGAACCTCCTCGGCCCATCGCTTCCCACGCTTCTGCAGCCGATCAAATGCCATTGTCTTGAGCCCTTTGAGTACTTCGGCATTGGCGCGCTCCACTTGCCCGTTGCTTCTAGGATGCCAATGGATGCAAAGAAAATATTGGTGTCCATGCCATCGAACCAATCCTGAGAGTCGTAGCTCTTGAACTGAGCGCCGTTGTCGGTGATGATGCGGTTGGCAACTCCGAAGGACACGAAGATGCTACGGATAAACTTCATGGCTGCGGCCGCTGTGATGGCCTGAACCGGAACGGCTTCAACCCACTTTGTGAACTTGTCAACGGCGATGAACAGATGGGTGAAGCCTCCTGTGGCCCGTGGAAATGGCTCCAAGATATCCAGCCCCCATACCGCGAACGGCCACGAGAGCGGGATGGTTTGCAGCGCCTGGGCTAGTCGATGGATCTGCTTGGCAAAGAACTGACATGCCTCGCATCTCCTCACCAGCTCGCAAGCATCCTAGAGGGCGGTGGGCCAAAAGAATCCCTAACGGTGCACTTTGCTGACTTGGGTGCGACTGCTCGCGTGGCTTCCGCACACGCCTCCATGGATATCAGAGAGCACTCTGCCCCTCTTCCCGAGTGATGCACTTCAGAAGAACTCCGTTTCCTCCCTGACGATATAGGTCCCCACCTATCAGGGCGTAGCTCTTGGCCTTTCGCGCAATCTTCTCGGCTGAGGCATCATCGTCGGGAATCACTTGGCCCCGCAGGAAGGCTAGAATCGGATCCATTCACGTACCTTCCCGGCCAAGGGTAGCTACCACATGGTGGCTGCCGATGTACTCCGCCTGGCTTGGCGTTTCCACCCTAACAGCCTTGGTAGTTGTTCCACCTTCCCTCCCTGGATTAGAGGCTGAGGCAGCTACGACGTCGTCCCCACCGAGCTCGGGGGCTGCGACAGACAGCCGCGGTAACCTTTCTTCAAAGACTCCGCCCGGGACAGAGCCTCGCAAGGAGGCGAGCTGTGAGAGGACGTCGGTGAGGTGATTGTCACGCCTGGGGACGTGCTCGAAACCCAATCCTTCGAAGTGATGCTCCATCTTGCGCACCTCCGCTAAGTACGCCGCCATGGCGGGGTCCAAACACTGGAATTCCTTTCACACTTGATTGATGATCAGGAGAGAGTCACCCTTGACTTGCAATCGCCGCACGCCCAGGGCAACCGCTGCGCGCAGGCCAGCGAGCAGCCCCTCGTACTTAGCAACATTGTTGGTGGCCTTGAAATCCAAAACCAACACGTACTAGATGATGTCCCCTGCTGGGGAGACCAGCTGTTAACACCCAAATTTGGCAGAAAATCGGATGTTCAAAAAGGCCGAATATGTTGGAATTATTGGGCCAAATCGGAAATGGGCTTTATCGGTAAAGAGGATTATATCAGATAAGCCGATGGATGCAAGACTCCGGAAGAAATACGAATTGATCGGAAGTTCGAAGCGGACAAATAGGTCGTATCGGTATCGTCTTTGTAATAGTATAAATAGGGTCTTAGACCGCGAGAAGCGGGTATCTACAACACAATACACAAATACTTTCTCGAACCCGATCGACCTCGTCGAAAGGCTTCAACTTGCAGGTAGAGCTATCTCGATGAGATAATCGATTCTCTCCTTGTAACCCGTATGCATGGCTGTATCATATTGATCTCGTGTATACAAAGCATGTCAGACTGTCTCGGGATTTTCCGATCTTTGATATGTTCTCGCATATTGCACTGTCTCGATGTAATCGATCTGTAATATGTGTTTATCCTGTAATGCTGATCATCAAGTATTTCATATGCTTCGCTAAATTCGATGTATGCAACTGTCTCGTTTAGTCGATCTTGTATATGTCTTGTTTGGAGATTTGCATCTGTTAATGTTTACTGATTGGTGTTACATCTACCCTAGTAGTCTTTAATTCCTTAAATAGGTTTGTTGGCTTACATCTAGCTTTAGATTTGAATACTGTCTTGGCCTGACCAATCTATTCTAATCTATTTCTTGATTTGATCTAATACACTGATGCGAAGGTTTATTGCTAATATTATACCAAAAATACCAAAAAGAAATAAGAGATTTAAATTTAATTGTTATTCCTTATTCATTTGCTCTATCGGACCTAAAGCCGATAGAATCTATAATCGGATATTTCAAAGCCGATTATAGAGAAACCTGATCTGGCTATTTCAAAAGCCGATTAAGGCTATATTACTGACGATTTTCTCCTTGTCAATTCATAGGTCAAATTGACTGGCACGCTTGGTTTTTCTTGTTGCGACACAACCCCAGAGTTGACGCTTTGGCACGTGTGTTCGCAGAAACACTCATTTTTGTGTCAACATACTTTTTGGCACGCCCGGTGGGACCAAGATCAAAACCGACAAGATGACGCGCACCGATACCGAAGCGGTACTGGAGGCGCTCAACCACGCCGCCGAGGCGGTGACGTTTGACGAACTGAGCCCGGATCAAAAGAAAGAAGTCGAAGATAGGCTCGCAGAAATTCATGAAGAAAACAAGAAAAGAAT
Organism: Raddia distichophylla; assembly: GCA_005191435.1. NCBI lineage: Eukaryota > Viridiplantae > Streptophyta > Magnoliopsida > Poales > Poaceae > Raddia > Raddia distichophylla. The sequence goes on from SPJY01012959.1 coordinate 95,417, forward strand.
GCTTACTGGATATCGAAAGACGCGCAGTGGCCAAGTTACAAAGACTTCCATCGGAGATCCGTTGCTCACGGGCGATTTTTCCGAAGTTATCAGAGATCAAATCAATAGCTCTGTTTACCGATCGATGCTTGATCAATCATCGGTTTTAGGGCGAATCGTCCAAGAAGGGGCAAATGCTGCGTTTCATAACATGATGACTGGCCAAACCCAACAGATGAATCGGAATATCACTCAAGGGGTGTATCTAGGAGGCCAATATCCAGCTTATGCTCATCCAGGGGCATCAAATGCTGGGTCTTCCCAATTGGGTCCGCCGCTGGCTGTTAACCCAACTCCGATTCAGACAGTGCCCAATCATCAGGCTATGGTTCCGATCCTGGATCCGATCTGTCAGCCGATGAATCGTGGGGTGAGTGAAAACCTTGAAGAGATGACTAAGAACCTGGTTTACAACATGATGAAACAGTGCGGGTTCAACACTCCTAAGATTGCACCTCACTATACCATGCCGTATCCATCGGCTTTTAATGAAACCGAGTATCCACACAAGTATCGCGTTCCCGATTTCGCAAACGCTAAGTTTAGCGGGAGTGATCACACCTCTTCACGTGAGCATATTGCCAGATTTCTGGCACTTTGTGGCGAGGCAGCGTCGAAGGATACTCTCAAATGCCGATTGTTCCTGTTGTCTTTATCGGGATCGGCATTCAACTGGTTCACATCGCTCCCTCCAAACAGCGTCACTTCGTGGCCAAATTTGGAGAAGTTTCACGAATATTTCTATTCTGGAGAGAATGAAGCAAGGATCACTGATATCATGATGATTAAGCGGAAATTTGGTGAGTCAGTGAATGATTACCTGCGTCGGTTCAGGGAGGTGAGAAACCGATGTTATAGCCTTTCTCTGCCAGACAACGAATTGGCAGAATTGGCTTTTAAGGGTCTGTTGCCTGTTAACCAAAAGAAGGTGGGCAACCAAGAGTTTGCCGATATATCTCATCTGGCACACAAAATCGCGCTTTACGAGAGCTGATTTTCTGACAACTCTTACCCTGGGCAAAGGGAGTATCGGAATAATAACAATAACAAAGGAAAAGAAAAAGCGATCAATGTGGTTGATGCTGATGAAGATGAAGAATCCGATGACTCCAATGACGAAGATATGGGTGCCTATGTTGCTGAATGGGTAAACAATAAGAAAGAATTTGAGCTTGGATGAATAAAGCCGAAAGGTGTTGAGAAGAGCAAGTACTCCTTTGATACATATAAGTGCGATCGGATTTTTGATCATTTGTTACAAGAAAAACAGATTCGGCTTAGGCAAGGGCACGTTATTCCCCCGCTTGAAGAGCTAAAGAAGCGCAAATATTGCAAGTGGCACAACTCTTATTCGCACGCCACCAATGAATGCAATGTGTTTAAGCAGGTGGTACAGAAGGCGATTGAAAGTGGCCAACTTCGTTATCAAAGCAAGAACTCCCAGATTGACACAGAGCCGTTCCCGGTCGGCTTTGTTGGGATGGTGGACGCTAAGCGAAAGGCCGATAATGCCAAAAGTTCCAATCGGTTCAAAGTGCTTGTTGGTGATAAGAAGATCGTAGTGGAGGACAGGCCCGAACTGAATTTCCGATCATCAGGCCGACGTGGTGGAAGGATTGGTGAGTGGCGCGAAGTGAAGCATGGTCCTAACCATAAACCGATTTCAAGATCGAGGCCGAAGCCAACCTTCGATCAATTGATGGAAAAATATGGCAGGATGGCTAAAGAAAGGAGCATCGAGTCAGGTGTCCCAGGTACTGTTCAAAGGGATCCAAATGATCAAGGTTGGGAGATGGAACATTGGGATTGTCCTTTTTTCCGATACTGCTGGGAAGAGAGGATGTCGTTGCCTAATTTGGAGGATTGTCCGATGAACCATGCGTTTGTTCCTCCCAAAAGAATATCGGTAAAAGATCGGTTAGTGTTTCCTCATGAAAGGGCCGAAGATATCCCAGTAACGAAAAATACCGATGTTCATCAGCCTCCTAAGGTTCCGTTGCCTCAGTGGTGCCCGAGTGGAATCACCAAATCCCAGAAGCGGCGCTTACAGCGGATGAGGCACGCCGAAGCTAAGGAAGCTGAGGCCGAAAAGTTCAGAGACGCTCTCTTAGAACAGGTAAAGCCGATGAAGCCGGCTAGGAGCAAGCAGGAGTGGAGGCCCAAGCTGCGATCAGCCGTCATTATTGGAAAAGATGCCGATGAGGTGTCGATCGCCACCAATATGGTCTGCGTGCTGCTGCGGGAATTCATGAACAACTATGAAGAGGCTACTGCGGAGCTAGTGGTGGGAGCTGAAGATGCTGTATTTAAGAAGCCAGAGAATTCTCGATTGCATCTTAAGCCATTGTTTGTCATGGGATATATGAATGGCAAGCCGATTTCCAGGATGATGGTAGACAGTGGGGCTACGGTAAATCTGATGCCATATTCTGTCTGCCGTAAAATCGGAAAATCTACTGAAGACTTGGTTAAAACTAACATGGTTTTAAGTGATTTCAATGAAAATCCGACGGAAGCCAAGGGAGTTCTGGTGGTGGAGCTCACTATAGGGAGCAAAACGATCCCAACAGCTTTCTTTGTGATTGAAGGAAGAGGGAGTTACAATGTCCTGTTGGGGAGAGATTGGATCCACGCCAATTGCTGTATTCCATCTACATTGCATCAAATCCTGATTCAGTGGATTGGCGATCAAATAGAAGTGGTGAGAGGAGAATCTCTGACCGCTGAAACTGATTGTGCTGATATACATCATAATCTAGAGGCATTATCGGGAAAACCCTTGGAAGATTGTGATTTCCTCAGTGTTAGTAAATTGGGGTTCAAACCAACGACTTTGGAGGGACAATCGGTAACCCAAGGATGTGAGGGTTTTTTATGGGAACCGCGGCTCTAGAAGGCGTCGAGTATAAGATGGACCAGGGTTTTATATCGGCTGATGAACTTGAAAAAGTCGATATTGGGACCGATGGCAAAGAAAGGCCCACTTACATCAGTAAAAGGTTGCCGCGGGAATATAAGGATCGGCTTATCCAGATACTCAAGGATCGGGTTGATTGTTTCGCTTGGGAATATCATGAAATGCCCGGTCTAGACCGATCCATAGTTGAACACAAGATCAAGATGAAGCCTGGGTTTCGGCCAGTGAAGCAATCGCCGAGAAGGATCAATTGGAAAATTTACGATCAAGTGAAGGCTGAAATCCAGAGATTGTTAGATGCGAAGTTTATTCGGCCATGCAAGTATGCCGATTGGATTTCTAATATAGTGGCCGTTGGTAAAAAGGATTCTGATAAAATTCGGGTATGCATCGATTTTAGGGACTTAAACAAAGCAACATATAAAGATGAATATCCGATGCCAATTGCCGATCGTCTGATCGATGCTGCTTCGAGCAATCGGATTATCAGTTTTTTGGATGGCAATGCTGGTTACAATCAGATCTTTATGGCCGAAGAGGATGTCAACAAAACTGCATTTAGGTGTCCTGGAGCTATCGGCTTATTTGAGTGGGTTGTGATGACTTTTGGGCTGATTAGCGCTGGGGCGACATATCAAAGAGGGATGAACCTGATCTGCCATGACTTGATCGGCAAATTGGTTGAAATCTATATTGATGATGTGGTAATCAAATCTCAGGAAGAAGAGCAACACTTGGCTGATATTGTGACCGTGTTGGATCGGTTTCGAAAATATGGCACGAGGATGAATCCAAAGAAATGTGCTTTCGGAGTATCGGCCGGCAAATTCCTGGGTTTCATGGTGCATCAGAGAGGTATTGAAGTTCATCCCGATAGAGTAAAGGCAATCCTGAATACGAAGCCTTCTGATTCAAAGGTTCGTCAACAAGAACCCGTTGGGAAAATTAATTATTTGAGAAGGTTTATTTCGAACTTATCGGAAAGGATTACCCCGTTTTCCCCATTGCTCAAGTTGAAAAATGCCGATAAGTTTATTTGGGGCCCGGAGCAGCAGAAAGCCTTTGATAGCATTAAAGAGTATCTGATGAAACCGCCTGTTCTGGTCGCTCCAAAGGAAGATTTACCATTCAAATTGTATCTATCGGTATCGGATAAAACGATTGGTGCAGTTCTGGTCCAAGAAGTCGACAGTGAAGAGCATGCTGTTTTCTATTTAAGCAGAAAGTTATTAGATCCAGAAACCCGATACATGATGGTGGAAAGTATTGCCTTTGTTTATACTTTGCTTGCACTAAATTAAGGCATTATTTGCTGGGTGCAGAATGCAAAGTAGTATGTCAAACTGATGTGGTCAAGTACATGCTTAATGCGCCGATAATCAAAGGGCGTCTTGGGAAGTGGGCGTATACTCTCATCGAGTTTGAGCTAACATATGAGTCTCCGAAGGCTGTCAAGGGGCAAGTTTTAGCCGATTTCGTCACGCATAATCAAGGAGTGAATTTGGCGATGCTTTTACCTTGGGTAATGTTCTTCGATGGATCGGCTTGCGAGAAGGGGTGTGGAATCGGTATTTTCATTGTCTCCCCTGGCGGCGTTCCTTACCGATTTGGTGTTACAGTAGATTTCGGGTTAACCAACAATCAAGTGGAATATGAAGCTTTGATCCAGGGATTAGAGTGGTTGATTCAAGCTGGTGCTATTACTGTGGAAGTATTCGAAGATTCGCAATTGGTGGTTTATCAGATGATCGGCAAGTATGATTGTCACAGTGACCTGCTTCGGGAATATCTGGATAGAGCTTCTGATTTGGCTAAATATTTCGGTGTGTTCACAATTCACCATATTCCAAGAGAACAGAATTGTGAAGCCAATGATTTGGCTCAAGAGGCATCGGGTTATAAGTTGCTGATCATGGAATTAGAAATTGTCCCGATTGCAAGCGAAGTTCCGATTGGATGGCAAGCTGAGATTATCGGTTATTTTAAAAATCCACAAGGGAAAACCGATAGGAAGCTTAAAAGGAAGGCTCAGAGGTATGTATTGATCTCTGATAAGCTGTACTATCGGAGTTTTGATGGTTTACTGCTTAAATGCTTGAATGAAGAAGAAGCTAAAGTTGCAATCGGAGAAGTACATGAAGGTTTGTGTGGAACTCATCAATCGGCCTATAAGATGAGATGGATGTTGAAGCGTGTAGGGTATTTTTGGCCGACAATGGTAGAAGATTGCTTCAAATATTATAAGGGTTGCAAAGATTGTCAAAAATTTGGGAATATTCAGCATGCGCCTGCGTCTATCTTACATCCGATTGTGAAACCGTGGCCTTTCAGAGGGTGGGGGATTGATATGATTGGGGAAATATTTCCATCCTCGTCCAAGGGGCATCGGTATATTTTGGTAGCAACGGATTATTTCACTAAGTGGGTAGAAGCTGTACCATGGAAGAAAGTTACTGTTGCCGAAGCGATCGAGTTCGTCAAAATACATATAATTTACCGATTCGGTATTCCCCAAACGATCACTACTGACCAAGGATCGATATTTATGTCAGAAGCGTTTCAAGATTACGCTCGAAGCTTGGGAATCACAACGATTAATTCTTCGCCGTATTATGCTCAAGCAAACGGCCAAGCGGAATCTTCAAACAAGAGTGCCATAAAGCTGATCAAGCGAAAAATCGATGAAAGGCCACGGGGTTGGCATAATACTTTGGCGGATGCGCTGTGGGCGTATCGGATTGCTAAGCATGGAGCTACGAAGGTATCGCCATTTGAGCTAGTTTACGGTCAAGAAGCTATTCTGCCAGTTGAAGCCATCATCGGTTCTATGAGGGTTGAAGAGCAGAATAACGTAAAAGCCGATGATTACAATAGCTTGATGATGGATAAGTTGGATGACATGGTGGCAGTTCGGCTAAGGGCTCTGGAACATATTGAGCGTGATAAGCAAAGAGTGGCCAGACATTATAACAAGAAAGTTGTGCCGAAAACTTTTGAAGTAGGAGAGCTCGTATGGAAGACGTTTCTACCGATTGGCTCTAGGGATCCTAAGTACGGAAAGTGGTCTCCAAATTGGGAAGGACCATTTAAAGTCAATCGGATTATTCCTGGTAATGCATATATTTTGGAGACGCTCGAAGGGGAAGTTTTCGGTAAAGCAATTAACGCCAAGTATTTGAAAAAGTATTATCCTAGCGTTTGGGTTGGAGCTTGAGCTAGGGTTTGTAAAAGCCGATTTTATGAATCGCCTATAGTTCAAAAGTCGTTTTGCACTTGGCGCATTGAAAGTTTCTCAACACGTTGCTATTGGTGTAAAGCCGATTCTCAGGGAATCGTCTACAGATCTAATTATTATGCAATTTTGCTCATTGCTGTTGAGTAAAAGCCGATTCTAAGCGAATCGCCTAAAGACATAAGATAAAAACGATTGCATGAGGAAATAGTTATTACAAAGGCACGAAGGCCTTAATCGGTTTCGCCCAAGGGGCAAGATCAAGCATTGTTTCTTAATCGGTAAAACAACCGATTCACACATAGCAGTAAAATTTGGCTCGCAGGCCAATTACTCGCAAAATTCATAAATAGCGGCCGCAGCGCTGGACATGGTATCCCGGATCCGATTGATAGTTGCTGCGTCTTCCTCAGCGGATCCAGGAATTATCGGGATCTTTTTCTTCGCGTCCATTACTGCTAGGCCGCAGGCTTTCACAATGCTATATTGCTCCTTGGCTGCTGACTTCGTGTCTTCGAAGCTTGAGAGGGCGTCGGCTTCGGCTTTCTTGGCTTTTTCCAGTTCTAGTTCCAGGGATTTGACCCGTGAAACTGCTTTGGAAGCGACGTTTTTTGCCGATTCCGCCTTCTGCTTCAGCAACTGGAGTTTATCATTTTGGGCGTTGGCATCTTGTACTAGCCCTTTCAATTCGGCCTCTGCATCTTTCAGTGCTTCCCTTTGGTGGAGCCGATCCAATGCAGCATCGAAATCGGCTTTCTCTTTGGCGAGGGGCAGCACTTTTTGGATGGCCGAGGCCACCTGCTCAGGGAGGACCTGTGTGATGGAGTCGGCTATTTCTCGGATGGCGGAGGTATTAGCCAGGAAAGCTGACTCATCACCAAATAGTTCCCACATCTGCTTGAGCTTGGCGATGGTCTCCGATCGGTTTTTCTTGGTAGGCTCTGGGGCTGGTGAATCGACGGTGACGGCTGGTGGCGATGAAGTCCGGATCGGTGAAGCTAAGAAATCAAGCTCGTCGTCGAGCCAATCCATATTGGACGAGTCGAAGTTGAGCTCATCGTCTTTTTTCCCGTCGTACGTGATGACCTGCGTGGATACTACTGTTACCCGGACTGTGCTGCGAGGTTGAAACATGTACTGGACAAAAATATTTAAAGTTACAAGCGATCGGGTTTTGAAAGGTGTGTAAATGAAAGAAAAGAAAAGCCGATTACGTCTTGTGGGTTGAAGGTCGGAGGTGTCTGAGAAGCTGGTGGAGGAGCAGGTGAATCATCCTTCTTCTTTTGGGTGGGTGATGTGTCCTGAAAGAAAATACCAATAGCGTAAAAGCTAGTAGGAATCTGTGGATTTCGAAAGCGATCAAGTGCTTACTGTGTCACATACCGATTCGGTGGTATCGGGCGTACGCATCTTTTGAGATCTTGGCCTCTTGATGGATACTTTCTTCCTCAGGCCAGGCTCGCCTGTGGGTTTCCCTGTTGAGCAAGGTCAGTGAGCGATCGGATATTCTAGAATTCTCTATGAACATTGATTATACCTCTTTTCTTCGGCTGAGAGGAGCTCAGGGCGAAAGCCGATGCGGACTTCGCGGTGGAATGAAGCTGGCCAGCCGCGTCGCCAATAAGCTTGGACCTTGGGCGTTGTTCTTCGCTCTGAATGAAATAATGCCAGGTTACTAATCGGAAAATGAATGATATAAGCTGGTAAACTCATGCAGATTAGTGACCTCGCAGTTAGAAGAAGATGCGTAGTTTTGGGACTCTGTCCTTTCATTGTCTGAATCTGATGACGAAGGTCCCGATTCAGAAGAATTTTCCTCTTTTTCATCGTTAGCATCCGAGGCAGAAGAGCTGGAACTGTCAGTGTCGATTGTTTCTGATTCCGATGAATGCTCAGTCATACCAGCGATTTTCGGCCAGTTGGGTCTGCAAATTTTCTTTCGGCTGGTGATTCGTTCGATTAAGGTTGCAGCTCCACCCTTTGTGGCATATATGTCTTTGGCGATGGTTTCCCACCAGAGGTCGAACTCTAGAGAAGTGTCAGACCACATTCTAAGCTCCATCGGCATTTGAAAATCTATGCGTGCAGCAGATAGGATCCCGTATGCCGATTGAGAGTTGAGGTCCTCTCTGGCGTTCAATTGACGGTATATGCATAAGTCGGGAATATTCTGTCCCAAATTAAATTGCTGAGCAACCACGGCCGGGAGGTAAAACTCATAAGATGGTTTTCTGATGTGAGTCCTTGTGCTCAGGATGGCGAAGAAAATCCCCTGGAGAAATGAATTCCTTGTATGCTGCCAGGGTTTCTCCTTTCAAAGTGTTATCTAATCGGAAAAACGAGGGAATCGGATATCTATCTAGATCAGTGTAAGGATTGAACTGTTCTAATCCGTATTCCGATTCAGACATTGTATAAAGTGCAACCATAGACATGGCAAGATCTTCTTGGTTTAAACGCCGCCTGTTGCAGTTAACTGAGATCATTCCCCATATGATTTGCACGGGCGATCCATGCTATCGGATTCATGCCCGCTTGGAAATCTTAAGCTGAAATCTAATTCGCCAAGGGAATTGTATATCTGAAGTTTCAGGAATATTCCGATAAACCAAAAGGGACCACCGAGGTTGCCAACTGAGTATTGGGCTTTTGGTGAGCAGAGACCTTCCCTGATCTCGTGCATCATCCGATAGGTGGCTCCTAGGAGATATTTTCCGATTACTAGTTTTTGGCCTGATGCCAATGCTTCGGCCACCCCTGGTATACCTTGCTCGGGCTGAGTGATTGACCGCAGAAGAAGAACCGATCGAGCCACATGTTCAGGAAAGCAATGTGCTCTTCGTCATCCACTTCATCGGTTTTCTGGTGAGTGTTGATGTAACGCTGCCATCCAAAATTTTTCTCGGGGACCAATTTCAAGCTGGCGGAGAGGTCGAAAGCCGATAGCATCTCACCATCGGGGCTAAGTCCGGTTAGCATAGCCACATCCAGGAGTGTGGGGCTTATTGGTCCGGTCGGGAAAAGGAAAGCGTTCGCAGTATCGCACCAGAAATAAGCCGATGCGGCCATAAATGGTTCGTCTGCTGGTGGCGGAGATAAGGAGAGAAGGATGGCATCGGTTATTCCTAGCTTGTCCCATTGCTCTTGTTTTTGGTTATAGACCCGAACCAGCCAGTCCTTATATTCCTTGATCGGGCTGGGCCAAGATCTGAATGCCGATTTCCAGCTATCTACACTAAGTTTATCGGCAAATAGGGGAAGTCTCCCTACGAAGTGATGTATAAAATCCGATGGGTTTTGGTCTCCTACTGGTCCCAAAGAATACAAAGCTTCGGAATCTGAGCATTGAATCAGTACCTGAGACATGATGCCGATTGAAGGATGGAGGAACTGGTTGTGCGCTAACTGCTGAAGGCTCTGGAGATTTCGATGCGAGAGCCGTGCGCGAGTGGGAGAGCGTGAAAATGACGGCGAATGGTGCGCTATTTATAGCCATGGTAAAAATTAGGGTTTTACTGCGCTTTTCGGCGTTACAGTTTTAGCCCATATTGTCTGCTGGGCTGACACGTGTCCTCCAAATGGGCTGAAAGCGAGAAGTTACAGGGGTAGAAATGTGAGATATTCTGATATGGTAAATCCGATTTTTACATGGAAGTTCGGTTAATGAAATATTCATTACCAAACTTAGGGGCATATGTTAACACCCAAATTTGGCAGAAAATCGGATGTTCAAAAAGGCCGAATATGTTGGAATTATTGGGCCAAATCGGAAATGGGCTTTATCGGTAAAGAGGATTATATCAGATAAGCCGATGGATGCAAGACTCCGGAAGAAATACGAATTGATCGGAAGTTCGAAGCGGACAAATAGGTCGTATCGGTATCGTCTTTGTAATAGTATAAATAGGGTCTTAGACCGCGAGAAGCGGGTATCTACAACACAATACACAAATACTTTCTCGAACCCGATCGACCTCGTCGAAAGGCTTCAACTTGCAGGTAGAGCTATCTCGATGAGATAATCGATTCTCTCCTTGTAACCCGTATGCATGGCTGTATCATATTGATCTCGTGTATACAAAGCATGTCAGACTGTCTCGGGATTTTCCGATCTTTGATATGTTCTCGCATATTGCACTGTCTCGATGTAATCGATCTGTAATATGTGTTTATCCTGTAATGCTGATCATCAAGTATTTCATATGCTTCGCTAAATTCGATGTATGCAACTGTCTCGTTTAGTCGATCTTGTATATGTCTTGTTTGGAGATTTGCATCTGTTAATGTTTACTGATTGGTGTTACATCTACCCTAGTAGTCTTTAATTCCTTAAATAGGTTTGTTGGCTTACATCTAGCTTTAGATTTGAATACTGTCTTGGCCTGACCAATCTATTCTAATCTATTTCTCGATTTGATCTAATACACTGATGCGAAGGTTTATTGCTAATATTATACCAAAAATACCAAAAAGAAATAAGAGATTTAAATTTGATTGTTATTCTGTATTCATTTGCTCTATCGGACCTAAAGCCGATAGAATCTATAATCGGATATTTCAAAGTCGATTATAGAAAAACCTGATCTGGCTATTTCAAAAGCCGATTAGGGCTATATTACTGATGATTTTCTCCTTGTCAATTCATAGGTCAAATTGACTGGCACGCTTGGTTTTTCTTGTTGCGACACAACCCCAGAGTTGACGCTTCGGCACGTGTGTTCGCAGAAACACTCATTTTTGTGTCAACACCAGCACCACCCCCGCCGCCGTGCTTTCGAGCTTGAAGCAGCCGTCGAAGAAGAGAGTCCAGGGCGGGGCGATGTGCAACGCCTCAGCTTCGAAAAAATGGAAGACCACTCGGTGACAAACTCCGCCAACGCTTGGCCCTTAATGGCGATGTGGGGGGCGAACTTGAGGTCGAACTCCCCCAGCTCCACTACCCACTTAGCGACGCGGCCTTCAGCTTCTCAGTTGTGGAGGATCTCCCTCAACGGGTACTCCGTGTACACCGTGACTTCTCGTCCTTGGAAGAAGTGTCGCAGTTCCCTTGACGCCATTAGCATCGCATAAACATCTTCTAGTGCTACGAATATCTGGTCTCAGCATCATGAAGCACCTTGCTGACGTAATAGACCGGCCTCTGCACGCCTCCCCTTTCCGCCACCAGCGCCGCACTAACAACCTCAGGAGTGGCTGCGATATACAACCAAAGCGGCTCTCTTGGCTTTGGCGCGATAAGTACTGGAGGGGAGGACAGATATTTCTTCAAACCTTCGAACACCTGCTGTACCTCCTCATTCCACTCGAAATGATCTTCTTCAACAGCTCGAACAGGGGTAGGCTCAGGCGGGCGATGAACCTACCCATTGATGTCAAACAGCCTGCAAGGCACTGCACCTGCTTGAGCCGAGTGGGCGGCTTCATGTGCTCGATGGCGGCGATCTTGTCCGGGTTTACCTCTATGGCGCGGTGGGACACGAGGAACCCAAGCAACTTGCCAGATGGCACGCCAAACACGCACTTCTCTGGATTGAGCTTGATGGAGTACTTCCACAAATTAGCGAAAGTTTATTGTAGGTTGCCGAGCAACTCCTCGCTGTTCTTCGCCTTCACTACGAGGTAATCAACATACACCTCAAGGTTCCTCCCGACCTGCGACCGATGGGAGATATGCATAGCGCGCTGATATGTCGGGCTGGCATTTTGTAATACAAAAGCCATTCTGGTATAACAATACACGCCCATTGGTGTTACAAAAGCAACCTTCTCTTCATCTTCCAGCGCCATGCTAATCTGGTGGTACCCGGAGTACGCGTCCTGAAAGCACAGCAACTCGCACCCCGCCGTAGAATCGATGATGAGGTCGATAGGGGGGAGCGGGTACGGATCCTTCGGGCACACCTTGTTGAGGTCGGTGAAGTCCACGCACATCCTCTAGCGCCCGTTGGATTTCTTGACGAGCACAGGGTTGGCGAGCCACTTGGGATGAGCAACCCTCCTGATGATCCCCGCGCTCAACAGCTTGTCCACTTTTTCACGAATGGCGCCTTGCCGCTCCAGCGACTGTCGCCGGACCTTCTGCATGATCGGGCGCGCGCCTGAGAGCGTAGCCAATCGATGTTCAATCACCTCCCTAGGGACCCCCAGTCATGTCGAACGGTTGCCAGGCAAACACATCTGCGTTAGACTAGAGGTAGGTGATGAGCGTGCCTTCCTATTTGGCGCTAAGGTTGGCGCCCACCTTGATAGTCCTGGCAGGCTAGGCATCACTCAGGGAGACCACCTTAACCTCGCTGGACGAACCGGGAGAGGCACGGGTCTTCGCCGGAGGAGCACCTGGGACAGAGGCGCCTAAAGACTGCGCACAGACTGCACCCGCCAAGTCTAGGGCTCTCCGATCACATCGGAGTGCTTCGGGCTTGTCCACCTTGATAACGATGCGGCCACCGGGCCCCGGGATCTTCACCACCATGTACGCATAGTGGGTCGCCGCCATAAAGTTGATCAACGCCGGTCGACCAAGCAAGGCGTTGTAGGGGAGATCGAAGTCGGTGACCTCGAAGTCGACCATCTCCGTCCAAAAGTTTCTTGCGTCCCCAAAGGTCACGGGCAAACTGACACGTCCCAGGGGCACAAACTGAGCCCCCAGGGTAACTCCGTAGAATGGGAGCGCTGGAAGCAGCTCACGCTCCTGTATCTGCAGGGCTTTCTACGCCTGGGAGAACAAGAGGTTTATAGAACTCCCTCTATCCACCAACACCCGCCCGAGCTTCATGTTTCGGATCGTGGGCGACACCACAATTGGGAGGTGACCCATGCTGGCAATGCTCTCTGGGTGGTCGGCTTGACTAAAGGTGATCGGCTCCTCTGACCACCTCAGCTGCCTCCTTGACCCTAGACTTGGCACGGCGGCGCATACCTCCCTCATCATCAGCTTGTAGTTCGTGTTGGAAGGGTAGGTGGCGGAGCCACCGTGGATGTACGCCATCTCATGCTCCGCCCACTAGAAGCCCAGTGGCGCGGGATCCTCGTTTTTGCCGTCCTTCAGCGGTCGGCGTTCCTGGAGCCGCTGCTCCACTATCTTGCTCACAACCTGGCAATTCGCTAGATCGTGAGCGCCCGACCGATGGATGGGACAGTATTCCCTCCCTCCTAGTTCATCATGGTGGTCACCGCGCTGATCACCGCGGTCGTTCTGGTATTTTTGGCGCCGGTTGCCCTGCTGCTCGCGCCGGCCGTCGCGCCGTGGCCTATCCTCGTTTGGTTCGCGCTCGACGGCCAAGGCAAGCCCAGCCTCGGTCACCTTGAGCTTCTTCTTTTCCTTGCCAACGGGGTTCTTGGATGTCCCGGCGTCAGCTCCTCCACCGCCCGCCTGGCCGGTCGGGCGGTCCCGGGCCTCCACCGCCCGCACGCACTTGTGCACCAGACGGAAAAGCTCGGAGGTGGTGGTGATCGCATGAGTGGCCATCTTCTCCCGCATCTTGCGGTCGCGAACACCTCGCCTGAAGGCGGTGATGACGGCTTCGTCAGAAATCCTAGGGATCGTGTTGCGGCAGTGGTTGAATCATCGAATGAAATCCTGCAGCGACTCCCCCTTCTTCTGCTCCAGGGCGTGCAGGTCATCCTCCACCCCCGGCTGGTTGAAAGAGCCCTGGAAATTGGTGACGAACAGCTTGTAGAGCTCCTTCCATGAGCCCACAGAACTCGTGGGCAGATTCATCAGCCATGACCTGGCCCCACCGGTTAGGACCGTGGGGAAGTAATTAGCCATGACATTTTCGGAGCCCCTAGCTGCCTGCACCATCGTAGTGTAGATCTGCAAGAACTCCTTGGGATTAGTGGTACCGTCGTACTTCTCGATGGCGGCTGGGGATTAGTGGTACACGACTGTCGCGACCCCCTGCGTCTCCACAGGGAATCCGGCACCATGTTCTGATACTAGCCCAGACTAGTACCTCATGATGGACAATTCAACGGCTATCATCGCTGGCATTCCATTATTATTTAAAATAACAAAGAATAACATGGTAGCATCATAAGCTATTACAATAAGACAAGTATTACCAAATATTAAGAACAAATAATAAGAACATCAGAGCAGCAACAGCCTTCAGCGACGATATCCAAGCAATTGACTCGGACACCCGCAGCTAGTCCTGCACACCTGAGTTCGGACCCTCCTGGTCCTGATCAGTCTTGCAACCTGATTGATAAAATGTATCCGCGATAGATATAATAAGTACGCGGCTACCCAGCAAGCAATCCTTAATAAATGTATGCAATGGCAAAGATAAGGGGAATTGGCTACTTTACACCAAGACCTATTTACTAATCAAATTTTAGTAGTCAAGTTTTAATTGTTGAATGCATGAATTAATCCGATCATCTCGAACATCAAAGTAAGGTGCATCATCACACCAGGTCAACATCAAAGGAAGGTGCATCATCACACCAGGCCAATCCCAGCCTACTCTAGTCAGGTTTAATTATTAAAAAGGGTGAATCTACATGTGCAAACCTCTCGCCCCGTCCATGACCGTGGACACGGCTATCATGATAGTTTTAACTCTGCAGAGTGTGTACAAGTTTCCCCACAAGCCCCGTCTCATCCACTAGGAGAAACGGTACAAGACTTTTCCAGCCTACTACGCCCACCACTTCCCCAGCCCTTTCATTAGGTTTCCCCGGCCCCGCCGGTGCCCGCCACAATAGGGCGCCCTATGTCTAGGCACCACCCCGGGGTCGTTCCCCATTTAAGCCATTCGGTCTCAGGAACGCACCTACCCCTCAGAGGAGTTTGCAAGACTCCACCTAGGGCAAAAGTGACGAAACGTAACCGGCCAGCCTACGAGCCAGGAGTTAGTGGGTTTCGTAGTGTACTAAGCCAGGGCCGAAGGCACAAGTGGCTGTACGGTAAGGTTTGGTCTAGTAATACACAAGCTTGGGTCCTTATTAGAGGAGACCCTCGAATCTCCACCACAGTCCCAGAAACATCTCTGCCAGGTCTCCCCTAAACAATCTACACTAGTTTTAGTTGTTTAGGTTTTATCCAAAACACCAATACGAAGCAATCACCTCACAAGGCACATTTTATAGTGAATCCCAATGCAATCCTACACATCTATTCAAAGGATAGGCTATGGAACAGTAAAGGGTTTATCAAATGAAGTCTAGCCATGCTAGTAGATGACTAACATGAATCAGGCACACACGCTATTCTAATATGCATGCAAGGGTGAATCACGGAAAGTAAAGACGATTAAGCTCCTTCCGTCCAAAGGTTGATGCCCTAAATCATAGCCAAGAGGGCATCTACTTTTAGACGGACGGGGTTAGTAAAACATAGGACAGGAATATGCAAACAACTAGTGCTTGCCTGGCAGCGATCGGCCTCACACGCTTCTCAAGAAATCATCGATGATCTCGGGCCACCATCTTCAATAATGACGCCTTGGTCCGAAATCCATGCCTCCCCGTCTCCCCGGGAGGTTGTCAGCATCTTCAACTCCAACGTAGTCGACGGCGGCGTCCTGGCCCGTCTCTTGGTCTTGACGATTCCTCGAGGTTCTATCGGCACTCGCGACTCCCAGTAAAATACCAGCACGATCTACACGCGAAACGAGATGCAAACAAATAAACAACAGCAAATAAATTTAATAAAAATATGAAATAATTACTGTTGGTAGAATAAAACATTAGAAGGATAGGAAAATTGGTTTGGAGCGAATCGGACCTTTGGTTTAGGGGATACGAAAATCGGAAGAGACACTGTTCATGATGAATAGTAAAAGTCTGGGGCTCTCGGTATGGTCAGCATGGTCAAAAGGGGATTTTTCCCAGCCCTCAATCTCCACTCCCGTGCAAACAAGAGAGAGAGAAGTGAGAAGACCACGGCAGGGGAGGAGAGTAGGGCGGCGGCTCTGGTGCCGGCGAGGGGCGGCGGCTCCGGCGGTGTCCCCTGGCGGCGCGGCGGCGCAAGGCGGCGGCGGCTTGGCCTCCAGGGCGGCGCGACGGCTACAGGCCGCGCGGCGGCTGCAGGCGGCGCGGCGGCATCCCGGGGCAGAGCGGCGGCGGCTTTGGCGAGGTGGCACCGGCAGTCGTGGGGGCAGGGCGGCGACGGCAAGGCATGGGCGGCGGCTCGGCACGGCGGCGTCCATGGCAGGGCCAGGGGCGGCGTCTGGGCGGCACGGCTGCTGCTCGGCGAGGACAACGGCACGGCGTCCTTGTCCAGTGGCGGCGACACGACGGGTGGATGGCGCTAGGGCCTAGGGCTCGGCTGGCGGCGGCTGGTGGATGCGATCTGTTTGGGGTAGGGTTTTGCAGGTTTATATGGAGGCCGGGTTCTGAGGTAAATCTGGGTTTGGGCTTGGAGCCCAAATTGGTTGGATGAGGGCCGTGGGTAGGGGTTGAACAGGAGATTAGAGGTAATTTGGAATTGGGCTTAGGACCCTAATTGGTTCGATGAGATCTAGGTCGAATCGGAGTAGAGTTTGTCATGGGCATGACTCGATCTCGAGACGACATCGGTCGAATCAGAATAGGGGCTGGCTAAGAGAGAAAAGGGTTCGAAGAAATGGAGAAAAGGGGTTTCTGGCCAAATAGGAAAGGCGGCGGCCAGAGGGTAAAGAGATAGGGTTTCGAAGGACGTCGGGCGAGAGGGACGGCGTTCATCCGGCAAGGGTTACGACAGATGTCAATCGGTGTTAGGGTTTTGGTCGAGAGATATTTCAAAGGAGGTCAGGTCGGGTTAAACTTTCGGTCGTTAAGGGAATGGATGAACGGCCGGCTCAACCAAGGGATTTCAGTGTTTTGGCCAAAAGTCGAGTTAGGGTTTCGATCGAGAAAGAGAGAGAGAGTGAGAGACAACGCTTGGCTCGACCAGGAGATTAGGGTTCTGGTCGAGAACAGATGGAGAGAAAATAGGAAAGAGCTTTTTGTATGTAAATTTGTAAATTGTAAATTATAATGAAAATCATTAGTGAAATAAATTCTTATGTGTAATTAGTCGTTTGAGAATTTAGGGATTTTCATATAGAGAAATAATAGAAATTATTTTACCTAGTTTTTCTTTTTAAATAAGACTTGGGACATTCTAATATTTATTAGGATGTCACACCGACGGAGGTCCTTCGTGAACGCCCTGCACCCGGCCCCGTACGAGGGGCAGACTCGCTCGCCTCCCTCTCGGCTTGAGGATCGCCAAGAACCGAAAGATGCGGTATCTTCGTGATAGTCGTAGTCGTCATCATGGCCGTCGAGGTCTGCACGGTCACTACCCCCGTGGCCCTACGGATCTTCGCACGCCGTTCGGGCTTGCTCCCTCCGTTGACGGCGTTGAAGCATGTCGTGGAGGTCACCCTCGCTTCGCTGGCGGCGGTCTTCCAGGTGCGTCCTGATGTCCCCGCGGTCCCCCCGACCTTTACGAGGTGGGGGAGGAACCCGGGCCGCTGCAGATGCAGCCATCTTCTTCTTGCCTTTTTCGCTCCCCGTTCGGCGGTCCCTGCCAAAGGGGGAAGACGAGCGAGAGGCATACGACCGCGATGCGGTCGTCCCCCAACCACCCGAAGCTTCCACGCCCACCATGGCCGCACCAACAAGCTAGGAGAGGTCCCTTAGCCAAGGGGCCACCCGGGAACCCTCCGCCACCGGGAGAGGAGGCTGATCTAGCAGAGCTCGAGCTGCATAGAGATTATGGGCGGGCGTCGCCTGCTCCAATGGCAAGCGTCGCCTCACCCTACTCGCTCCTACCATCCCCTGAGGGCCGCCGCCCTCTCGAGGGGGAGTGGAAAGGTCTTGGTCCGCCACCTCCTTCTCTTTTCGCCTGGATGGAGATCCCTCCATTGCTTCGCCGCCGGGGAAACCGCGGACGAAATCCGTCCGGATCCTGGAAACTAGAACAGGAAAGCGAACTAGCGACTATCCCCCTACCTGGCGTGCCACTGTCGGTGTTCTAAACCAGACAGATTTGTCTCGTGGGGAGATTTGTAGTTCTGTCAGGAGGAATTTTCGCCGCTCGCTTGCTCCAACTCACGCTCACAGGTAGACACCAGATTTACCTAGGTTCGGACCGCCAATGCAGGTAATAGACCTACTCCTGCGAGGGTGGTATTTTGTGACATCCTAATAAATATTAGAATGTCCCAAGTTTTCTTTAAAAATGAAAACCGCATTAAAATAATCTCTATTATTTTTCTATGTGAAAATCCCTAAATTTTTAAACGATCATTTACATATAAGAATTTATGTTATTAATTATTTTCATTATAGTTTACAATTTATGAAACTCCAAATTTTATGATTTCGGATACGAAAGCTCTTCTCGCTTTTATTCGTTCCTCGGTCGGAATCCTAACCTTCTTTCTCTCGACTAAAACTCTATCCCTCTCTCTCTATTGAAAACCCTAACCCGGCCCGACCACCTTTGAAAACTCTCCTGACCGAATCCTAATTCCGTTTGACTTCCGCCGAAATCCTCGCTGGACGGACGTATGTCTCTCTCAGCCGACGAACCCCGAAATCCTAGTTTCGACTTTCGACTGACCCCCACTGAAACCCTAGCCGATCAAACGTTCGTCTTGGCCGGCATCCCTCGAAACCCCCACCTTTGTCTCTCTCGGCCGAGCCGATGCCATCATCCAAACCCCAACTCGCCAGAGACCACCTCTGATCTGCATCGGGCGCCACTGCCGTCGTCAATCCCTCGTCGCATCACCCATCTCTTGCACCCGACCTCTATCCTGAGAAAACACATTACAACGCCGAATTCACCCCGATGCGACAAGATTTACCGATTAACCCAATCGGGCTCTACTCCTAAACTCCAACCCATTTTGGGCCCTAAGCCCAATTATAAATGCCCTGTAAAAACCCTGGCCGGTGCCAACTCCACCCATAGCCGTCGCCCCTACCCCATGGTGCTACCGCCGTCGATCGGCCCCATCCGCAGCCGCGCCGATGCCGAGCCACCACGTCGTCCCCGTCGGTGCCGTATCCCCTGCCCAAAGCTGCGTCGCCCTGCAGCCATGCCACCGGCACCGCCCCCATCCTCAACCCGTCGCCGGCCTGTGCTGCCGCCGTGCCGCAGAGCCGCCGTCGCCTCGCCCTCCTCCTGGACCAGCACCGCCCCTCAGCGCCGCCCTGCCCTCGCCGCCGGGGAGCCATGCCACCGCCGCCCGAGATGCCACCGCGCCAGCCAAGTGCTGCCGTGCCGCCCCCATCATCAACCAGCGCCGCCGTGTCCTGCTTCTCGGGCCGTGCCGCCGAGATGCCGCCGCCGGGATGCCGCCCAACCCGGCGCCATGCCCAACCCGTCGTCGCCGCTCTGCCCGGGATGCCGTCACCGCCTGGCCTTGGCCGAGCACCCCGCCAAGCCGTCGCCGCACTAGCCCCTAGTTCGCCCCGCTGCCGACGCCCCGGTCTGCGTTTTGCCGCCGCCATGCCGCCCCACTGCCGCCGCCCTGGAGTCGCCGCCGCCCCTGCCCACTGGAGCCACCGCCCTCATCTCTCTCCCTCTCCATCTCTATCTCCTGTGTGTGGATTTGTGAGGGAAGGTGAGGAACAAGGGGATTTCCCCCGTTTGGTTCCACGGTTTAGGCCAAAACCCAGCCCCAACACTGTTCATGATGAACAGTAACGCCTCTCCAATTTTTATGTCCTAATCCGTAACTCCTTTTCGCCCCAAACCAATTTTGTCGATCATATCTTGTCATATTCTAGCCACCGTACTGATTTAGTATTTTTCGGAATGTCCCTTGCAGCGACCTCTGCGCGTGAATCTCGTTTTGCGTGTCGTCGTCGCCGATTTCGCGAGGCAGACACCGAACGACGCTGTTGAAGGAAAAATTATTCCGATCGGGATTCGAGAAGATCCGAAGTGCATTTTGATTACCGAGGCATTTTCGCCAGAAACTCGTTTAAGTATTTTTATTAAAATATATATTGTCTGTTGTTTATTCGTTTGTATCTTGTTTTGCGTATAGACCATATCAGTAATTTTGTTGGGAATCGCAAGTGCCGATAGAACCCCAAGGAGTCGTCAAGACCAAGAGACGGACCAAGATGTCATCGTCAACTACGCTGGAGCTATGGATGCCGAGAACCTATAGGGAGGACGTGGACATCGGAACAAGACGTCACCACGAACAATGTTGATCGTTAACGTCGACGATTTCTTGCGAGGCCGATCGCTGCCAGGCAAGCACTAGTTGTTTGCATATTCCTGTCCTATGTTTTACTAACCCCATCCGTCCAAAAGTATGTGTCCTCTTGACTATGATTTAGGGCAACAGTTTTGGACGGAGGGAGTTTAATCGTCTTTACCTTTCGTATTCACTTCTGTATGCATATTAGAATAGCGTGTGTGCCTTATTCATGTTAGTCCTTTACTAGCATGACTAGACCTCATTTGATAAACCCTTTACTGTTCCTTAGCCTATCCTTTGATTAGATGTTAGGATTGCATTGGGATTCACTATAAAATGTGCCTTGTGAGGCGTTTGCTTCGTATTGGTGTTTTGGATAAAACCTAAACAACTAAAACTAGTGTAGATTGTTTAGGGGAGACCCGGCAGAGATGTTTCCGGGATTGTGGTGGAGATTCGAAGGTCTCCTCTAATAAGGACCCAAGCTTGTGTACTACTGGACCAAACCTTACCGTACAGCCACTTGTGCCTTCGGCCCTGGCTTAGTACACTACGAAACCCACTAACCCCTGGCTCGTAGGCTGTCCGGTTACGTTTCGTCACTATTGCCCTAGGGTGAGGCTCATGACCTTACCTGAGGGGTAGGTGCGTTCCTGAGACCGAATGGCTTAAATGGGGAACGCCCCCGGGTGGTGCCTAGACGTAGAAGGCGCCCTACTGTGGCGGGCACCGGCGGGGCCGGGGAAACCTAAAGAAAGGGCTGGGGAAGTGGTGGGCGTAGTAGGCTGGAAAAGTCTTGTACCGTTTCTCCTAGTGGATGAGACGGGGCTTGTGGGGAAATTTGTACACACTCTGCAGAGTTAAAACTATCATGATAGCCGTGTCCACGGTCATGGACGGGGCGAGAGGTTTGCACATGTAGATTCACCTTTTTAATAATTAAACCTGACTAGAGTAGGCTGGGATTGGCCTGGTGTGATGATGCACCTTCCTTTGATGTTGACCTGGTGTGATGATGCACCTTACCTTGATGTTAGAGATGATCGGATCAATTCATGCATTCAACAAAACATCACTTTTGCTAAAACTTGATTAGTAGATAGGTCTTGGT
The DNA here is from genome assembly GCA_005191435.1 of Raddia distichophylla. NCBI lineage: Eukaryota > Viridiplantae > Streptophyta > Magnoliopsida > Poales > Poaceae > Raddia > Raddia distichophylla. Next base: position 116,857 of record SPJY01012959.1, read on the forward strand.
GTAAAATAGCCAATTTCCCCCGATCTTTGCCATTGCATACATTTATTAAGGATTGCTTGCTGGGTAGCCGCGTACTCATTATATCTATCGCGGATAAATTTTATTATTCAGGTTGCAAGTCTGATCAGGACCAGGAGGGTCCGAACTCAGGTGTGCAGGACTAGCTGCGGGTGGTGTCCGGGTCAATTTGCTCGGATATCGTCGTTGAAGGCTGTTGCTGCTCTGATGTTCTTTTTATTCGTTCTTACTATTTGGTAATATCTATCTTATTGTAATAGCATATGATGTTACCTTGTAATACTCCGTTATTTTGACTAATAATGGAATGCCAGCGATGATAGCCGTTAATTGTCCATCATGAGGTACTAGTCTGGGCTAGTATCAGATCATGGTGCCAGATTCCTTGTGGAGACGCAGGGGTCGTTGACATATTTTCTCGAGTCCGAAACGCTCCTCCTTTCGAGCTTGTACAACCGTGTGTGTGTAAAAACTTGGAACCCCCTCTCCGTCCGCCCCCGCTCCCTTTTGTACTGAAAGGGGGCGGACAGTCGGTCCGAGGGAGAGAGAAAGAGAGAGACATTCCACTGATGACACCTCGGTCACTGCACATCCCACTTGCCCCTGCTGACATCAATATCTTTAATAGCTCCCTCCAATCGCCGAGCCGGATGGGACATTGGATACGCCTGACACTGGCGCCGCTTTGCCCTTCCCTCGTATAGTGAAGGAATGACCGCTACAGCATGCCAGACATGGTGGCAGTGCAGGCAATCATCTCTCTCAGTCTCGCACGCTTAAATCCTTGCATTTAATGCCGCCGATACGCTGAACGTTGAGGAGGCCTTAACTGGGAAGCTTCCTCCTCTCGCGCGGGCACACGCTGAGTGGGGTTGGGGCTCGCCTGCTCAGCGAGGCGCCACGCGTCCTGCTCTTCCTCGGTGTTGGGGTCTGATCGCCCGCTCTACGCCAAGCTGCCACGTGTCTTGCTCGGGCTCGGCGTCGGGGTCAGATCGCCCACTCTACGCCGAATTGCCACGCGTCCTTCTCGGGCTCGGCGTGGGGGTCTGATCGTCCGCTCTACACCGAGCTACCACGCGTCCTGCTTGGGCTCCACGTGGGGGTCTGATCGCCCGCTCTACGCCGAGCTGCCACGCATCCTGCTCATCCTTGGCGTGGGTACCCTGGTGCGCAATGCACCGACAACTACAATGATGATTTTCAAGAGATAAACCTGGTTTGGATTTTTCTAGATGCGACGGAGAAGATAGCATAGATCCCGTCCTCTACCCTTACGCAGATGGGAGGTAATTATACTAAGTTCAGGGATACATAACTGAAAAAATAACTATAACAACCAACTCCAAAAATGCCACCTTTATTTTTTTCTGTATTTTTCTACTTGAATGAATTGGCAGAGCTCCCGCCCTTTGATTATTAAAAAAACATTATCTAATTAAATAGGATAATCTGATCTATATAAAGCACAACTAATTTTCCTTTTGTTTTTGCCGCTTTGTTTTATAACTTCACCTGTGGTCTATTGTTTCTATCAAGAGGTGTGGTAGATGTTCTATCTAGCCTTTCAATGGTTTGAAGTGCAAAGGATAAGTATCCAATTTTAGGCCCAATTCTTTTCAACTTAACAGCTTAACGGCTTAACAGCTTAACGACTTATCTACGTTTTAAAAACACATATGCTTTGAGTTTTTTGAGCCCGTTTTTCGTTGTTTTGAAGGTGGGTCCTAACACTTTAAAAAGCAAGTCAAACGAAATGTATCCGAATCTCGAGACTACCTCGAGAAGCTCTCGAAATTCAGTCATTTCAGCAGTTCAGCTATTCAGATCAGCTCAAAAGAACAGGGCCTATTCGGTGTGCATTGACTGCCAGCCCCCTCTAACCTCCTTATTTTTGATCCCATGTGTAAAAAAAAAAAGATGTTGACACTAAATCTGTTGGACACCGCTGGCACAATGTTTTGTAGCACAGTTTGACTCTCAACCTACATCTGTAGGGCTTTGATTATAGGCGCTCTCCCTAAGAATGCAGGATTCTGGCTGCCCAGATCACAATCAAAAGCTAGGCACGAGCCCTTGCGTACCTATGCCACGACCCCTGGCGTACCTATGCCACTATTTTTGTGCCCCCTATTTATATTGGAGTGAGGATACGAGTCCAACCATACCATGACCCTTCCCTGTCTATTAGAACTCAAGAATCCACGACACCTAATTGTTAAGTTTAGTCCAACATCGGATATTGATGATGAGAAAACACAACTTAAAAAGTGGAGACGTCCCACTCCCACAAGACTAGTCTTTTTGGTTGAGTTGGATTAGAACCTTTGTTGTGCCTCTAGTTAGGCCAATAGATGCAGGAAACATGAGCCCGAGGTCGTGTTGGTTCGGAGGGAGCTGGATCGCTGCTGGGTCATGCGATGGCGGGATCGTGGCGGGCTCTAACACTATGCATCCAGATACAGCAGTCTAAAGAAACAACGAATGCACCAAGGGATCAAAGTAGCCTCAATTTAAGGTTCTCAAACAGTGATCTAATTCTAAAAATAATACCAAATTCCAAGTTTACATATGTGGCACAGATATCACAAAAGCACTCCCAAGTGAAAAGACAATAAACAGACTCAAGTAGCTAGTTTTGGCTTGTACCTCGAGGCGCTGTACACGAACGCAAGCAAGTTGAGGAGCTGCAGTCCTGCCATAAGCCAGAAGAAGAGATCAAGACGCCCCTCGTTGAGGTTCTGCGGGATCCATCCATGGCTCCCTCGTCCGGCCGTCACGGAGCTGATGATCTTCAGCATGACGGACACAAGGTAGCTTCCAAGTGTGACCATGATGAGCGAGCATGCCTGGCACAGGCTTCTCGTGGCGTCGGGGGACTGCTCGTACGCGAACTCGATGAAGCCGACCACACTGAACACCTTTGCGACACCCAGAAAGAAGTATTGCGGCCCCTGCCATAGGATGTTCATGGGGACTTCAGTGTTACGGTGCACTAGGCCTGTCTTCTTCGCCATGTCTAGGCGTGCCATCTCAACCAGTGCAGCGGACGTCAGCGAAAACATGGCGAAAACGAGGCCAACCCCAATGCGTTGCAACTCTGACAACCCACACTTCATGCCGGTGATTCTACTCGCCATCGGCATGAGGATCTTGTTGTATGTTGGGGCCAGGATGAGGATGCAGGCACAGGTGAAGATTGTGAGAGAGGCAGGCGGTGTGGTGAAAGCGTAGATTTGGTTGTCCATGACGCCTCCCTGCTCGATGAACACCGGGAAGCAAGCTTCCGCAGTGTCGAAGATTATGCCTGCTGTAAGAACAGGGAGCATCCTTACCAAGGCCTTCAGCTCCTCCACTTGTGTGACCGTGCATAGCCTCCATGGGCTTGGCAGTCTACCGGATGATGAAACATCACAGGCAACGGTGACGATGGCAGCTCGGTCGAAGAACCTAAACGCAAACGCAGAAATCACACATTCATTATAGTAGTAAGTTCTTTTCTCAAAAGGCTTCTACCAATTAATTAAGATTGAGTAAAGATATCAATAGAACGAATGAAACCTGAACTAAGCTCGGGTTGCTCGGGAGCTAGCAACGAAAGGGGAAACAGCAAATATGACTGTAGCAAAAACGACAAAACATGTTTGTGCCTTGCATGGTTTTAGAGTAAATTTGTACAAATCTTTGGAATGGCCAACGGTAGAACTAAAACTCTCGGCCATCTAAAAGAATAGTCGACGGTTAAAAGAAAACCCTTGGTCATTTAAGGGAATGACCGACGGTTGAAATAAAACTCTCAGTCATTCATGGTAATGGCCGGCAGTTAAAATAAAACCCTCGACCATTTGAGTGAACCCTCGGCCATTCAAGAAATGACCGAAGGTTTAAAGCAAAACACTCGACCATTGTATACAAAATGATAGGAGTTAAAAAGGAATGCATGTACAATTTTAAACAAAGAGTGTGTGAGGTGAGTTGGCTAGGTGGGAGAGTTTTATTCAATAGGTCATGGGTTCGAATCCTATGCCACGCACATTTATAATTAACTTGATTTAATGGGAAAAAATGATGTCAAAGTTCAAGTATGTATAGAGAGGTTCATCCTGATAAGAAAATATTTTTTCTATTTCATTTGTTAAAATTGGTCATATTTATTCCACCACATTTTCCTAGTGTTTACCATTTCCGTCAGTGTGTTAAGGCTGCTCACTCATACTTTTCTCGAGTGTTCTCTATTTCCGACGATAAGTTTAAGTCACTCACCCATGCATTTTTCGAGTGCTTTAAAAACTGTCGCTAAATTCATTCCCGAGGGTTTCGTCAGTAATTGCACGAATTACCCACCATGGGTGGCCGAGGGGAAGTTACCGACGGTATACGCTCAGCCATATACATGTCCTACGGTATTTTCTAATGGCCGACAATATTTGCACACTCGGTAAAAGTTAGAATTCTAGTAGTGTTGATGATTTTAAAATGCAGATGAAGTGACATTGACAAGTCATGCAATACTCTAATAAATCAGAAGTATATATGGTCTAAACTAACAACTATCTTTGGGACAACCAATGCTATTGTCATCCATGGCAAAATTGACAAATGAGAAGAATGCAAATTTGGTGGAAACACAACATGATACGTTTGTTACGAATAGCACTTGTATTCATATGGGGGCCAAAGGGCCAGTATATAGGAAAACACTAGAAAACCCTAATATAGTAAAGTAACTGGCCAGGCCCATATACACAGCCCAAATATATCTCTAACACCCCCTTCAAACTAAAGGTGGATCAACAATATTGAGTTTGGAGAGAAAAGAATAATGATGACAACCCCTCAAACTCAGGGTGGATCAAGAACACTGAGTTTGGAGAGACAAGAATAATGATGCTGTCGAGTTTGTGCCTTTGTGAAGAAATCAGCCAACTGATCTGCTGAAGACTCATACTGAAGAGCCACAATCTGCTCTTGAACCTGCGATCTCATATAAGAAGCATCAACATCAATATGTTTGGTGAGCTCATGTTTCACTGGATCCCTGGCAATGCCAATAGCTCCTGTACTGTTAGATAAAGAGGGGTCGACGTAGCAACAGAAACACCAAAATTCTCAAGTAACCAACGCAAGCAGGTAACCTCTGTTGTCAATAGAGCCATAGCCCGCAACTCAACCTCTGCACTAGAACGAGAAACTGCCTTCTGGTTTTTAGTCTTCCAAGCAATGAGAGAATCACCAAGAAAAACACAATAAGCGGAAAAGAGAGTGGCGATCAGAAGGATCCCTAGCCCAGGTAGCATCGGAATTAGTATGAAGGTGTTAAGAGTTGGAGCGAGGAAAGAAAGACGACGGGAGATAGTGCCATGCAAGTAGCGCAAGACACGAAGAAGATGACTATAGTGGAGCTGAGTAGTAGCAGAGACAAACTGACTCAGAATATGAACAACATGTAAGAGATACCGGGACGGGTGACACCAAGATAGACAAGACTACCAATGAGGTAACGATACCAAGTAGGATCTGAGGGAGGTTCGCCATCGGTGTGTCGTAGCTGAAGATTGAGCTCCATAGGAGTCTCAACTGTGCCATCATCTGTGAGAGAAGCCCGATCAAGAAGATCCCCAATATACTTCTCTTGAGATAGAAAGATACCATGCGACGTAGAGGTAACCTTAATCCCAAGGAAATAACAAATGGGACCCAAATTAGATATGCGAAACTGCTCATTGAGACGAGCCTTGACAAAATCAATAAACTGAGAGTCATCACCAGTAATGATCATGTCATCGACATGAGCAGAAGAAGAGTGCGCCCACGAGATGAGATGTGGACAAACAACGCAGATCATGAGTGTTCACGGAAAAGCCAGCAGCAGTAACCACGGTAGAGAAGCGCTCAAACCAAGCCCTAGGAGCTTGTTTAAGCCATATAAAGCACGACGAAAGCGAAGAACCTTGTCATCAGAAACAAAATACCCAGGTGGATGCCGCATAAAAACCTCTTCATGCAGTTCTCCATTAGGAAAGGCATTTTGAACATCAAACTGGTAGATAAGCCACATACGAACAAAGACCACAGCAAACAGCGTCTTGATAGTGGTCATGTGAGCCACAGGAGAATAGGTCTCACCATAATCAACACCAGGCTTTTGCTGAAAACCACGAGACACAAGACGAGCTTTATAACGCTCAAGAAAACCGTCAGAGCGAGTCTTGATCTTGTAAACCCACTTGCAAGTAATGGGACGAACATAGGGCGGAAGAGAGACAATTTCCCAAGTGCCATTACGCTCAAGCGCAGAAATCTTCTCGGCCATCGCATGCTGCCACTCAGGATGAATGACATCATCACGATAAGAAACTGGCTTAGCAGAGGTAGCACCGGCAAAACCAAAACGCCCAGAAGGTCGAATAGAGCGACGATCACGAAGAGCATATGGCTGGGAGGTAGAAGCTGACTCCTCAGAGGATGAGTCAACAGGAGAAACCTCAACCAGATGCTGATGACAAGTGTAAAAGAAAGGATGAGGACAAACAAAATCAGTTGAAACTGGTGGAGAAGAGATAGTTGTCTCTGTAGGTGAAGGAACACTAGACTCAGGAGGAAGAGAATCAGTGGACTCAGAAGGCTGTGAAGACGTGGTAGACACTGGAGGAGGTGCAGACACAGGCACAAAAGGTGGAATAGGAAGAGTAGAAATGGGAGTACTTGAAAAGTTAGGGATGAGAGGGATTCGACGGTAGATGGAAAAGAAGGACGCGGATAGAAAGAACAAGACTCGTCAAAGGTAACGCCTCGAGAAATCTGCATCCCACGACCAGTATGATCGAACAACGATAGCCCTTGTGCTCGTCACTATAACCCAGAAAAACAAACTCAACTGACTGGGCGGTCAGTTTAGTGCGTTCACTTGGAGCGAGAAGAACATAGTAGACACACCCAAAAGATCGAAAAACAGAGTAGTCTGCCGGGTGTCTAAAAAGACACTCTATAGGAATAGCACCTAGAAGAGCTGAAGAAGGCTGAAGATTGATGAGATGACAAGCAGAAGAGACAGCCTCTTCCCAGAAGGGAGGTGGAACAGAAGAAGCAATCATGAGAGCACGTGCGGTTTCAAGAAGATGACGATGTTTACGCTCAGGCACACCATTCTGAGCATGGGCACCAGGACAAGAGAACTGAGACAGAGTGCCCTGCTTAGCGAGAAAACTACGAAGAAGCCTAGAAAGATAATCCCGTAGAGTCGGCTCGAAAAACATGAATAGCTGAGTCAAATTGTGTACGAATAATGGTGGCAAAATATTTATAGATAGACAAAACCTCACTACGAGAAAACATAAAATATATCCAAGTGTGGCAAGAAAAATCATATATGAAAATGATGTAGTATTTATGACCACCTTTTGACACAAAAGGGGCTGGACCCCAGACATCAGAATGAACAAGATCAAACAGACGAGCTGACATAGACTCACTACAAGGATAAGGGAGTTGCACCTTTATGCCAAGGTTGCAACCCGTACAATCGAGATGTACAGGACCAGACAAAGACCCTAAAAGACCATGACGAACCAAAGACGATAAACGAGAACTACAAAGATGTCTTAAACGATGATGCCATTGAGTAAAAGACGCCGTGGAGGAAGCAGCGGAGACGAGGAGACTGGCAGGAGCAGTGGAAGAAGGACGAAGTCAGTCAAGCTCCCAGAGACGCTGAGAGTCATGGCGCCGGGGGCCAGTACCAACAAAGAGACCCGTGCGACGATCCTGAACACAACATGAGTCAGTATCGAAAATCACACGACAACATAGATCAGTAAGCTGGCCAACAGAAATAAGCTGCATATTTAGGTTAGGAACAAGAGAAACAGATGATACATGAAAATAAGAGGACAAAAGAGCGCCTCGTCCTATGACAGGAAGAGAGGTACCATCTGCCGTATGAACAGTCAATGGTGTGGTCAAGGGATGAACAAAAGTAAGACATGTGGAATCAGGTGTCATATGAAAAGAAGCACCAAAAGAAACAACTGAGTCAAGAATCCATGGTGTGGGCGTATTTCAGCTGACAGGCTCCGGGACTGAATCCGGTGGTTCGACTATGGGGGTGTGCGAGATTGGAACACTCCACTCCTCACGCATCCTGGTCGCCCGACGCCTGGGGCCTGCTTGCCCGCCCGGGCGCCGGGCGCCACGGGCCTCAATTACACTGTTTGAACCTCTCTTTGTCTGAAACCAGACTTTGATCTATTTGGACTCGATATTCCCTTGTACAACACACTCCATTCTTGGACTCTAGTCCCACTTTTCAGCGACGCGGGGCACACCCCGGTGTACAATACACCGACACATGGTGATGTACCTGGTGTCTCAGTAGAAGACTGCGAAGCAGAAGCAGCAGAACCCGAGGGTGAAGAGCCAGCCATGCGAAGCAATAGCATAAGAATCTTAGTTGAGGCATCTGAACTGTGCTGGGAGTCTGAGTCTTCTGTGATTGGTGCCGCAGAACCCTTAGGCGAACGACGTCGAGCAATATCCTTCTTCTTCCTGTAGCAGAACTGCTCCACATGGCTATCCTTATCACAATAGCTGCAGTGAAGACCAGCCTTCGTTGTCACTCCAGAAAACGACAAGGATGGTGAAGAAGACGACCGAGGACCAGTAGAAGTCCAAGCTGGTGGCCGAAGAGCAAGAACTGACCGAGAAGTCAGGAGACCCGCACCACGAAGTTGAACCTCCCCAGTACGAAGAGCAGGAAGAGCTTCCAGCATAGTGACATGAGGGTGATGGGCAAGAAGCTGAGCACGAACTTGCTCAAACTCGAGCCGAAGACGTATGATGAAGTCGTAGACACGATAAAGCTCCAGACGAGATCGCTGACGCAGGCAGCAGGCACAAGTCCGAGAGTCACGATTAGCTCCAGTATCAAGAGCCGCATCCAAAGAGTCCAACTGACGCCATACTGCAGAAAGCTGAGCGTAAAACTCATCCACTGTAGAATCACCCTGTTGTAGAGACTTCTCATGGCGAAGAGCAGTAAGGTACTGAGAGTTACTTGAGGGCTCTTACCAATCTCGAAGATGGGACCACATCAACTGAGCAGAAGTTAAAGAGACCACTTCTCTAGTAAAATGCACCTCCATGCTGGCAATCAAAATAGCAGAGGCACGAGCATCCTCATCAGACCAAAATTTGTAAGCGGTGTACTGAGAATTGTAAGGCTCCAAGGCCTCCTTATACTCATCGAAGACCTTCTTATCAGCATCATCAACATTCGTAGACGGCGAAGAAGGCAGCGCCGGGGGATCAGGATGCGGTGGGCAAGGAAGCTCGCCGGTAAGAAAATCCCAGAGGCGTTGTCCACGCATATGAATGTGCATGTGCTGGGCCCAATCCTAATAATTGAGCCCATCAAAAAGCACAGGGCACCGAGGAATAGAAACGGTGCCTGACGACATTTTTTTCTTTTTTTCTTTTCTTTTTTTACTCAACCCAGACCAGACTCACACCAACACCGACCCGCACCCCACACGGACCCGAACCACACCAACACACACGCACCCACACCGACCCGCACAAATGTTGGCGGCGGCGACGGCGGCGGCAGTGGATGGCTGGCGACGAGCGGTGGCTCACACAGCGACGCGGCGCGGTGTCCTCGGGAAGAAAAAGGACGGTGGCGGCCGCGGGGTACCCAGCGCGGCACCCCAGGAAAGGGACGGCAACGGCGGCAACCAAGAGGACGGAGGACAGCGGCGGAGCTAACCCGATTTGGATAGGGCCCCAAATCTGGCGAGCTACCCCTATATGAATCTGGCTCCAGATATGGATCGAGGACGAATCAAGCAGCGGCGTGAAGATGAGGTGAAAGCCGAGGTCGCCGGGAACGAGACGACGACGGCGAGGCGTAGAGACCGAGGTCGCCGGAGATGAGACGATGACAGCCGAGGAAGGAGGAGGTGGCGCAAGTGCAACACCGGTGAGGAACCCTAACCCTAAATTGGCTCTGATAACATATTAGGAATAACACTTGTATTCATATGGGGCCAAAGGGCCAGTATATATATAGAGTATAAGGGCAAAAAGAAAAAAGTTTAGAAAACCCTAATACAGTAAAGGGACGGATCAGGCCCATACACACAGCCCAAATATATCTCTAACAACGTTAACATTGTGTCAAATGCCCCCATCAAGACAAATTATTTTCAGACTGAACAGTGCTTCTCAATACGAAGCTATGGGCAACTAGAGAGATAAACTGAAAGTACAGAACAAAAATTATGAAATGCACAACAGAATGTAGAGCAAAATTCATAAAATAAAGAGAGGATATATGCAATAAATAATATGCCACACCTTAGTCCATCAGTATGAATCAGTTTCCGGCTACCGACAATTGCAGACTCCTTCCCAGGCATTTCATATAGGAGAGAACTGTCATCTGGCACATCAACATGGAACTTGCAAATAGCTGCAACTGCAACCTGGCAGATCCTTGTAAGCGCGCTCCCTGCAGGTTTCTGATATCTGTAAATTTTCATACTGGCAAGGAAGCCGACAATGCCGATCACCGAAAACAATGTTGGGACCCATATACACAGCCCAAATATATCTTTAACACCCCCCTCAAACTCAAGGTGGATCAACAATATTGAGTTTGGAGAGAAAAGAATAATGATGACACCCCCTCAAACTTAGGGTGGATCAAGAACACTGAGTTTGGAGAGACAAGAATAATGATGCCGTCGAGTTTGTGCCTTTGTGAAGAAATCAGCCAACTGATCTGCTGAAGGCTCATACTGAAGAGCCACAATCTGCTCCTGAACCTGCGATCTCATATAAGAAGCATCAACATCAATATGTTTGGTGAGCTCATGTTTCACTGGATCCCTGGCAATGCCAATAGCTCCTGTACTGTTAAATAAAAGAGGGGTCGACGTAGCAACAGAAACACCAAAATTCTCAAGTAACCAATGCATGCAGGTAACCTCTGTTGTCAATAGAGCCATAGCCCACAACTCAAGCCCTGCACTGGAACAAGAAACTGCCTTCTGGTTTTTAGTCTTCCAAGCAATGAGAGAATCACCAAGAAAAACACAATAAGCGGAAAGAGAGTGGCGATCAGAAGGATCCCTAGCCCAGGTAGCATCAGAATAAGCATGAAGGTGTAAAGAGTGGGAGCGAGAAAAGAAAAGACGACAAGAGATAGTGCCACGCAAGTAGCGCAAGACACGAAGAAGATGACTATAGTGGAGCTGAGTAGGAGCAGAGACAAACTGACTCAGAATATGAACAACATATAAGAGATATCGGGACGGGTGACACCAAGATAGACAAGAATACCAATGAGGTAACGATACCGAGCAGGATTTGAGGGAGGTTCGCCATCGGTGTGTCGAAGCTGAAGATTGAGCTCCATAGAAGTCTCAACTGTGCCATCATCTGTGAGAGAAGTCCGATCAAGAAGATCCCAATATACTTCTCTTGAGATAGAAAGATACCATGCGACGTAGAGGTAACCTTAATCCCAAGGAAATAACGAATGGGACCCAAATTAGATATGCGAAACTGCTCATTGAGACAAGCCTTGACAAAATCAATAAACTGAGAGTCATCACCAGTAATGATCATGTCATCGACATGAGCAGAAGAAGAGTGTACCCACGAGATGAGGTGTGGACAAACAAAGCAGGATCATGAGCGCTGACGGAAAACCCAGCAGCAGTAACCACGGTAGAGAAGCGCTCAAACCAAGCCCTAGGATCTTGTTTAAGCCATATAAAGCACGACGAAGGCGAAGAACCTTGTCATCAGAAACAAAATACCCAGGTGGATGCCGCATAAAAACGTCTTCATGCAGTTCTCCATTAAGAAAGGCATTTTGAACATCAAAATGATAGATAAGCCACGTACGAATAAAGGCCACAGCAAACAGCGTCTTGATAGTGGTCATGTGAGCCACAGGAGCATAGGTCTCATCATAATCAACACCAGGCTCTTGCTGAAAACCACGAGACACAAGGCGAGCTTTATAACGCTCAAGAAAACCGTCAGAACGAGTCTTGATCTTGTAAACCCACTTGCAAGTAATGGGACAAACATAGGGCGGAAGAGAGACAATTTCCCAAGTGCCATTACGCTCAAGCGCAGAAATCTCCTCGGCCATCGCATGCTGCCACTCAGGATAAATGACATCATCACGATAAGAAACTGGCTTAGCAGATGCAGCACTGGCAAAACTAAAATGCCCAGGAGGTCGAATAGAGCGACGATCACGAAGAGCATATGGCTAGGAGGTAGAAGCTGACTCCTCAGAGGATGAGTCAACAGGATAAACCTCAACCAGATGCTGATGGCGAGTGTAAAAGAAAGGATGAGAAGGAAGCAAATCAGTTGAAACTGGTGGAGAAGAGATAGTTGTCTATGTAGGTGAAGGAATACTAGACTCAGGATGAAGAGAACCAGTGGACTCAGAAGGCTGTCAAGACATGGTAGACACTGGAGGAGGTGCAGACACAGGCACAAAAGGTGGAATAGAAAGAGTAGAAATGGGAGTACTTGGAAAGTTAGGGATGAGAGGGATTCGATGGTAGATGGAAAAGAAGGACGCGGATAGAAAGAACGAGACTCGTCAAAGGTAACGTCCCGAGAAATCCGCATCCGACGACCAGTATGATCCAACAACGATAGCCCTTGTGCTCGTCACTATAACCCAGAAAACACACTCAACTGACTGGGCGGTCAGTTTAGTGCGTTCACTTGGAGCGAAAAGAACATAGTAGACACACCCAAAAGATCGAAGAACAGAGTAGTCTGCTGGGTGTCCAAAAATACACTCTATAGGAATAGCACCTTGAAGAGCTGAAGAAGGCTGAAGATTGATGAGATGACAAGTAGAAGAGACAGCCTCTTCCTAGAAGTGAGGTGGAATAGAAGAAGCAATCATGAGAGCACGTGCGGTTTCAAGAAGATGACGATGTTTACACTCAGACACACCATTCGGAGCATGAGCACCAGGACAAGAGAACTGAGACAGAGTGCCTTGCTCAGCGAGAAAACTACAAAGATGCCTAGAAAGATACTACCGCAGAGTCAGCTCGAAAAACATGAATAGCTGAGTCAAATTGTGTACGAATCATGGTGACAAAATTTTTACGGATAGACAAAACCTCACTACGAGAAGACATAAAATATATCCAAGTGTGGCAAAAAAAATCATATATGAAAATGATGTAGTATTCATGACCACCTTTTGAAACAAAAGGGACTATACCCCAGACATCAGAATGAACAAGATCAAACAGACGAACTGACATAGACTCACTAGAAGGATAAGTGAGTTGCACCTTTTTGCCAAGGTTGCAACCAGCACAATCGAAATGTACAGGACCATACACAGACCCTAAAAGACCATGACGAACCAAAGACGATAAACGAGAACGACAAAGATGTCTTAAACGATGATGCCATTGAGCAAAAGATGTCGTGGAGGAAGCAGCGGAGACAAGGAGACTGGCAGGAGCAGCGGAAGAAGGACGAAGTTAGTCAAGCTCCTAGAGACGCTGAGAGTCACGGTGCCGGGGGCTTGTACCAACAAAGAGACCCGTGCATCGATCCTGAACACAACATGAGTCAGTATCGAAAATCACACGACAACCTAGATCAGTAAGCTGGCCAACAGAAATAAGCTGCATATTTAGGTTAGGAACATGAGAAACAGATGATACATGAAAAGAAGAGTACAAAAGAGTGCCTCGTCTAGTGACAGGAAGAGAGGTACCATCTGCCGTATGAACAGTCAATGGTGTGGTCAAGGGATGAACAAAAGTAAGACATGTGGAATCAAGTGTCATATGAAAAGAAGCACCAAAAGAAGCAACTGAGTCCAGAATCCATGGTGTTGGGCGTATTTCAGCTGACAGGCTCCGGGAACGAATCCGGTGGTTCGACTGTGGGGGTGTGCGAGATCGGAACACCCCACTCCCCACGCAGGTAGTTCGAGGCTCTAGAAAGGACACTAAGAGTTTACCTAGGTTCAGGCCCCCTGATCGGGTAACAAGCCTAATCCTACTTCAGCTTCTTGCAATGTATAAACTGGCCCCTCTAAGGATCCGACCCTCCCGAAAGAAGTAGAGTCCAGCCCTTTTACAGATGCACCCCTCAGCCCTTATATACCCAGGCTGGCCTCGGTTACAAAGTGCTACACAGTACACACTTAATGGTCCTCCCACTATAGCCATCATTCTCTTGGCACCAGTCATCGCTGCCATAGCTTTTGCCACCGCTTCCGACAGTGGGATAGCTCAGATGAGACAGCGCAGTCCGCCTACCCCTAGCACCTTTCTTGTCATCTTGTAGCCGGTACGAAGCGAGACAGCTGCGAAGACGGCCACTGTGTAGCTCACATCACTTGGCGGGGCGGAGGCAATCATGTTGATAGAACCCCGCCCACTCTGCCCAAAGCAATTCCGTCGCATTGAATGCTCCGAATTCGGTGCATGCCGAAGAAATCCTTAGCAAGGAAGCCTCCTTGCACCTTCGCGCTGTGTCCCTGACAGTAGGGCCCCCACGCCCGCTGCTGCCCTGATACTCTCGCTTGGCGCCTGGGGCCTGCTCGCCTACCGTTGCACCGGGCACCACACGTCCTGGTCGCCCGACACCTGGGGCCTGCTCACCCGCCCGTGTGCCGAGCGCTATGTGTCTCAATTACACTGTTTGAACCTCTCCTTGTCCGAAATGAGACTTTGATATGTTTGGACTCGATATTCCCTTGTACAGCACACTCCCTTCTTGGACGTTGGTCCCACTTTTCAGCGATGCGGGGGTACACCCGGTGTAGAATACACCGACAGTAGCCCCCGGGACCACCCTGAGATGTAGGCCTTTCCCGCCTAGGGCAGTCAAAGTCAAGGGGGTCCCACCACTTTTCTGCGCCTCCGGCTTGGTGGGCCCTTATGTCGTTGTCTCTGCCTTTTCGGGAACCGTCGCCACGCGTGGGGAGATGGAGGGTCGTGGTGATCGTGGTATGGCTCCATAATGTTTCCATCAGGGACGGTTCCACTTCCGCCGCAACCCGCAAGCCGAAGCGTCGGCGCCTTGCCTATAAATAGGGGACTTAGCCTCACAGCTTACCCACTCCAGGCCTTGCCAACTCTCGCACCGTCGCTTCCGGTTCTCGAGTTTTAGGGTTCTTTCACTTGAGCGCTTTTCGCCCCTTTCGCCACTGTAGCAACTCCTTCGCCACCATCGCCATGGCGATTCTCTCAAGCTCCTCCGTCGACGCCGAGAGCGCGGGCAAGATCGAGCTGATCTCACCCCGCGACGTGCTCCACATACGCCCTGGCAGCATCAAGCCGTCGCCCTGGAGCGGTGAGATCGTCACCTTCGCGTGGGCGATCCTAGCGGGTCTCGTCCTGCCATATTCCGAGTTCTTCCTCTCCGTCCTTTACTTCTACAACCTCCATGCTCTTCACCTCTCCCCCAATTCCATCATCTGCATCGCCGTCTTCGCACACCTCTACGAGGTGTTCTTGGGGGTGGCGCCCAACCTTCCGCTCTTCCGCTACTTCTTCTGCGTCTGCCCCAACCCCGACAGCCCAGTGGTAGGAAGCTGCCATGTCCGTCTCCGCGACAACCTCAGCGGCCAGTACATCTCCCTGTTGGGAGATCCAACTGGCACAAATGGAGGGCTGACTGGGTCTATATCGACGACGATAGCAGCCTAGATGCCCTGCAGCTTCCGGAGGAAAAGGCGTTCGCTGTGGACAACTGGACCGCGGCGGTGGAGGATACGGCGGGGCTCCGCACAATGGTGGCCCGCATTGAGCGATTGCGCGCCACCAAGCTGTCTGGGGCCTTGATAGTCCTAGACTACCTTACCCGTCGGATCAGCCCGCTCCATTGACATGAGCGCCCCTTTTACCTGTACACTGGCACCACCGATGTGACCCACACTTGCCCCCATGGTACGCTGATGATCCTTCTGACTACGCATGTTTCTTTGATTTGATCAATCCTCACAAACCTCTTCTTAGCCTTGCTCTTGTTTAAACACCGGATAGCTGAGTGGCCCCGAGCTGAGGGAGATGTTTGAGATCCTTGGGGTCACTGCTCCTGAGCGCCGGACATTCCCTACGGAGCCAAGCCACTCTGTGAGATCGACTCCTCGGAGCGCACTCAAGTTTTGCGCTCCCTGCCTTCCATGGACTGCACCGACGTGGTTACCACCCCACGCGGGGCCCCCTGGTGATCCACGACCAGCCCGACGTTGGAGGATCCAGCCAGGGACCAACCGGCGCCGCCATCGACACCGATTTAGGCGCTCGCGCCGCGGAGACGCGCGCTTCTAGGAAGCAGCCAGCGAAAGCCAAGACCTTGCTGCCAAGCGGGCGCGCACCTCGGTCTCCTCATCCACCCAACCAGACGCAGGGGAGGGGAGCACCATTGCGGCCAAGCCGAGCGCGCCTGCAGCGGCGCCCGGCGCCGCGCCGTCTCCTCCACCTGTTGCCGCGCCGCAGTCTCCTCCGCCAACAGGGCGGCGACTGGGACCACCGCTGTGCCGCCATCGGTGCAAGACACCGGCAGGCTGAAGCTACCCGTCGGCCAGACTCGCGTCCTCTCGCGCTGCTCCTGGTAAGTTTCAGACTCCCTTCTAGTTTCCACTTTCTGTTCTTAAATGCACACTTCCTTTCTTCGTAGCCCTTCCGCACCTCCTGCTCCCGACAGCCTACTGCTCCTAGCGGCTCCTCCGCGTGGGCTCACCGAGACCGTCGCCAGGGGCAGCTCTGCACCAGTGACCACCTCCATCACCTAGGCCATCGTGATCCTAGCCGACCTGGCTCGTTTCATACGGACGGCGGTGGGGATACTGGACACCCACCACGCCGGCGCTGCCGAGCAGACCCAGACGACAGCACATCAGGAGGAGCTGTCGCGGGAGCGCGCCCACGCCCAAGCGGAACTGGCGCGCGAACGCACCCACGCCCAGGCGGCCGAGAAGGCGGCGGACAAGCTCCGGGCCGAACACCGCTGCGAGCTACACAACGTCCATGCCATGGTCCAGCCCACCTTCTGCCGCTTAAGCCGTCGCCTTGAGCTGCTTGGGGTGTAGCTGAGCGGACCCCTGGAGAACTCCGCCGCGCAGCTCGCGCTGGCGTTGACGCGGGTGGCGGATGGCTTCAGCGGCCTGGGCGCCACGCTCCGCGAGCACTCTTCCCACGAAGGGGCTGCCAGCATCCGCGTCACCGTGGAGTACGTGCCGGCCTGCACTGTGACGAGGCCGTCCGCGTCGACGAGGACGTGGACGAGTAGGAGGCTCTGCACTGCCCCGCTACCTTTTACCTTTTTCTTCTTTTCTCTTTGGCCATGAGCCTTTGTAAAAAAACTTGTTTAATTTCAGCAGCAGCTTCAATTAACCCTTGGATCCCACGCTTGCTTCGGCTCCGGCCCCTTAGAGCGACCACTACCAAACGATCACGCTGGCGGTGGTCAGCACGGTCCGGCCCCCGAGTGCTCAGTCTTTCCTCCTGCTTCTGCCCAGGCTAGCCGCGTAACAACCAATGTTGATGCAAGCCAATCTCCAAGTGCTCCTTAGCCTTCAAGGGCACATCCTACACTCCGACCAACTGACACCACCCATGCACAACAACCAGGGTAGGAGTTAGATAGTTAGATGGACAATGCGCGCCAAGCTTCAAACTGAAAACGGTTGATCTGCCAGCGAATGTACCTTGTCACCGTTTCCTAATGCCTTCTCTGGCCAAGCACTTCCCGTCTCTTTGGGTCTGGTCGCCGCGTCGCGTTGCTAAGGATGTGGTCAACGGGAGGTGGTCATACTCCAGTGAAGTCCCACGTTGGCATGAGGTGCCCAAGCCGTGAGAACGTCGTGCCGGAATGTGCCCTCCGATCACCCCCCTTGCCCGACGTAGACGCGGAACACTCACACTTACCGGCAAGGCACCGCTAAGATGGCAAGTACTTACGGTGACCGCACAGAAAAAAAAAAACTGGGGGAAACCCTACAGAGGGAAACCCTACAGAGGCACGGACTGCTGAAAGAAGTTCCTTTTCTTAAACAACGCAGAGTACTATAGCCGGTTTTACACCTGGTATAGCCTCCGGCCAGCTAGCGCAAGTAACACTTCCCGCCAGCTGATCTTTTATAAAAAGGGACTTACAACTTTCAGGTTTAAAACTTGTGGAGTTGCTCTATGTTCCACAAGTTGGATAACTCATGCCCATCTTCCATCGCCAACCTGAACGACCCGGGTCGAGAGACTGAGACCACCTTAAAGGGGCCCTCCCATTAGGGAGATAGCTTGTTGCGGCCTACCTGCACCTAAATTTTTTGGAGGACTAGGTCGCCCGCTGCCAGTGTCCTCGCCTAAATCCGGGTAGCATGGTATCTTCTGAGGCTTTGCTGGTACCGGGCAACATGTAGAGCTGCGCGGTCACCAACTTCCTCTAGCCACCGGGCTTCCTGATCTTCCTCCTCGAACATCGCCGTGTGCGGTGAGCCCAGAGACAACTCGGACGGGAGAACTGCTTCTGCGCCGTACACCAAGAAGAGAGGTGTTTCCCCGTCGCTCGGCTGGGTGTGGTGTGGAGTGACCACAACACCAATGGAACTTCCTCCGCCCAGCGCTTTCCATGCTTGTGTAATCGGTCAAACGCTCTCGTCTTGAGACCCCTTAGAACGAGCACATTGGCGTGCTCCGCCTGGCCGTTGCTCCGGGGGTGAGTTACTGGCGCGAAACACACCTTGGTGCCTATGTCCTCACAGAAGTCCTGGAACGCGGCGCTAGGCGCTAGCAAACTGAGTGCCGTTATCAGTTTTGATCCGGTTCGCAACCCTGAAGCACACGAAAATCCCGCGCATGAACTTGATTGCGGCCGATGTGGTAATCGCCAGGACTGCTTCAGCTTCAATCCACTTGGTGAACTTGTCGACGGCGACGAACAGGTCGGTATAACCCCCGTGGCCCGCTGGAACGGGCCCAGGATATATAACCCCCAGACCGCGAACGGCCAAGAGAGCGAGATAGTTCGCAGGGATTGGGCTGGTCTGTGGATCTGCTTGGCTAAGAACTGACATGCTCACATCTCCTCACCAGCTCGCAAGCATCTTAGAGGGCGGTGGGCCAATAGAATCCCTGGCGGTATGCCTTACCAACCAGAATATCAGAGAGCAGGCTGCTCCTCTCTTCCCGAGTAATGCATTTCAGAAGAATTATATTTCCACCCTAGCGATACAGGTCCCCACCTACCAGGGTGTAGCGCTTGGCCTTCCGTGCAATCTTCTCGGCTGACGCAGCATTGTCGGGGACCACTCGGTCTCCCAGGATGGCTAGGATCGGATCCATCCACTTCCCCACCCGGGCAAGTGCGGTGACCACTCGGTGTTCGACTGGGTACTCCGCCTGGTCAGGCGTTTCCATCGGGGCTTCCTTGGAAGCGATGCCGCCCTCCTTCCCTGAAACAGGAACTGGGACGAGCGCATCGTCGTCCCCACTCGAATTGGGGGCCGAGACGGACGGTCGTGGAAGTCTTTCTTCAAAGTCCTCGACCGAAGCTGGTGCTCGCGACGAAGCAAGCTGTGAAAGCCCGTCCACCAGATGGTTGTCCCGCCTTGTAATGTGGATGTACTTCAGCCCGTCGAAGCGGTGCTCCTATTTCCTCACTTCGGTGAGGTATGCCGCCCTTACAGGGTCGGCACACTGAAACTCCTTTCGGGCTTGATTGACGATCAGGAGGGAGTCGCCCTTGACACAGAGACGCCGAATGACCAACGAGGTGGCGGCGCGCAGCCCCGCGAGCAACCTTTCATGTTCTGCGGCATTGTTAGTAGCTTTGAAATCGAGGATGATCATGTGCTGGAGAACGTCCCTAGTCGGCGAGACCAGGACTGCTCCAACCCCCGCTCCTTTGAGTCTGAAGGACCCATCAAAGAATAACGTCCACACGGACGGCTCCGGTCCCGACTCCTCCTCCGGAGGCTCCGGAGACCACTCGGCAATGAAATCCGCCAACACCTGACTCTTGATGGCG
This sequence comes from Raddia distichophylla, assembly GCA_005191435.1. Lineage (NCBI taxonomy): Eukaryota > Viridiplantae > Streptophyta > Magnoliopsida > Poales > Poaceae > Raddia > Raddia distichophylla. The sequence goes on from SPJY01012959.1 coordinate 136,915, forward strand.
GTCGGAGGAGCAAATTGCAGATCAAACTCTCCCAGTTTCACCACCCACTTCGCCACCCGACCCTGCGCCTGCCGATTGTGAAGAATTGCCTGGAGGGGAAATGAGGTAATGATTGTAATCCCTCTTCGTTGAAAATAATGGGGAAGCTTGCACGAGGCCACGGGCACGGCGTACAACATCTTCTAGGCCGGAGGATACCTGGTCTCCGCGTCCTGCAACACCTTGCTGACGTAATAGACTGGGCACTGAATGCCTTCCCTCTCTGCCACCAGCACCGCGCTGACCACCGCCGGCGTGGCCGCCACATAAAGAAGAAGCGGCTCGTCGGGTTCGGGGGCGACCAACACTGGATGTGAGGATAGGTACTTCTTCAGCTCTTCAAAGGCCTGTTGTGCTTCACCGGTCCACTCGAAAGTGTTGGTCTTCTTTAGCAGCTTGAAAAATGGAAGGCTCTTCTCCCTCAGGTAGGCTATGAACCTCCCGTGGGAAGCGAGGCATCCCGCCATGCACTGCACATGCTTCAAACGGGTGGGCGGCTGCATGCACTTGATGGCCGCTATCTTATCAGGATTGGCCTCGATAACTCGGCTGGATACGAGAAACCCCAGCATATCCCTGATGGAACACCGAACAAACACTTCTCTGGATTGAGCTTTAGGCTATACTTACGGTGGTTGGAAAAGGTCTCCTCCAGATCACCAAGAAGTCGATCACTCTCGCTGGTCTTCAGCACCAAATCGTCGACGTAAACCTCCAGATTCCTCCCAACCTGAGGCCGGAAGGCAATATGCATAGCCGCTGGTAAGTCGGACCGGCATTCTTTAACCCAAAAGCCATTCTTTTATAACAGTATACGCCATGGGCGTTACAAAAGCAGTTTTTTCTTCATCCCCCTGCCATACTAATCTGGTGATACATAGAATACACGTTAAGAAAGCTCAAAATCTCACACCCCGTAGTGGAGTCTACAGGCAAATCTATGCACGGCAGAGGGTATGGATCCTTCGGGCAGGCTTTGTTGAGGTCGGAAAAATCGACACACATCCGCCTCTTCCCGTTGGATTTCTTTACGAGGACGGGGTTGGCTACTCAGGGTGAGTAACCTCCCTCACGATCCCCGCCTCCAGCAGCTTGTCCACTTCTTCTCGGATGGCCTCCTGGCGCTCTAGTGCCTATCTCCGGACCTTCTGCTGGACTGGACGCACTCCTGGGAGCACCGCAAACCGATGCTCGATCACCTCCCTGGGGAACCCGGTCATGTCGGACGGTTGCCACGCAAACACGTCCAAGTTTTCCCATAGAAAGGCGACGAGCGCTTTCCTATTTGGCACCGAGCTCGGCGCCCACCTTGATGGTCTTGGCGGGGGCGTCCTCACTCAGCGAGACCACCTTAACCTCGCTAGATGAGCCGGGCGTGGCTCGGGTCTTCGCCCGGAGAGCCCCGAGGTCGGTGGTGCCAGACGGCTACGCGGAGACGGCCCCAGCCAAATCCAGGGCCATCTTGTCGCAACGCAGGAACTCTAGCCTGTCCACCTTAACAGTGACGGGACCTTGCGGCCCCGGCATTTTCACCACCATGTGAGCATAGTGGGTAGCCGCCATGAACTTGGTCAACGTCGGTCGACCAAGCAGGGCATTGTACGGGAGGTCGAAGTTCGCCTCCTCGAAGTCGACTGCCTCCGTATAGTAATTCTCCGCCTCCCCGAAGGTGACCGGAAGGCGGATTCACCCCAGGGGCATCGACTCCGCCCCGTGGTGACACCATAGAACGGGAGAGCCGGAAGCAGCTCCCGCTCCAGTATCTGCAGTGCCTAGAACGCTTTGATGGACAAAAGGTTGATGGAGCTCCCCCCGTCCACTAGCACTCGCCCAAGCTTCACGTTCCTTATCATGGGCGAAACCACGAGCGGGAGGTGCCCTAGGCCGGCAGTGCTCTCGGGGTGGTCAGCCTGACTAAAAATGATCGGCTCCTCCGACCACCTCAGCAGCCTACTCCCCGGACTCGGGGCGGTGGCGCACACCTCCCTCCTCAGCAACTTGTACTTGCGGTTGGAGGTGTAGGTGGCTGAACCGCCATTGATGTACGCCACCATGTTCTCCACCCGTTGGAAAGCTAGCAGAGCGGGCCCTTCGTCTTTGTTGTCGCTGGGGGGCGGCGCTCTTTAAGCCGCTTTTCCACCAGTTTCGACACGACCTGACAATCCGCCAAACCATGCCACGTCCTCCTCCCTGACGGTCTTGCGACGGTGTGGTCGTCGTCGCACCGGTCACGACGGCCCTCCCGCCGCCCGCGGCGATTGTGCTGTCGCGGCCTTGCTTCCTTTTGGTTGCGCTCGGCGACCAAGACCTAACCGGCCTCGGACACCTTGCGCTTTTTCTTCTTCTTCTTCTTCTTCTTCTTCTTCTTCTTCTTCTTCTTCTTCTTCTAGTCCTTTGGGCTGGAACACTGAGGTCCCAGCCTCCACTCCAGCACCTTGGCCACCCGTCCTGGCGCTGGTCGCGCGATCAGGGGCCTTTGTCGCTCGGGCGCACTTGTGCGCCAGGTCGAACAGCTCGGAGGTGGAGGAGATGTTACGGGTGGCCATCTTCTCCAACATATTGCGATCTTTAACGCCCGTTTGAAAGGCGATGATGACCGCATGGCTGGAGATCTTGTGGATGGTATTGCGGCAGCGGTTGAACCGTCGAATCAACTCTCGCAGCGATTCCCCCTTCTTCTACTCTAGGACATGGAGATCATCCTCCACCCTTGGCTGGTTGTAGTTGCCCAGAAATTTAGTGACAAACTGGTCACACAGCTCCTCCCATGAGTCTACCGACGTTCGTGGGAGGTTTAACAGTCAAGAACGGGCGGAGCCCTTCAAGACTGTAGGGAGGTAATTAGCCATGACCTTCTCGGAGCCGCTGGCAGCCTGCACCACTGTGGTGTAGATTTGCAGGAACTCCTCCGGATTGGTCGCGTCGTCCTACTTATCATCAGACGTCGGCCGGAACTTCTCCGGCCACGCCACACGGCAAAGCCGGGCGGTGAACGCCTGACAGCCGATGCCGTAAGGCGGCTGGCGGCGATGGTGAAGATCCCGGTGGGAATCAGAGGACGCAGAGCCTCCCTTCATCACCATCGGAAGGACCTCCGCCACTAGAGCTCACCTGCTACGGCCGGTCTTGCTTCCGAATGCGGCGGCGCTGCAATTCGTCACGCAAATCCCCGCCGCGGGGATGCCGATGCTCCCACAAACGAGTTCAGAGGTCCTCCTGGCGCCCCCCGCTCTAGGAGGTGCTTGGTACGGTACTCGGGTCGGTTCACAGGCCTCCGCACGAGCGGAGTCCACACACTGGACCTCCTTTCCCTTGCCTCGGCTTTCGAAGCCAGAGTGAACTTGGCGTGGGCCACTCGACGCCTGCGTGCGATTTACATGCGACTTCGAGCGGTGCGTCCACTGGAAGGGCGCGACCGCCCGAAGACCTTGACCCGATGGTGGGCCACGTCCACGAGGCACACAATGTCCCGCAGCCATGGCTTGGCGGGGGAATCCCCCACCAACTCCGTCGGGGTGTACTCCAACAGCAAACGTATGGCATGCAGATTCTGGGACGGAGAGGCCTCCTTCATATCCAACCGCCACCGAACCGGAGGTGCGTCATCCACTGAAGAAGGAACCACTGGAGGTGCCACCTCCAGAGGACGCGACGAAGATGCCTCATCCTGCCGCCGACTGAGCGGGTTCCAGCGAGGATCGCCGGCCTCTCTCTCCGATCGACGCGCCAAGGACAACATGACAAGAGAAAAACCGACTGGAGAAACCTAGGAACAAACCGACCGCTACCCCCCTACCTGGCGCCACTGTCGGCGTATTTCAACTGACAGGTTCTCCGGGACCTAATCCGGTGGTTCGGCTGTGGGGGTGTGCACGATCGGAACACTCTTCTCCTCATGCAGGCGGTCCAAGGCTCTAGAAAGGACACTAAGAGTTTACCCAGGTTCAGGCCCCCTGATCGGGTAACATGCCTAATCCTGCTTCAGCTTCTTGCAATGTATGAACTGGCCCCTCTCTAAGGATCCGACCCTCCCGAAAGGAGAGTCCAACCCTTTTACAGATGCACCCCTTAGCCCTTATATACCTAGGCAAGCCTCTACACATTACACACTTAATGGTCCTCCCACTGTAGCCATCATTCTCTTGGCGCCAATCCTCTCTACCATAGCTTCCGCCGCCGCTTCTGACAGCGGGATAGCTCAGATGAGACTTAGCAGCCCGCTTGCCTCTAGCGCCATTCTGGTCACCTTGTAGCTGGTATGAATCGAGATGGCTCCGAAGACGGCCACAAGGTAGCTGACATCACTTGGCTGGGCGGAGGCAATCATGTTGTTAGAACCCCACCCACTCGGTCCAGAGCAATTCCGTGGCATTAAATGCTCCGGATTCGGTGAATCTCAAGAAATCCTTAGCAAGGAAGCCACCTTTCACCTTCACCCTATGTCCCTAACAGTGGGGCCCCCATGCCCCTGCTGCCATGATACTCTCGCCAGGCTCCTGTGCGTCGGGTGCCACGCGTCCTGGTCGCCCGACGCCTGGGGCCTGCTCGCCCGCCCGGGCGCCACGGGCCTCAATTACACTGTTTGAACCTCTCTTTGTCTAAAACCAGACTTTGATCTGTTTGGACTCGATATTCCCTTGTACAATACACTCCATTCTTGCACACTAGTCCCACTTTTCAGCGACGCGGGGCACACCCCGGTGTACAATACACCTGACTGTCTTGCGACAGTGTGGTCGTCGTTGTGCTGGTCACGACAGTCCTCCCGCCGCTTGCGGCGATTGTGCTGCCGCGGCTTTGCTTCCTTTTGGTTGCGCTCGGCGACCAAGACTTGACCGGCGTCGGACACCTTGCACTTCTTCTTCTTCTTCTTCTGGTCCTTTGGGCTGGAACACTGAGGTCCTGGCCTCCACTCCGCCACCGCGGCCATCCGCCCTGGCGCCGGTCGCGCGATCACGGGCCTCCGCCGTACGGGCGCACTTGTGCGCTAGGTCGAACAACTCGGAGGTGGAGGAGATGTTGCGAGTGGCCATCTTCTCCAGCATATTGCGATCTTTAATGCCCGTTTGAAAGGTGATGATGACCGCATGGCTGGAGATCTTGTGGTAGGTATTGCGGCAGTGGTTGAAGCGTCGAATCAACTCTCGCAGCGACTCCCCCTTCTTCTGCTCTAGGACATGGAGATAAACCTCCACCCCCGGCTGGTCGTATGAGCCCAAAAAAATTAGTGACAAACTGGTCACACAGCTCCTCCCATGAGCCTACCGACGTTCACGTGAGGTTTAACAGTCAAGAACGGGCGGAGCTCGTCAAGACTGTAGGGAAGTAATTAGCCATGACCTTCTCGGAGCCGCCGGCAGCCTGCACCGCTATGGTGTAGATCTGCAGGAACTCCTCCGGATTGGTCGCGCCGTCGTACTTCTCGACAGACGCCGACCGGAACTTCTCCGGCCACGCTACACGGCGAAGCCGGGTGGTGAACGCCTGACGGCCGATGCCGTAAGGCGGCTGGCGGCGATGGCGAAGATCCCGGCGGGATTCAGAGGACGCAGAGCCTCCCTTCATCACCATCGGAAGGACCTCCGCCACTAGAGCTCACCTGCTACGCCCGGTCCTGCGTCCGAATGCGGCGGCTCTGCAATTCGTCACACAAATCCCCGCCGCGGGGATGTCGACGCTACCGCAAACGAGTTCAAAGGTCCTCCTGGCGCCCCCCGCTCTAGGAGGCGCTTGGTACGGTACTCGGGTCGGTGCACAGGCCTCCGCACGAGCGGAGTCCGCACACTTGACCTCCTTTCCCTTGCCCTGGCTTTCGAAGCCAGAGTGAACTTGACGTGGGCCACTCGACGCCTGCGTGCGATTTACACGCGACTTCGAGCGGGGCGTCCACTGGAAGCGCCCGACCGCCCGAAGACCTTGACCTGATGGTGGGCCACGTCCACGAGGCACGCAATGACCCGTAGCCATGGCTTGGCGGTGGAATCCCCCGCCAACTCCATCGGTGTGTGCTCCAACAGCTGACGTATGGCATGCAGATTCTGGGACGGAGAGGCCTTCTTCATATCGAACCGCCACCGAACCGGAGGTGCGCCATCCGCTGAAGGAGGAACCACTGGAGGTGCCACCTCTAGAGGACGTGATGAAGATGCCTCATCTTGCCGCCAACTGAACGGCTTCCAGCGAGGATCGCCGGCCTCTCTCTCCGATCGACGCGCCAAGGACGACATGAGAAGAGAAAAACTGACCGGAGAAACCTAGGAACAAACCGACCGCTACCCCCCTGCCTGGCGCCACTGTCCGCGTATTTCAACTAACAGGTTCTCCGGGACCTAATCCGGTGGTTCGGCTGTGGGGGTGTGCACAATCGGAACACTCCTCTCCTCACGCAGGCGGTCCAAGGCTCTAGAAAGGACACTAAGAGTTTACCCAGGTTCAAGCCCCCTAATCGGGTAACATGCCTAATCCTGCTTCAGCTTCTTGCAATGTATGAACTGGCCCCTCTCTAAGGATCCGACCCTCCCGAAAGGAGAGTCCAACCCTTTTACAGATGCACCCCTTAGCCCTTACATACCCGGGCTGGCCTCGGTTACAAAGTGCTACACATAACACACTTAATGGTCCTCCCGTTGTAGCCATCATTCTCTCGGCGCCAATCCTCGCTACCATAGCTTCCGCCTCCGCTTCCGACAGCGGGACAACTCAGATAAGACAGAGCAGCCCGCTTACCTCTAGCGCCTTTCGGGTCACCTTGTAGCCGGTACGAATCGAGATGGCTGCGAAGACGGCCACAAGGTAGCTGACATCACAAGGCTGGGCGGAGGCAATCATGTTGTGCCCACTCGGTCCAGAGCAATTCCGTCGCATTAAATGCTCTGGATTCGGTGCATCTCAAGAAATCCTTAGCAAGGAAGCCTCCTTGCACCTTCGCCCTATGTCCCTGACAGTGGGGCCCCCATGCCCCTGCTGCCATGATACTCTCACCGGGCTCCTATGCGCCAGGCGCCACATGTCCTGGTCGCCCGACGCTTGGGGCCTGCTCGCCCGCCCGGGCGCCACGGGCCTTAATTACACTGTTGAACCTCTCTTTGTCTGAAACCAGACTTTGATCTGTTTGGACTCGATATTCCCTTGTACAACACACTCCATTCTTGGACGCTAGTCCCACTTTTCAGCGACGCTGGGCACACCCCGGTGTACAATACATCGACACATGGTGATGTACCTGGTGTCTCAGTAGAAGACTGCGAAGCAGAAGCAGCAGAACCGGAGGGTGAAGAGCTAGCCATGCGACGCAATAGCATAAGAATCTTAGTTGAGGCATCTGGACTGTGCGGGGAGTCTGAGTCTTCTGTGATTGGTGCTGCAGAACCCTTAGGCGAACGACGTCGAGCAATATCCTTCTTCTTCCTGTAGCAGAACTGCTCCACATGACCATCCTTATCATAATAGGTGCAGTGAAGACCAGCCTTCGTCGTCACTCCAGAAAACGACAAGGATGGTGAAGAAGACGACCGAGGACCAGTAGAAGTCCAGGCCGGTGGCCGAAGAGCAAGAACTGACGGAGAAGTCAGGAGACCCGCACCACGAAGACGAACCTCCTCAGTACGAAGAGAAGAAAGAGCCTCCAGCACAGTGACACGAGGGTGACGGGCAAGAAGCTGAGCACGAACTTGCTCAAACTCGAGCCGAAGACGTATGATGAAGTCGTAGACACGATGAAGCTCCAGACGAGATCGCTGACGCAGGCAGCAGGCACAAGTCCGAGAGTAATGATTAGCTCCAGTATCAAGAGTAGCATCCAAAGAGTCCAACTGACGCCATACTGCGGAAAGCTGAGCGTAAAACTCATCCACTGTAGAATCACCCTGTTGTAGAGACTTCTCATGGCGAAGAGTAGCAAGGTACTGAGAGTTACCTGAGGGCTCGTACCAATCTCGTAGATGGGACCACATGAACTGAGCAGAAGTTAAAGAGACCACTTTGCTAGTAAGATGCACCTCCATGTTGGCAATCAAAATAGCAGAGGCACGAGCATCTTCATCAGACCAAAATTTGTAAGCGGTGTACTGAGAATTGTAAGACTCCATGGCCTCCTTATACTCATCGAAGACCTTCTTATCAGCATCATCAACATCCGTAGACGGCGAAGAAGGCAGCGCCGGGGGATCAGGATGCGGTGGGCAAGGAAGCTGACCGGTAACAAAATCCCAGAGGCGTTGTCCACGCATATGAATGCGCATGTGCTGGGTCCAATCCTGATAATTGAGCCCATCAAAAAGCACAGGGCACCGAGGAACAGAAACTGTGCCTGACGACATTTTTTCTTTTTTTCTTTTCTTTTTTTACTCAACCCAGACCAGACTCACACCAACACCGACCCGCACCCCACACGGACCCGAACCACACCAACACACACGCACCCACACCGACCCACACCTCACACCGACCCGCACAAACGTTGGCGGCGGCGGTGGATGGCTGGCGGTGCGGTGTCCTCGGGAAGAAAAAGGACGGTGGCGGTTGCAGGCTACTCAGCGCGGCACCCCAGCAAAGGGACGGCAACGGTGGCAAGCAAAGAGGACGGAGGACGGCGACGGAGCTAACCCGATTTGGATAGAGCTCCAAATCTGGCGAGCTACCCCTATATGAATCTGGCTCCAGATCTGGATCGGGGACGAATCAAGCAGCGGCGTGAAGATGACGTGGAAGCCGAGGTCGCCGGGAATGAGACGACGGCGGCGAGGCGTAGAGACCGAGGTCGCCGGAGATGAGACGACGATAGCCGAGGAAGGAGGAGGTGGCGCAAGTGCAACACCGGTGAGGAACCCTAACCCTAAATTGGCTCTGATACCATATTAGGAATAACACTTGTATTCATATGGGGCCAAAGGGTCAGTATATATACAGAGTATAAGGGCAAAAAGAAAAAAGTTTAGAAAACCCTAATATAATAAAGGGACGGACCAGGCCCATACACACAGCCCAAATATATCTCTAACAACGTTAACATTGTGTCAAATGCCCCCATCAAGACAAATTATTTTCAGACTGAACAGTGCTTCTCAATATGAAGCTATGGGCAACTAGAGAGATAAACTGAAAGTACAGAACAAAAATTATGAAATGCACAACAGAATGTAGAGCAAAATTCATAAAATAAAGAGAGGATATATGCAATAAATAATATGCCACACCTTAGTCCATCGGTATGAATCAGTTTCCGGCTACCGACAATTGCAGACTCCTTCCCAGGCATTTCATATAGGAGAGAACTGTCATCTGGCACATCAACATGGAACTTGCAAATAGCTGCAACTGCAACCTGGCAGATCCTTGTAAGCGCGCTCCCTGCAGGTTTCTGATATCTGTAAATTTTCATACTGGCAAGCAAGCCGACAATGCCGATCACCGAAAACAATGTTGGGATCCCAAACCCCAATCCCCAGCCACAATTGTCCTGAACCCATACGAGCACCGTGCTCGCTGCGAAGAAACCACCATTGACGGCAACGTAGTACCAATTGTAGTACACCTCCTTATGCGCCTTCTCGGCTTCGTCAGTATCGTCGAATTGATCAGCTCCAAATGTGGGAACACAAGGCCAGATGCCACCTAGGCCCAGAGCAGTCATGTAGAGACCGAGAGAGCTCAAAGCATCTTGAGAAGAGATCATCATGATCGAATGGAGGTTTGCAGGAACCACTGTTGAAAGTGTCAGCAGAACCATTCCCTAGAAGCAGAAGCATCAGGAAACCAAACATTCAGACAAATTCCAGCAGCTTCTTAGAGTGAGAAGACTACAAGGATCGATCACTGTGGAAGTTATGCACTTACAATGGTAAAGATCGTCAAGGAGATGACGATCGTCCGGTGCCTTCCCCAGTATGAATCTGCCAGGAATGCACCGAGCAGTGGGGTGAGGTAGCATGTACCCTGCCAGGATGCAATGTTGCTAGCAGCAGTGACGTTGCTCTGGTGCTGCACCTTGGTGAGGTAGCTCACCAGATTAGTCCCAACCCAAAACCGGCAGCGTCGGCGGCACGGGGAAGATGGCGGCGTCGAATCAGCAACGCCGGATCGGCTCCAGCGGCGTCGCCTACGCTGTGCACGGCCTAGACGGCGATGACGGCGGCGGAGCTGCGCCCGGGGGCGGCGGGGCAACCAGCACCAAGAGCGGGGCGGCGTCGCCGACGCCGTGCGTGGCCTGGACAGCGACGGATCTCCGCGCGGCAACCAGCACCAAGCGGCGCCCCGATCTGGATCGGGTAGGAGCCGAGGTCGCCGGGAACGAGGCAACGAGATGTAAAAGCCGAGGTCGTCGGAGAAGAGACGACGCCAGCCAAAGAACGAGGAAGATATGGCGCAAGGGCAACGCCGGTGAGGAGCCCTAACCCTAAAATCGCTCTGATACCATGTTAGGAATAGCACTTGTATTCATATGAGGGCCAAAGGGCCAGTATATATACAGAGTACAAGGGCAAAAAGGGAAATGGCTAAGAAAACCCTAATACAGTCTAAGGACGTAAGGACGGGCCAGGCCCATATACATAGCCCAATATACACAGCCCAATATAGCTCTAACAATCCTTAGCCATATATAAACACTCAAAAGCCATTAGGCAGAAGCTTCATGAACTGCTTAAGAAATGCTATCCATCTAGGAAAATGGGAGAGGAGACATGCCACATAAAACATACCAGTTGATCAGGGAAAAGAATGAACTATTCTTGCTAGTACATGAGCAGTAATAATGTCTATGTGCACGTATACATGTGACCACCAGCAAAGCATTAGGTGGCTGAGTAGCTCCAAACTAAGTAGATCAAATGAGTTGTAGGCATATTAAACCTGTCATACAAAACCAGCAAAGCATTCGATAGCTCCAAACTAAACAAACTTAATGTGTAGTGCCATCAACAATTATTTTTTTCCATCATCTATTAACAAAAAAGTTTTTGGTCAAATAATGTGGAAACACTGAATGATGCGGTATTCTAGAAACAAAATCTAATAACTGAGCAGGAACTCTTTTAAAAATGATTTTGTCGAGGCAAAAACAACATTAGTTTGCAATCTACAAATTTTACAGCCTAGCACAGAAACCTACCCTATTCTATGGGTGCTGACATGCAGGAGTGTAAACCTGCTATAATTTAGATTCATGCATCTGCTTTCTTCTCACACAGGATACATAACAGAACGGAGCTGAACAGGTCAAGTAAGGTACTCTTGTGTGAAAGATCTTGTCATAATGCAACACAGTCATCACCTGAGCCAGTGAGCCCTACAACCAAAATTTAGGGGGCTAGGAGAAGGTGCCATGAAAGATAATTAGACCCGACTTTGTTGTCCTGGTCAGTATATAGGGAATAATGAAAAACGGAGACGTGATGTATTAGAATTCGTCAGTTCCTTTAACTATATGCAATAGACAACTACATAAATAAATTCCAGGACAGCCATATTCAACCTATAAAGAATAACCTAGTTTATATAATAAAGAATCAGTACACTGGAACACTGCAGACCCAAAGATACTCAAAACAAAATCAAAGTACAAAACTGAATGTGGTCCTCAGGTTTTACAAATGTCTGGAACAAAGATAGTTCATGATGAAACAACAAAATTGGCAACAGAACGGGAGACAGGTGGTATTGCAGCCAATAAACTACATGAAACATGATAGAAACCAAAAAAAAATTGTCATAGGTAATTAGAGACTATCAATGTTCTAAAAATCGGGTCTAGTCGGCGACTACTCGGCGAGAAGTCGCTGCTCGGTGGGCTGCCGAGGCGAGATGGGTAGAATCGGCACGCTACTCGGGCTGGACGAGTAGTCGATCCTAGCTGGCCAAAGACGTGAGTAGTGGGCGAGTAGGGGCGCTGCGAGTAGCCGGTCGAAGACACGATTTGCATCGTCCATGACCCCTAGCCGAAACAGAACTGGTGCTCGAGGCAAGACCGGAAGGAGGGGAGAGGTGAAATTAGGGTTTGGTGGTGTCGCCGTCACCATAGCTGGTCAGCGTGCTCCGCTGTCCTCCGCGCCGCCACCGCCGGCTAACACCGGTTTCTCCAGATCTGGAGCAAGGCTAGTAAGTAGGACTCACCTTTACCCTCTTCGAGACTCCGACTCTCTGTTTCTTCTGCCGCCTGCGGTCCGCCGGGCTCCGGCCGCCGTTCTTCGCCTCTGCAGTGCTACTCCTCATCTTTAGCTGCCGTTGGCAGACGCTACTCGGCCTACTCCATCTATTTCATCACCGCCTGCCGTTCGCCGCCATGTCGTCAAGCAAAGCATCGGTCCAAGCATCGACGGCCTCTTGTAGCAGCGTTCTCAAGAGAGGTTCCGATGACATTGGATGGGAATATGGCACACTTATTGATCCAAATAGATTGGATAAAGTGAAGTGCAACCTTTGTGGCAAAGTAGTTTGTGGAGGTATTCATAGATTGAAGGAACACATTGTCCAAATCAAAGGAAATGTTAAATCTTGCAAGAAAGCTACCAAAGATTATCAAGAAAAGATTAAGAAATTCATGGGGGATTATCAAGAAAGGAGGAGGATAAAGAAAGCTAGAGAAGAGGAAGTTAGGAAGGAGGTGAATATCGATTGTGAGAGAGAAGGGGAAGATCTTGAGGTGATGGAAGGTTCACAACCTCGTCATGTAGGGCCTATGGATCAATTTGCTCGACCTATTGATCCTTCCATTACTTTGTCTATGGCTAACAAGCAAATCACCATGGATAATACAATCCGCAAATAAAGAGTGCATCAATACATTCAATATGTTGATAGATGGACTTATGCTCATGGTATGTGTTTATGCCCCATTTTTTATGTTGCTTTGTGTATGTTTGGCTGCAATTATCTATTGCTAAATGCTATTTTTTCTATCTATGTTCTAGGTGTACCATTTAATACCATCAACAATGATGATTTCAAAAGATTGTTACAGGCCATTGGTCAATTTGGTCCGGGCTTTGAAGGTCCATCCCAATATGATGCCCGTGAGAAGTTGCTAAAGGAGGAGGTGCAAAAAAACAAAGAATAGCTTGAAGCCGCATGTAGAAGAGAGCCATGACGGGATGCTCCATCATGACCGATGCTTGGACGGATCAAAAAAGAAGTATCATGAATGTATGTGTGCATTGTACTTTAGGAACAAGTTTTCTTCGTTCAAAAGAGGTATCCGAAGAAGCCCACAAAAGTGAATTTATCTTTGAGTATGTGGACACTTGCATTGAAGAAATAGGTCATGAATATGTGGTGCAAGTTGTCACGGATAATGCCTCTAATAACATTGGAGCAAAAGATTTATTGCTTGAAAAAAGACTTAATATTTTTTTGAGCTCATGTGCAAACCATACAATTAACTTGATGCTTCAAGTGGTTGGAAACATGCCAAAGTACAACAAAGTAATTGAGAATGCTAAGTATTTGACCGTCTTCATTCATGCACACCATAAGACCTTAGCTTTGATAAGGAAGTTCACAAAGAGAAGAGACATAGTTAGGCCAGGGGTAACTAGATTTGCATCGGTCTTTCTTACTTTGCAAAGTTTGATTGAGAAGAAGGGCGAACTAAAGAGTATGGTGGTACGGAGAAATGTATAGTACCAAAACCCTCCCCCGCGAGCGTCCTCCTAGGGTTTCTCCCCGTCGGTGGCGGCGGCGGCGCCGCCACCGGCTTGCTCCGCTGCCGGCGGGCCTCTCCGGCGCCTCCCCGTCGGCGCCTCCCCACGCTGGTGGACATGCTAGGCGGCGGTTCCCCCTCCCTCTCCCTCTCCTCTTCCCGTGCGCTCCAGATCTGGGCGTTGGTGGCTCTCCGGCGAAGTGCTCGGGACGGTGCGCCGGTGGCGGGGTGGGAGGACAGGGTGGCTTGGGGACGTCGTCCCCCTCCTCGTCGTTCCCCTCCGGGTTCTGGGGGAGCTCGCCAGCGACGGCGGCGATGGCTTGGCGGCTCCAGCCGGGGACGGCCGTGAGACGGCGAGGGCCAGCAGCGGAGTGGGCGGCGTCCCCCTCCGTGCGATGCTGGCCAGGTCGGCGTCCTTCCCTCGGCTTCGACGACTCCGTCGGCGTCCAGTGGCTGTGACTCGGGTGGAGGGAGGTTGTAGGAGGCTGTATCTTTTTCTTCATTTCTTTGGTGTGCAATCCGTCCCAGCTCTGGTTCTTGGTGGAGGTCCTTCGGCTTGGCCGGTGTAGGGGCGACGGCCGCTGGACGTGGGGTTGTGGCGTCCACTCATCCCTCACACTGCCCTGGTGGCCGCCGGCCCTCCGGTGCGGTCGGTGGCGGGGGTCATACCCGTGCTCCCCCTACTCCAGCTCCGATGGTTTGCCCCTAGTTTCGGTGCCGGCGGGGGTCAAGGTCCTGCTTGCAGGCAATCCAGCTAAGGCGCCTTAGGGTGGCGCGGGCCCCTTGGAGAGGCAAGAAGCTGTCTTGCCCCCTTCGCGTCTTCGTCGGCGTCTTTCCTTGGGTCCCGTCGGGTCGGGTGGTCGTAGGTGGTTGCCGTGCCTTCGCCAGGGCTTCGACCTAGGGGCCGACGTGCTTGCGTTGGGGCCTTGGTTCGCTGGATTGTCTTTTGCATGTTGGTCTGCAGATGGCTGGTGGATGGTGCAGCCGCATGCGGTGTTGGGGTTGCGGTTCGATTTGGTTGAAGGAGCGCTTCGCTCGCTTCGGGTTGGTTGAAGGAGTGCTTCGCTCGCTTCGGGTTTTCGTTTGTGGTTTAGGTCTGGCGGTGTCAGAAATTATTCACATGCTTTACTGTGAGTGTGTGCGTTTGGGTTTGGATGTACAAGTGTCATGTAACCCTGCCATTTGATGGAATGAATTTCCAGTTTCCTCTATAAAAAAAAAAGAGTATGGTGGTTAGTTCGGAATGGGAAGTGTGTTCTCACACTAAAACACGCAAAGGAAAGACGGCAATGGGTACAATATTGAGTACGAGCTTTTGGAAAGGAGTTAATCAACTTTTGAAGGTATAACCAAACCTATCTATTGATGTCCGCTATTTAATTTTGTTATATTTTGTACTTACTAATGTTGTTTGCTGCTATTACTTGAAGATTTTTTGAGCCATTGGTGGAAGTTCTTCGTATGGTTGATGGAAATGGTACATCTATGGCCTTTCTTTATGGAGGATTTTTAGAGGCAAAGAAAAAAATGAAGCAAGCCATGAACAGTTTGGAGGCCAACTACAAACCGGTTATGGATGCAATGGAGCTAAAAATGGAAGGGAGACTTGATTGTCCATTGCACATGGCTTACTATATGTTGAATCGATATTATAGCTACAGTGATAGAACCATTTTCCAAATGAATGACATAAACAATGGCTTTCAAGAATGTGTGGAACACTTCTATCATCGCAACATAGATGCAATGGATGCCGCTAGCAATGCAGAGTTTGATCTTTTTAAATATCAAGTTGGTGCCTTTGAAAGAACTATTGCTGAACTTGGATGCCAAAAGAAAAATTTTAGTCCCGATAAATATACTAATACCAAGTTCTTGTTGGCTTGTTGAATGCATATTACTATATCTTACTAGCTCATATGTTTCTTCCTATGTTGTAGTTAATTGGTGGACTAAGTATGGAGGTAGTACTCTAAATTTGCAAAGGATGGCTACAAGGATCCTCTCATTGACCTCTAGTTCTTTGGGTTGTGAAAGGAATTGGAGAACTTTTGACATGGTAATTCACTAATTCTCAACCCTAAATAACAATGTCATTATCTCAATTTTACAATTGTTATTTAATCCATGTTACTATCTAAATGGTAATGTAGATGCACACTAAGAGAAGGAATAGGCTAGATGCTCAACGTGTGAGCAATTTAGTCTATGTCCAATTCAATGCAAGATTGATGAACAAGAAAGACAGATGCAACAAGAAGAATGTTGATGATCTTCTAGCAAATGATGCCACTAGTGCTCAAGATTGGATAGTAGAATGTGAGGTGGAGGATGTTGATCCCGAAACGGGCCTTTCATGGAGACTAATTGATGAGGCAAGTGGGGCAAGTGAAGCCATGCAACCTCGTAGGAGCAAAAGAGTAAGAGAGCTATATGAAGATGACTTCAAGTCCGATTCCGAAGTCGAAGAAGATACCAATGGTGATGATGATGTTGAGTTCGAACCCAATCAAGAAGTGATACCAACAAAGGATTATAGACAAGAGGATGAAGATTGAGAGACTTTCTTATTTTATCATCATATTATTATGCTTGTTTGTTGCTACTTCTTGTTTTCTTGTGAACTATGTTGTGTAAGAACTATGTTAATCTATGTGTGTTTGTAGGATATTATCCATGTCTTTCATTATCACTTTTGTTCATTATGCACTTGCTCTTTTTCATGAATTCATATTTCATATATATGAAATTTTAAGACACACATTTCTTGTGTCAATACATGTAGATTAACAAGAATCACCAAGTCAAACAAGAGAAGTTACAACATCATTTTCTTAAGATATGGCTACTATACATGTAATAATTTTTCGAGTAATTGCTATCGAGTAATTCCAAGTACTCTCAAGTAAATCGAGTACTCGCTACTCCCTACCTCGCCAACCGCATAGCGCATAGCGAGTTCTAGAACCTTTGAGACTATATTAAATATAACCTATGGTAAATCTGAAATGAAAGGAACTAATCCAATAAAAATTGAATTTCATGCCATGAGAGCTATTTTACAAGATAAAGTACTAAACGTGATAAAGAAAAAATCACATGGTGAATCAATAAGGATTGATCAGACCAATCCAAGTTGAACAAAATACCAACACCGGGCTACTAAGGGAAAATGGTCAAAAGCTTTACATAACCGTACAAATAAAAAATCATAGCTCAAATTAGTTTAATAAAAGGTAAGAGATAGTCTAGTTACGGTGGCTAAAAACATTTACAAGCTAGCCTATGTAAAAACAACCTCCGTATTGCATTGAAGATGTGACAATCTACAATCATCCATTGGTGGCATTGTAAATTTCAAAGATAGGTACTAGAACAGGCCTAATTGATTTCCATGGTGTCATCATGTTCTTTGGTGCTTAAAATCATTGAAATATCCTGCACGTTGAAGGGGAAAAATTGCTAAAATACGAAACAAAAAAAGGACGTAAATATGACCGTTGGTAGGCTTGGCGGCAGCGGTGAAGAGGGACGACCATGCTGAAGCCCCGCCGTTGCTGGATCCTGTCTCCCAGGGGCCAACCGTCAACGGATCCGAGATCGCTGCAACCTGATGAGGTCGGATCCGGCCTGCACAAGGGTGATGACGAGAGAAGACCATGGCGTCGGCAGTCAGAGGAGAGGAGGGCCGCAGCGGGATAGGACGGCGTCGAAGGCGGCACAGGGAGAGGTTGGCGGCGACGGAAGGGGGAGAGGACGGTTGGGGACGAAATTGGGGCGACGGGGTGGGCACTCGGAGATGAGAAAGAGGCGGCCGAGACCTCCACATCGCCACGGAGAAATACACGCCGCCGCTCGTGATGAGAAACAGGAAAAAGAGAAGAGGGGAGAGGAGAGGAACGTGAAAAAAGGTAAAATGGGAAACTGGTAAAAAGGGGTGAGTAGCCGGGATTCGAACTCGCGCCTCCCACACGAAAGCTAGTGCCTGAAACCAACCTAGCGGTCGTCGTGCCATGTTTTCCCTTTGCCGAAACAAGCTGATGGGGACACCGGGGAGGTCCGATCTTCTGGTGAGACTCAAGGGGATAATTTCAATCTGGTCGGAGAGGCGACCTTAACGATCCAGCTACCAATCTCATAAGGATGACAACCCGGCAATCACTAAACCACCAAACCAGCTCGTTATCAACCACCCCAAGAACGCGATTGACCTGACCACGAAGGCCGTTTCCTGCAAGCAATTGAAGAACAAGCAAGAAACAAGATAAACACAATCTAAAATTGTAAATATGGATGAAGCACTTGGATAAATTTGAGGTTCGATAACTCGACCCGGATAGTCTAGCCGACACACGCAAATTCAAGGGGGGACGCACATGGGGTCTACCAACACACAACCAAACCTGAGTCTAAACAATGACGGCTACTGAATATATAGCGATGGTTAGGGTTTGGGGCGCTCAACCCTAGGGTTACATGGGCCATGGGCCTAAAGTGGAATTTCTGGTGGTCGAACTGGGCTCGTGGACGACGAATTGGGTTTAATCTTTGGTTGGGCCTTGAGTAACATGGGGGTTTGGGCCTGAGGTCGTTGAGGAGGTGGAGATGCGCCTTTGTTGAATGCGCCTTCAAGTATGGGTGGCGGCCAAGGTGGCGGCCGGAGTGATGGATACCGTAGCGTCATGTCCGAAGGTGAAGAAGACCAACTGTGTGGTCGACTTGACCAAGGTGGGGACCGATGAAGCCAAGTTGATGTAGCCGAAGGAGTGGATGCGATGAATTGTCTCCAATGTGTCACGAACGTAGTGCAAGAAGTAGAGGAAGGAGTGATGGTCGCATCCATGTGGACGATGTCCTCATCATTCTCCCCTTCTTGAGTTAGAGTCGTCCTCGACTCCTTTATATGTTTCTGCAAAAGGTTAGTAGAAACAAGAGGCAAAAGAACACGCACACCTTTTGAGTAATTAGAGAAATTTAGCATGACATGGATAGAAAGATTGTCATCCTTTAGTTGGGCACATTCATTTACGACAAAAGTTGGATTCATATTAGAACAAATGTAAACACGATGCACCATATATTCTCATTTATCATTATTTTTGCTAATATCATGTAAACTATTTCTATATAAACATGGCAAATCTGAGTGTTGACAAAGTTTCTCCTCCAAACTATTTAGATCACAAAGAACATCGAATTTAATGTAATCTAAAGTACTTAGAGAAGATATTAATTTTAGCTCATTTTTCTTGGTTGCAATATGAAGAACTTGTCTATTATTAGCACAAGTATTGGTTTCTAAAACAGAAGACACATGTTCTTTTAATAGTTGTGGTATTGATATAAGTGAAGCATTATCACACAACTCTTCTTTATCACAAGTAGTAGCAAGCAAACCATCTTGTTACAAAGAAAATTCAGCAGTAGGTTCCACTAATGGTTGCTCTACAATAGGATGAGTAGTAGACAATTTCATATCATCACAAGTATTCTCACATTGAGCAAGTGCATCACCTTTTTCATTACCTTGCAAAGCCTCATCAGTTGATGTAGGTGTAATTTCAATGGTTTGCTCTTTCCTCACAATAATGATTTCTTCTTCCTTCATGTGCTCCTCTTTATCCTTTTTTTCTCGATAATATTTTTCTTTCTGCAAAGTGTTAGCTGAAAGAGCAGGTGCAACAACCGGTACATCTAAAGAGACTAGAAATTCATGCAATGATTCCATAAACTTATGTTCAGCTTTACAAGCACATTTAAACAATTGTGAAAGAGAACTATATGTTTCATGAATGAGAATATCCCTAATTTCCTCGTTAAGTCCCTTTAAAAATCTATTTTCAATTGCCTCTTCATATTCAATTAACCCACTTAATTTTAACAAGGTATTGAATTTGCGATAGTATTCCTTTATCTTAAATTTACCTTGTTTGAGATATTTCAGGTCAAGATATGCATCTTCAGTATCATAGTCTTCAAACATATCTCTAGGTGGTAATGAAACAAATACGTTGTACTTCTTCACACAATGATGAGAGGTGTAACCTGCCATTGTCAATAGCAAACAAAAAAATACACGGGTATATTCCTATAAACTACTAGGTAGTGGAGTCACTCAAGTCACACCCACTCAAATATTTGCCTTGCTCTTACAAGTTCTTACCACATAAGCAGGCGGTGCAATCGGTGGCTGGTTCGTGATAATCTGAGCACACGTGGTGGTAAAGCGATAGCAAGATCTATCCCTGTTTGGTTAGTAGTATGTGGAGCTTGGACAGGCTAGTACTTGTAGCAACGAATATGCAATCATCGAAATCAGAATAGCAAAACTGAATAAATATCCAAAGTACTTGTCAAAGTTGCTGGCCTAAACTCGTTCCTAGAACTAGTTCAAACAAGCGAGGAATACATCAAGTACAAAGGATACAATATGCAAACACTTCTGTTTTTTTTTCCTTTTTTTGTGCGGCTCTTTTGTATGCACTTGCCTTTTTCTTTTTCTTTTTTTTTCACCGACATATAAAATTGCAGCACTGTATTTTCAGCCTCTAAAGACAGTAGATATTCTAGCACAGTTTTTAAATTTTTAACAACCTTCGATAAAAAACTCACCAACTACAAAATTGTAGATCTTCTCTTCCTGATCAATTTGCATATATGGAAGTCCTAATTTGGATAAAGGATCTAGGATATTTGGGCTCCGCAATACGAACTGCGCAGAAAAATCCGAGAGACATACAGAATCACTTTCAACGCGATTTTGAATCTGAAGATGGAGTTTTTAGATCTTCTCACAATGGACAAAGTTGTAGAGAATTTTTGGGGCTACAATTTAGGCTATTAAATTATCCAAATCGGAGTTGATATGATGGAGATATTGCATATGGAATAACAGATCCGAAATAATTGCGAACCAATTCCACTCGAATTCCTTTGGTGCTCAGGTTTGAAGTCAACAAAACGGATGAACTTCACACTAGGCCACGGACTTAATCTAAACCAGCAACAAGACTATGACCATAGACACAAATTCAATAAAGCGAAACTGCAAACGAAAATTGCGAAAGCACAAAGTGGCTTGGACGGTGGACGTGATGACGAACTCAAATCTCTTTTTTGTGGGACAATTTTCTGGACTTTAGGATGAACAAGAACAGATTTAAAACTAAGAGTAGATGTTCTCACCAGGCAACCGTCGCTCTGATACCAAATGATGGGGACAAGGGGGAGGGCCGATCTTCTGGTGAGACTCGAGGGGATAATTTTGATCTGGTCAGAGAGGTGACCTTAACGATCCGGCTACCAACCTCGTAAGGATGACAACCCGGCAATCGCTAAACTACCAAACCTGCTTGTTATCAACCACGCCAGGAACGCGATTGACCTGACCACGAAGATCGTTTCCTGCAAGCAATCGAAGAACAAGCAACAAACAAGATAAACACAATCTAAAATTGCAAATATGGATGAAGCATTTGGATAAATTTGAGGTTCAATAACTCGACTCGGGTGGTCTAGCCGACACACGCAAATTTGAGGGGGGATGCACACGGGGTCTAACAACACACAACCAAATCTGAGTCTAAACAATGACGGCTAATGAATATATAGCGACGGCTAGGGTTTGGGGCGCTCAACCCTATGGTTACATAGGCCATGGGCCCAAAGTGGAGGTGGCGCAGCACCCGGCAGATTTTGACGTCTTTTTGATTTTGCGATTCCTTTTGATTCTGATAGAATTTGGTCCTCAAAACGGATCCATTGGAAAGCTCCCATCGTGGGCTTGTCCGTGCATACCAAGAATGTCTAAAACAGATTTTGTATGGCCGAGTTATGATCATTTCAAGTTGGACTGCTTCTGGTGGTGGAACTGGGCTCGTGGACGACGAATTGGGTTTAATCTTTGGTTGGGCCTTGAGCAACATGGGGGTTTGGGCCTGAGGTCGTCGAGGAGGTGGAGATGCGCCTTTGTTGAATGCGCCTTCAAGTATGGGTGGCGGCCAAGGTGACGGCCGGAGTGATGGATACCGTAGCGTCATGTCCAAAGGTGAAGAAGACCAACTGTGTGGTCGACTTGGCCAAGGTGAGGGCCGATGAAGCCAAGTTGATGTAGCCGAAGAAGTTGCTGCGATGAATTGTCGCCAAAGTGTCACGATCGTAGTGCAAGAAGTAGAGGAAGGAGTGATGGTCGCATCCATTGCCCCATTTTTTATGTTGCTTTGTGTATGTTTGGCTGCAATTATCTATTGCTAAATGCTAATTTTTTTCTATCAATGTTCTAGGTGTACCATTTAATACCATCAACAATGATGATTTCAAAAGATTGTTACAAGCCATTTGTCAATTTGGCCCGGGCTTTGAAGGTCCATCCCAATATGATGCCTGTGAGAAGTTGCTAAAGGAGGAGGTGGAAAAAAAAAGAATAGCTTGATGGGATGCTCCATTATGATCGATGCTTAGATAGATCAAAAAAGAAGAAGTATCATGAATGTATGTGTGCATTGTACTTTAGGAACAAGTTTCCTTCGCTCAAAAGAGGTATCCGAAGAAGCCCACAAAAGTGAATTTATCTTTCATATGTGGATGCTTGCATTGAAGAAATAGGTCATGAATATGTGGTGCAAGTTGTTACGGATAATGCCTCTAATAACATTGGAGCAAAATATTTATTGCTTGAAAAAAGACCTAATATTTTTTAGAGCTCATGTGCAACCCATACAATTAAACTTGATGCTTCAAGCGGTAGGAAACATGTCAAAGTACAAAAAGTAATTGAGAATGCTAAGTATTTGACCGCTTCATATATGCACACCATAAGACCTTAGCTTTGATGAAGAAGTTCACAAAGAGAAGAGACAAAGTTAGGCCCGGGGTAACAAGATTTGCATCGGCCTTTCTTACTTTGCAAAGTTTGATTGAGAAGAAGGGCGAACTAAAGAGTATGGTGGTTAGTTTGGAATGGGAAGTGTGTTCTCACACTAAAACACGCAAGGGAAAGATGGCAATGGGTACAATATTGAGTACGGGCTTTTGAAAAGGAGTTAATCAACTTTTGAAGGTATAACCAAACCTATCTATTGATGTCCGCTATTTATTTTTGTTATATTTTCTACTTACTAATGTTGTTTTGCTGTTATTACTTGAAGATTTTTGAGCCATTGGTGGAAGTTCTTCGTATGGTTGATGGAAATGGTTCATCATGGCCTTTCTTTATGGAGAACTTTTAGAGGTAAAGAAAAAGATGAAGCAAGCCATGAACAACTTGGAGGCCAACTACAAACCGGTTATGGATGCAATGGAGCCAAAAATGGAAGGACGACTTGATTGTCCATTGCACATGGCTTGCTATATGTTGAATCCATATTATAGCTATCGTGATAGAACCATTTTCCAAAGGATGACATAAACAATGGCTTTCAAGAATGTGTGGAACACTTCTATCATCGCAACATAGATGCAATGGATGCCGCTAGCAATGCGGAGTTTGATCTTTTTAAAGATCAAGTTGGTGTGATGGGCGCGAACACGGGGTCCCGATCTTCTGGTGAGAAACGACGAGGATAACTCAGTAGGTGTCATGAAGACCTAAACGATCTGGCTTCCAACCCCGCAAAGGAACTGGAAATCCCGGTGATCACTAAACCACCACGACGATTGTTATCAACCGAACCAAAGGCACGATCAACCTGTCCACGAAGGACGATTCGTACAGGCAACCGAAGAACGAGCAAGAACACAAGATAAGCAATCACAATTGCGAATATAGATTAAGTATAATGGGGTTCAGAAACTTGGTCCTGTTGGTCTAGCCGACACAAGAAGAACAAGGCGAAATCTCACATGACAATGACGAAATCAACTAAACAAAACCCTACTAAGACAAAACACGGCGTGGGACTTATATAGGGCAGCGGCCAGAGGAGGGGCGCCCAAACAGGTGCCCACACGTGCTCAACCCTAACTCTAGGGGTACACGGGCTTTGGGCCCAAAAATACGGCGATGCAGCGCTGAAAAGTTTTTGTCCGTCAACTTGTTTTCGTGATTTCCGTTGACTTGGATGGAATTTGGAGACATGGTTAGATCTGTTGGAAAGCTTATCTCGTAAGCTTTCCGTAGAGTCCTTATTTGCCTCATTTGGACGTCGTATGTGATCTGTGCGTCCGTTTGGAGGTGCACTGGTCCTGGAAGTCTGAACCGGACTCGGCACTGAATTTGACGTCCTCTCGACTTGGGCAACCACGTCAATGATGTCCTCATCATGGTGCCTTTGGAAGAACTATTTCTCAACTTGGATGCCAAAAGAAAAATTTTAGTCCTGGTAAATATACTAATACCAAGTTCTTGTTGGCTTGTTGAATGCATATTACTATATCTTACTAGCTCATATGTTTCTTCATATGTTGTAGTTAATTGGTGGACTAAGTATGGTGGTAGTACTCTAAATTTGCAAAGGATGGCTACAAGGATCCTTTCATTGACCTCTAGTTCTTCGGGTTGTGAAAGGAATTGGAGCACTTTTGACATAGTAATTAACTAATTCTCAACCCTATATAACAATGTCATTATCTCAATTTTATAATTGTTATTTAATCCATGTTACTATCTAAATGGTAATGTAGGTGCACACTAAGAGAAGGAATATGCTAGATGCTCAACATGTGAGCAATTTAGTCTATGTCCAATTCAATACAAGATTGATGAACAAGAAAAAGAGATGCAACAAGAAGAATGTTGATGTTCTTCAAGCAAATGATGTCACTGGTGCTCAAGATTGGATAGTAGAATTTGAGGAGGAGGATGTTGATCCCGAAATGGGTCTTTCATGGAGACTAATTGATGAGGAAAGTGGGGCAAGTGAAGTCATGCAACCTTGTAGGAGCAAAAGAGTAAGAGTTATATGAAGATGACTTCAAATTCGATTCCGAAGTCGAAGAAGATACCAATGATGATGATGATGTTGAGTTCGAACCCGATCAAGAAGTGATGCCAACAAAGGATTATGGACAAGAGGATGAAGATTGAGAGACTTGCTTATTTTATCATCATATTATTATCCTTGTTTGTTGCTACTTCTTTTTTTTGTGAACTATGTTGTGTGAGAACTTTGTTAATCTATGTGTGTGTGTGGGATATTATTCATGCCTTTCATTATCACTTTTGTCCATTATGCACTTGCTCTTTTTCATAAATTCATATTTCATATATATGAAATTTTAAGACTCACACTTCTTGTGTCAATACATGTAGATTTACAAGAATCACCAAGTCAAACAAGAGAAGTGACAACATCATTTTTTTTATGGCTACTATACATGTAATAATTTTTTGAGTAATTGCTATCGAGTAATTCTGAGTACTCCCAAGTAAATCGAGTACTCGCTACTCCCTACCTCGCCGACCGCATAGCGCATAGTGAGTTCTGGAACCTTTGAGACTATATTAAATATAACATATGGTAAATCTGAAATGAAAGGAACTAATCCAATAGAAATTTAATTTCATGCCATGAGAGCTATTTTAAAAGATAAAGTACTAAATGTGATAAAGAAAAAAATCACATTGTGAATCAATAAGGATTGATCAGACCAATCCAAGTTGAACAAAATACCAACACCGGGCTACTAAGGGAAAACGGTCACAAGCTTTACATAACCATACAAATAAAAAATCATAGCCCAAATTAGTTTAATAAAAGTTAAGAGATCGTCTGGTTACGGTGGCTAAAAACATTTAGAAGCCAGCCTATGTAAAAACAACCTCTGTACTGCACTGAAGATGTGACAATCTACAATCATCCATTGGTGGCATTGTAAATTTCAAAGATAGGTACTAGAACAGGCCTAATTGATTTCCATGGTGCCATCATGT
The DNA here is from genome assembly GCA_005191435.1 of Raddia distichophylla. Lineage (NCBI taxonomy): Eukaryota > Viridiplantae > Streptophyta > Magnoliopsida > Poales > Poaceae > Raddia > Raddia distichophylla. The sequence goes on from SPJY01012959.1 coordinate 162,456, forward strand.
TCTTTGGTGCTTAAAATCATTGAAATATCGTGCGCGTTGGAGGGAAAAATTGCTAAAATAGGAAACAAAAAAGGACGTAAATAAGACCGTTGGTAGGCTTGGCCGCAGCGGTGATGAGGGACGACCATGCTGAAGCCCCGTCGTTGCCGGATCCGGTCTCCCAGGGGTCAACCGTCGACAGATCCGAGCTCGCCGCAGCCCGGCGATGTCGGATCCAGCCTGCACAAGGGTGACGACGAGAGAAGACAATGGCGTCGGCAGTCAGAGGAGAGGAGGGCCGCAGCGCGAGAGGAGGGCGCCAGAGGCGGCACAGGGAGAGGATGGCGGCGACGGAAGGGGGAGGGGACGGTTGGGGATGAAATTGGGGGCGACAAGGTGGGCACTCGGAGATGAGAAAGAGGCGGCTGAGACCTCCACATTGCCACAGAGAAATACACCCACCACTCGTGATGAGAAACGGGAAAAGAAGAAGAGGGGAGAGGAGAGGAACGTGAAAAACAGGTAAAAAGGGAAACTGGTAAAAAGGGGTGAGTAGCCTGGATTCGAACCAGCGCCTCCCACGCGAAAGAACGCCCGTAACCAACCTAGCGATCGTCACGCCATGTTTTCCCTTTGCCGAAACAAGCCTTTTCATATATGAAGTCTGACTGAACGGTCGGATGTAGCTCGAGCTCGCGATCAAACGGTTGCAATTGGATGGGGCGATGTGGATAGCCTAGCCGCTCAGGAATGAATGTGCAGTGCCGGCGTGTCTAGCGCTTTGTATTATAAGAGTAATATAGTGTAAATACCATAAGAGTAATACGACGGACTGGTGGCACGGCGCGGCGATGAGGACATGAGGTTAGAGCGGCGGCTGCCGCAACGCGGTGGCCACCAGAGGTGGAGAAGACCAAAATGGGAAAGAAAAGGAGAAAAAGAGAAAAAGGAGATAAAAAATGCTAAAATCTTATTTAGAAATAAAAATTCGTTGTCTTCTTGTCACGTAGGAAATAGAGACAAATCAAGCGTAGTTTTGTTTCGTGGCATCGAACCGAGCGTCATTTCAGCAATTTTCCCACCTCTCGCCGGCGTCACCTCCTCCTCCCCACTGGCGCCGCCTCCTCCCCTTCCTCCGCCTCCCTCTCCCCCAATGGCGCCGCCATCCCCGGGCTCCCACCCTCCTCTGTCCCACTTCGTCGCCCCGCGCCACCCTCATCTGGCTCAGGCTCTGGCTCTGGCTCTGGCCCTCCCTGTGGTGCTGCTTCCTCGTCTGGTGGTCGCCGGATCCGCGCCATCTCCCTACTAGCACCTCCTCCCCCTCCAGATCGGCTAGACCGCACCTTCCATGAGACCATGCCCTCTTCGTGTCCCCTCGGATTCGCAAGATAGTGTTCTACCACCTCTTGTACTGCTCCTCCTATTCTCTCCATGCGTGTGTGCGTCTCGATGCTCAAGAAAGACCCAAGGTTTTGCATTAGACTATGTGGTTCTGACGGGATGGAAACCCTTTGGAGAAAGTCCTTTCTTGGTTTTTGTCTTGAGACCACAATCGATTTTCACGCCATATTGACCATAATCAGTCACAAACCTGTTAATACCCACTATTTACCATGTTTAGTTACTCAAGAACAGCTTGATCCCACCATTTACCTTGTTTAGTTACTCAAGAACATCTTGATCCTGCTAGAGAGGCTACCTAGGCTGCAGTCCTGATGAACTTGAGATGAACAGTACTTTTCTTTCTCCTGATTTTCATAGAGTTCCAATTGTGTGAGTTGTTTTGCCAAAGATCCTTTGCAATTTTCAGTGTTGCAGATTGTAGCATTTGAAGATATAGCAAGACAGGTTCTGACTTATAGGGAGGGGTACGTGTGTAGGAGTATTGCTACTACATTAACCAAATCCATTTTCATCCGATCCACATTTTCCAAGTGAAATAGCATATCTTCCATGTATCATGTTTTAATTTATGCAGTGTAAATCTTGCTGGACATTATGAACAAAATTATAGTGCTGTCACCATCAATTTTTAGATGATCCATGTACACCTGCCTAAAAGTTTTTACAAGACGGTTGGCTAGATGTCTATCATGGCGATAAAATTGTTTCTAGGAACCTCTCTAAATCTGCTTTTCTATGCAAATAGGACCATGTTTTTAAGGTTCAAGCTTATTCAGGATTATATAAACAGTTTCTTGTATTACAATAAATTTTATCAAAATGCTTTTGCTCTTCACTTTGGATGTGTTGATTTCACTTTGATTTCAGATCCCTTGGATAATTAATGTCTAGAATTTGGACAGAGGAAAAAAGAAATTGAATGGTAAATATAAAAAACTTATCCCTGTTTCCACATCTGACAGCGCTTGCTCAAGGTATGGGTTCAGGGAAATAAATCTAACCATGTAAAGTATTATAGATTCCAGCCTGCTGCTACCTTAGCTTTGCTGCATGTCATGGTGATGTACCAACTTGCTATCACTATTTATTTAGTGAGAGATTAATATGTTATGCTCTCTGACATGATTAGTAATTGCATTTGTGGTATTAAACTCAGAAAACCATGGGAGACATCAATGGAAGTTCTAATAAGATTGACCAGGAAAGCTACACCATCTAATTACTGTATATATGTGAGAAGAGTGGTGGCTTATTGCCTGACAAGGTAAATGTAGTTGCTCATTGCCTGACAAGGTAAAAGTAGTTGCTCATTGTCTGACAAGGTAAATAATCTATGTATTTGTGTGGATAGCTATTGTCAATAGGATGCTTGCAGAATATTGATTAATTGTATCTAATAACCTATAGGTTAAAGTCTGATAAGCAATAGCTAAACTGCAGAAAGCATTCCGGATTTCTTGCTACCTCTCAGTTCTAAACTAAACTCTTTATTTTATTAGAACCAAACTCTTGCTGTTATCAGTGCAATCACTTCTCAATACGCATAGCACTCATTAATAGCTCACCACATTCCTCTTCTTGCATAAGAATTTGCAACTTTGTTGATATTCAGGATCTTTAGCCAATTGTCATGGTTGGACCTTTTTTCGGTGGAAGGTATGTATGTTTTCAAGTCAGGTGTAGGTATTGATCAGATATATTTTGCTTTATCTTTGAGTTGTAACAACAACAACCTTTTCCAGATTCTATTGTTACCAACTGACATTACTTGCAGTCCAGTGTATACCTTGGAATTCGAGGATTTTTGTAAACGCTGCAGAAGATTACATTAAAATAGATCTGTATTGCTAGCTTGCTTGATAATTAACAGCCCTAAACAACAACCATTATTATGATTTGTGATATTTTTTGGTCAAAACGTGTTGTCTGATTAGGTCTAAAGTATTTAATGAGAGCATTCTTACAAGGAAGATTCTTTTCCAGGGTTTGTATATTGTTACAAATTGACATTCTTGTGTTACAGTCCAGTGAATGCGTTTGAACTTAAAAAAGTTTTTTCCCAAAACTAGCTGGCAGCAAATAGTTGTGAAGGAAAATATTTGAATTTTCTAGAGTTTTCTACTAACTTCTTTTTTGTTGTCACAGGTTCATTTATGCGTACCTTTACTGTTTTCAATTACTGCAACTCTATTATATTTTGTGTCAGAGACTCTTGCTTGATAGACTATGCAGATACAGCTCTGCAAGAGGTGCTCGGTGTTTAAAAAAGCAAAGAACTGATTTGTTTGTATAAATTAATTGATCCCCAACTTTGCAAGAGTCATCCATTTGATTATTATGGTCTTTGCATGACCATACTTTTAGTGATGCTACTGAACATGTCAGTAGATCTTGAATTTATCCTATTTTTGATTTGTCACCCATGTTCATCCACCTCATCTTTCGAAGAAAATGCAATTTTTTGGCATTTGTACATTATCCTTTATTTGAAATTAAAAGAATGTCGAGTATCCTTCAATATATAAGTTTGTGCCTATGTTTTTTTTCATTTAAATTTTGTTACAACTCTTAGGGCCTGTTCTTTTGGCTGATCTGAACAGTTGAACGGCTGAAATGGCTGAACTTTGAGAGTTTCTCGAGATAGACTCGAGATCCAGATCCATCTCATTTGACTTGCTTTTTAAAGTGTTAAGACATACCTTTGAGACAGCGAAAAAATAGACCCAAAAAACTAAAGTGTATGCTCTTTTTGCATTAATATAAGCCATTAAGTTGTTAAGCTCTGAAGAACTGGCCCTTAGTTTGACTGTTGTTTCCTTTCACCGTTGTTTACTTCATCATATCTTCGGCCTAGCTTGGAATTTATTTACGAGCATGAAAAATAAGGATGAAGTTGTAGGATAAGAGTGGTCAGTGCCAAGGGTTCTGTCGTGTGCTTCACGTTGAGCAATATATGTGCTAGATTGGTAATAGTTGTCTCCTAATAAAGTTTGCATTCTGATTGTCTTGCGGTGAATCAATTTCTCGGTGACCAGGTTCTATATATAAGTTAGTTTCATATATAGCTTTACAAGTTGAATAATGCAGTTCTGCATATTATTGTATACAACCATAGAAATAGTGAACAACTGTTTTTCATTATTCATTGCCAGACAGGACAACATAGTATTAATTATAGATGTTAGCCATAATAATTCGTCATTTTAAATTTGGGTACTATTTTTTATTAGGGCTTCCCCCTCTTGATTCCACTCTTGGATCCTGACTTCCTGAGAACTGAAAAGGCAGCATCAATAATTTTTATGCTGCTTTTAAATTTATGTTTGCAAATAGTAACTCCTTCCATGTTCAGCAGTAGTTGTTTCTAAGCTACACCTTCTCGGTGTTGCTCTATACATTCTTTGATACTACATTTCTTGCCTGAGTATGGCATAAAATTAAATTTCGGTAATGTTTCAGCATGCTTATCAATTGTTTGATTATTCTTGTTGTTGTATATTTAGCAAGACATGATTTGGTTTGCATATCCATCCTAGCCTAAGATATTATTTATTGTTATGCTATTTATTGTTTACGGCATATTCATGCTGTTGTGTAGACCATGACCTACCAAAAAGGATGAAGTTGTGCTTGGGGACAAATAAATTTGTTTTTTTTGTGCGCTTCAAAGGATTTACAACACAAACTAATTTTGATCATATAGTGAAGCATGAAGCAAAAAGGAACAGAAGGAACCCATCTTTTTATCAGTTCCATGAAACACGGAGATATGAAATATACAGACGATCAACTCGGCCTTAATGGCGCATTGAAATTGTTTTTGGCTGCACTTCAAAGGATTTGCAATGCAACTAATCATCCTGATTCTATACTCAAATGTGGGAAAAAAAAACATAGTAACCTTTCACTTTCAGTATTTTGACTTCATGCGTCGTTGTATAATGTCAAATTGCGAACAAATCATTGTAATTGAGAACATAAGATTTCTATGGAAAATTGAGAACAAATCATTGTAACTGACTTCATGGTCCCTCTGTTTTTTCCTTGTGAAAATTGTGTTTTTAGCCTCATTTAGATCCTTATCGATGTGTTATCAAAGCATATTCTAATAGGTAATGATTAATGAGTAATGAGGTGCTACGTACCCATAGTAAATAGTTGCTGTGTCTTCTGTAATTTGTTTTTGGTCTGCAATTCTTTACAAAGTGAATTTGAGAATAGTTACAATCATTTACATATACAACACGCTAGCTAGCGTTGACGTCCTCCGCGCGATGCGTGTCCGCTCTGTACAGTACCGAGCGTCACGGCCGTCAGATCGCGCACGATGGCGTTCGCTGGCTCAATTTGGCCGTCCATTTAAGACATTGTTCTTTTTAGCGTATCGTTGTGTTGACATATTACTGTAGCAAATTTGAGAGTACTCAAAATGAGGTCTAAAGATTATGAAAAAATAATTTAAAAATAGTTTTAGGAACTTTGGAAGGATTACTAAAAGTCATGAAAAATCGTTACAAATTATCACAACATATAGATTATATAAAAATAACAAAATTTACTACAGTAGTACACCATTAGTAATACGCAATGGCGTGCGCTGAAAAGAACAAGGCCTAAAGATTATATATAAAACAATTTTTTTCTATGGGAATCTCAACAATGTGGGCCGGTTGGCCTGCTGGTTTATAGCGATAGAACTAAGTTGTTGGTCTTGAGTTTGAATCCCACCGCCCCCTATTTTTCCAGCCTTTTCCTCGCACACATTCCCACTTTTCCTCTTTTACTTATCTACCTTTCCTATCTCCCACCAAACACGAAGCACGCATAGCTCAGCTAGTCTGTTGCCTGTACACGAAGATAGAGGTCGCGTGTTCAATTCCTCGCTGCGAAGATATAGGTCGCGTGTTCAATTCCTCGCTACACATTCCCACTTTTCCTTCCTCACACACATTCCCACTTTTCCTCTTTTTCTTATCTACCTTTCCTACCTCCCACCAAACACAAAGCACCCCTTTTTCTCGCACACATTCCCTCTTTTCCTCTTTTACTTATCTACCTTTCCTACCTTTTACTTTGCCTGTTGCCTGTGTGCGAAGATGGAGATCGTGGGTTCGATTCCTTGCCCATCCAAATTTTTTCCCCGCTCATAGCGCTGCCACGTGGCGCTTGCAGGATGTGCCACGTTATCCTCCACCGAAAAATCATGGTACAGGTCCATAAATGAGTTTAAGTAAATTCCATGAAATAAATAAGAAAATAATATAGAAAAATTTAGAAAAAAGATAAAGAAATTTTTTTGCAAAACTTTAAAAACCTAAAAAGAAATAAAACTGCAATTCAAAGTCACCGTAAAAAACCCAACTAAAATTTTAAAAATAAAAACTAAAAAGCTGCAAAGTGAAAAAAAATAAACATGGTGAAATTAATATAAAATTTTTAGAAAAAAGTTCAAAAAAACAGAGTTGCAAAACTCTAAAAATCTAAAATAGAAATAAAAGAAATAAAAAATACAATCCAACGTTGCAGTGAAAACCCAAGAAAAAAGTAAAAAATAAAAAGATCCAACATGTAAAAAATAAACATGGTGAAAATAATATAAAAAATTAGACAAAAAAGTTCAATAAATTTTTTTTTGCAAAATTCTAAAAACCTAAAAAAGAATTAAAAATGCAAGTGAACGTTACTGCCAAAATTCCAAAAAATGTAATAAATAAAACCTAAAAAGATGCAAAATGTATTAAAAAATGGTAAGATCTATAAATGAATTTAGCCTATAGAATTTTTTGAATTTTGTAAAATGAATTAAAAATATAAAAAAGTTAAAAACACTAAAAAGGGAAATTCTACAAAATAAAAATAAAAACACTGGTGCTCGACGAAAGTACAAAATTTGTCCTATTTTGCTAAGTTTTGTTTTTTATGCAATTCTGAATTTAGCCATTATAATTTTTGACTTCTGTAAAATGAATTAAAAATAGAAAAATGTTAAAACACTAAAAAAAGTAAATTCTACAAAATTTAAAAAATAAAAACACTTGTGTTCGACGAAAGTAGAAAATGTGGTTCTATTTCGGTAAGTTTTGTTTTCTCTGTAATTCTTTTAGTATTATGGCACAAAAAACAGAAAGAATAAAAAGAAATAGTATCATGGTGGTAGGGGTACACAAAAGATATAGCAAATTCTAAGAAGTCGAATGTTTACTTAAAAAATGAATTAAAAAATATCCTTTGTGTTTGTTCTATTTTTTTTGTATCATAAGAGCATCCCCAGCAGGGGACATATCAGCTAGGCATCAGTGCGTTAACCGCGCTTGTGCTCCCCTGTGTGCATCAGTGCAGCCTACAAGTTTGAATTTTTTCCCGCCCCGTGTGCACAGTGATGCCGGCCTGAAGCTGATACGTCCCCCACCTGGGGATGCTCTAATAGTATCATGCGTAGGTTGAATACAAATAAAATGCTACAAAGAAATAACCTACTTTTCGGAGATACATCCTTATGTGTCTTTTGGTCACTACAGAAAATGGAAACAAATATTCATCTTTCCTTCAAGTCCTCTTTCGATACAATATACTGCAATAAAATTGAAGTTTCTTTGTCAACTTTGTTGGATCCTCTCTGTGTTTATATCAATCAACAAAGTTTACACATAACGTCTATTTTAAAATTGAAAATTGTTGATTTCACACTTGACAATTTGAGAGCACAAAATACCATCATTATTCGTTTCGGGGAGGCCAACCTTCTTTCGAGTATTTTCCGTTTTAACACGTATTGCTCTTACTTTTAGTAAAACTACATAATAGTTAAGTTTGTTTTATTCATTCCTGCTATGCATTTTCCTCTCCATCGGATCAAAGGGAACCAACAGTATTTTCCAAGGTTACACAGTTTTACGGTCTTACTAGATTTGTATGTTCATTTCCTCTGCTTTTTTCTTATTTCTAATGTTACTTTCCTTTCATAATAACCCTTACTCATGCTTGTTGCCTAACATCAAAGACGTGATAGCTTTTACTTCAGATATACGAACACACAAAGCATCATAGAGCACGCCGCGCCATGGGCACGGTTACCTTCCTAGTGCTTTACACTAGGCTTGCAAAATAATAAATTTTGGCTCAACAAATTAAAACAAAACCATGCAGCCGTATAGCCGTATGCTGAAATCACATGGTGGCAAAAGGGCGGTCTTCCTACTGTTGATGTTACTGGGACTTCACAATTTCAGCCATAAATTTGACAGGTTTAAACGAATTCATATATTTGCTACTGCAAAAAATTAGATCTGCCCATTTAACATCAGAAAATTGAAACACTTTCTGAGCTAATAATTACGGAGGAAGCTGTTGTCAATATTGATGATCACAAACTTATGGATTATATATGAATTTCAGATTCCTATCTAGAGGTATTAACTATCTCCATACTTTTCGAACTTTTCCAAACAAAGTATAAACGCTAATGTCTTCATTTTTTCTGTACATTGAGAGCACACAGATCCAACAAATTGTCTGGTCCTGGGAGTACTGAAAACTCCCTTAAGCCTCGAATTAACAGGCAGTAGTGACCTGACAGCACTTCACCTAAAATGAGCTTGCAAATCTCATGGAGCTAGCCAGGTCCCCATCATTTTTTGAAGAATCCGAAGACTGCTTTTTTCGATGATGATATGATGCGACTGCCAGTCGTCTTACCTGTTGACAAGAAGTGAAAATAGATGAAAATCAGTACTCGTTAAAATTCTTGCATCAATGATCAATCAAGAGCAAAGGGGGAATTGAAGAGGGGTTTAATGATAAGGGCATGATGGCGAGGTTATTATTTTGTTCACATATCCTATCCAAGATGCTTCAAATCAATTCTAACAACTATTGTTTTACTCTGCCAAACGAACAGGTGGACTTACTCCTTAGGAGAATTATTTGGTATATGAGATCAACTGCTACCTAATGCATATATTTTAGCCATTCTTAAATATGAATATTATGAAAGAAGGTATGGACACCTTATAAAAGTTGAAGAGGAGCAACAACAGGTCAACAACTAATCAAAGAATGTAGAAGTGCTTGACTCAGCCTCCAATGACCAGTCAGGAGAAAAATGCACATAAAAGAAGCATCCAAACTCCGCTTGGGGTGTTTAACCATAGCCTAGAAAGCTTAGCTCGTAACCCTTCCAACGGATCCATCCTCACCTTCAAATTCAATCGAAGTGTAGAAATATCGTCAAAAATTTATGTCCAGATTTGTATTCAACTCCCAACTACTACACTTTGGGTGCTACGCCACCACGGTATGTTGCACCCTTATGGTTTGTGATGTGACCTATGCTTGTCCAACACCCTTTCTGCTTTCCTCCCAACCTCTCCTATATGTAAGAGGCACCCTTTATGTTTGGATTAGACTTAGACCATTTGAATATAAAATACCTGTTGTATGCATGCAATTGAGTATTCTAGCCACCGGCTAAATTATCTCGAAAATTGTGCATTCATTGATGTTGTTCTTGCAAGCTCTTTCTGATTGCAGTGAGAATTGTAATATACTTCACTTGGTTGAGAGGATAATGTGAGACTAGGAGAATTCGGTGTTGGAGGTTGTTGCGCTTGCAACGGTTGGTCGTATAAGATTCTTCAGGTTTCATAAGTGTCTTTGATTCTATGTCGTGAAAGTCTGGCACCCTTCGTATCATTTAACCTACGAAAGACACATCTAATAGAGATGATTAACCTAATTTGGTAAAAATCTTTGAACCCCTTTATCCAGGGATAAGTTAACTCACTTAAAATGTTCTAATAAACTCTTAAAAGTGGGACAAGATATCGCTAGAGCATGTTTGGAAAGGAAAATGTTTTGGCTTTCGTTTATTTTATTATTATTATAAAGCCAACTCTTAAATCTCTTAAAAATAATATAAGTACGGTCAATTAGCTTCCAAAAGCTGATTGAAAAACCTCGAAGTCCAGTTAGTTTACTTCAACTCAGCCACTTCGAACATGTTGCGGGTACTCACCCTTCAATTCAGAGTTTTTTCTATAGATAATCCACCTAAGCAATTTTTTAGAATCACTTGGATACCACAAATTTATTTAAGCTGGCCAATCTAGGTTAGGTCTGCTTAACTAACATGAAGCGCAACCTTCGTTTTAGGAGTTAATCTTTAATATTCAAGCATTGTACAAGCGTGCCAATGTCAGGGACATGCTAATATGCTATGAGCTGAATACTACTATAGTTATATATCATGCACATCACTTTAGGAGTCCAGGTAGAAATGAGAAGCCAGCCAAAGTTAATTTGTAAGTTGTATAACTATGAAAATGCAAAATATTTTCTATGTTTCCAAATATCCCCCAGATTACAAATAATATCACCACAGCGTGTTTTGTTACATAGAAGATGGGAATCTTTCTCTTGGGGTTAGGAATTTGAGGGTCAAACTCTAGGGGGTTGTACAAGGGATGGGAACTGCATGCTAATAGTATCATAGATGCATCTCACCCTTTCATATTGGTTTTTATAAAAAAACATTAATTTGGATGATTATGTGGCTTTAAATTAATTGCTCATTATTTCTAATCACTCATACAACTGGTATTAAGAGTGGTGCTCCCATAAAAAATGCTAGGCCCCAACTCCCTATGCAAATTCTCACTCCCCGTCCCAATGGTTAACCGAAAGAGCCTTGACATCAAGATGTAGTCCTCCCACTACGCCAAAACATGTCATATATACCTATATATATCTATGATGGTTCAATTAAGACAAGCAAGGATGATATTACTAGTGTCAGATCTTTAGTGGACACGTGGCGAAAGCATTTGTCTGCCGGTGCTAATTACCAACTAACGTCACACATTATATGCGACGGTTCTAATTATCAACTGACACAGATATATCTATGCTAGTTTGTATATCTGCCTGGAACATAACATTTGTATATATTTGCCTACAGCACCAACACATATAAAGCTTTGTGATGTGTGCCCGCTAAAAAGCTATGTCATTTAGTAGTCATATGTGACGACCGGTAGTTACAACTTGACAACTAAAGAGTCATGTCGTTTTGTCATATATCTATATAATATATTCCTATCGATGCACCACATTCGCAAAAACTTAACTTTCTCTTTGGTCTCATGATCTATGTCTCTTCCCACATTTCTTCCTCGATCGTCATCTCCTCCCACTCCAGCGTCACCACCATGGCCTCATATCCAACTTCTTCGTGGTTGTAGCCCTCTCCACCCTTCTTGTTGCAGTGGACGGCCTCACCATGGTCACCATGAATAGTTAGCAATCAGGAGCCTTCACAAGGAGCTGGCTAGTTAGCTAGGATGGCAAGCTAGCCAACCATGTGCAAAAGATCTAGGAGAGGAGGAGCCCCACGAGGAGGACTAGTTGGCACTCAAGCAGTGGTGGGCCACATCGCTGTCTAATCCGTCCTCAGAACCTTCCGCCTGTGTCCTCACTAACGAGGAGCCAAAGGAGGCGGAAGACAATGACAAAGAGACTACTCCCATGTTGGCTGAGAAGATGGGCAAATAAAACTGATATTTTGACAATAGGAACACCTCTTTTGAAGCCCTAGACAACCCGCCACCCCCCGGCTACTATGATGACACCGTCATCGCCTTCGTGTAGATAGCTAGATAAGGTAGTGTACAGTAGGTAGCAGCCTAGCAAACACGCCCTAGATGGGCTAGATAAAAATATTAAAATATATAATGTCAGTTTTTGCCATAAACCATCATAGAGAATGGATCATCTATGCCAGTCCCAACCTGATATAGATGATTGGCTATTATTCTGTGGTGGTTCAAAAACTAACACTGATAACCATTTAGAACTAGCATTAGTGACATGTTTTGAAATAGTGTTGGTTGGTGGAACAAAGCAAGATGGGATAGGACGGAACAAGATGGTACGACATCATTTCAGAATGAGATGGTACAAACTTGTATAAGTTTATTCAACAAAAAAAGCTCAAATAACATCACAATATAACAACATAAATAGAGAATATTGCTTCCCAAAAGTAAACCATTCCATCACACCCATCCTAGCAGTCAATTGCACGTACCTAGAACCAAAACATGTCATAGTATATAACAACCAAGCAATTGAATAGGAACCATCTAATCTCCTCCAACCAAATACCTAGACTATGAACCATCCTATTCCTTTCCACAAACTAAACGCGCCTATAATCAACATTCAAAGATCATATCTTTATATTGTAATCTCAAAGATCACATGGTTTCAATCCTTGGATTACCATTTTATATAGATCTTCCAAAGAAAGTTAATATAGGATTAGGATTAAAAAATAATATAGGATTATGATTGAAAAGGTCCCAAAATATTAGGGGTTTAACCTACAGATGACAATAGGGCCAACACACCACAACATCCGTAGCTACTAAGTCAAAAGGCATATATGGTAGCATGTATGAGTAGATAAGATCAGAGGTTTCCCTTTAGTAAACTTAATTTGATTGGATGGTTTTCATCATTAGTCATGTTCATATTTGTTATTTTTTTTGTTAAATCAACAATAAATATAACGCATGACATTATCATCACAAAGGTTAAGCAATAAATCTCTTCTCCCTTCTCATCATGGAAACTCTTCACAAGGGTCAAATGTACTATTCTAAAAATCAGAATTAATCCTCGATTAATCCCTAATCAGTAGTGGATTGACCGATTAATCACGCCTAGAGTGAGCCCAATCTAAAATTTGTGCCCCACGCGGGTGAAGAGATGAAATGATGATGATTGCTTGTTGTCTGCCTCTCCCTCTGCTTCCCACTCAACTGAAGGTAAGCACTATGTTCTTCCCCCCTCCTCATTCTGTGCTTTGCTTCCTGCTTTGTTTTTCTCCCTGGTCCACTAACTGTTGTCGTATGCTCTATCGAGAGATAGAGGATGGGCTACATGGGCTAGGCATGGGTAGGATAGCTTGTAAAAGGATGAGATCTGAGTAGGTGTTTCAACGAAAAAAGAAAAGAAAATTTGACTTTAGAAGGCAAAACATTGCCGAAATGTTCAAAATCTACCCATTACTGCCTACTGTTGACGGTGCTTATTTGCAACATTTTGTATACTTTTGACCGTCAACATCCACAAAATAAAGGAATTTAAGTTACATTTAGCCTAACATTAATGAGTTCCACAAGTTTTGGTGTAGTCTCATGTTTTGCAGGCATGCGCCCAAAATACACAAGAAATGACGGTTTTTCGGGCATACGCAAATCGGGCATAAGATGGTGTTTAAATTAAACATATTTGGAAAAGTCTTAAAATTCCAAATTATACTACACCATGGTGAAGAGCTTGTCGAGATGATCGAAAAGCATATATTATTTGCTATTTTTTGAGTTCGGATGAGGAAGAGATGAGTTCTGAAAGATTGCGAGCCAGGCTGGGACCTGGCCGGCCAACCCAGACCAAGCCGGCGGAACCAAGCCTGGTCGGCCGGCCCCACTTTTGGTCCAATTTGCCTCAGTCTTTCTCCCATATGCCAAGAAACACACCAAGATGCCATCCTAACCATCCATGCAAGTTGGTTCTGATCCTAAAGACGAGATTGCATTGGAGAGGATCACTTGGCTCTTAAGAAAGCCAATTCTACCGGCCTCAACTGCCAAAACCACCTCAAGGGGATGATCTACACCGTCAAAGAGGGATCCCATACGAAACTGAGGGTCGATATCAACCGAAACCCGGTCGGCCGACCCTCTTTTTTGGTGCATCAGGTTCTTCTTCAACTCACATCAAGCCTACACGTGTCCCACTACGTGGCAATGCCTCACTTGTTGTGGTGCACTATAAATAGAGGGGCATTGCCTCATTTGCAAAGCACGGAGAAGTGCGGGAAAGAAGAAAGCAGTGCTACGCTGTCCAAATAGAAATGTAGAAGTAGGGAGAGAGAAGAGTTGAGTGCTGGGGAGAAGTCAACGTGTCGGCTCTCTTCCACTTTGTGCTCCGGAGCTGAACTCGGGGGTGAGTTCTGCTTCGCTCTACTATTCGGTAACACTTAGTCCTATCCCTTTAATTATAAAGCAAAGTTACTTCATGCATATTGTCTCTCTGTTGGTATTAGGCTCGTGCTAGATCTTGAGTGCTAAATCTCTGTACTTGGGTGTCATAATAGATATTAGTGCCAGGTTTAGTGGGGTGCGTATCGAGTGACGACTTGGTATGTGGTACTGCTAGGTGTAGGCGTGGTGCCAAGACTAGTTAGTACCCGGTAGACACCTGATTCAATGGCTGAACGGTAGGTAGTAGGTGGTGACAGCCCTGCTATCCGCGCGACAGTTTGTGAAATCTGCCCCGTTAGGCTCAGCCCAGTCGAGCCCAATCGGGGGTGATCATAACCATCCGGTGTTCTTAACTGATAGCGGGTGGTAGTGAATTGGCCAAGCTCCGATGCAGAGTAGCTTTTGTGTTGGGTGATTTTGTATCTTTGGCTAGTGAAACCTTTAGTAGAACCTCTTGACCCGAAATATCTTACCCCACTTTTGTCATTCCACCATATCCATGCGGCCAAGTCAAGACTAGAAACTAGACACTTCTCGTTCCTCGTGGACATCAATACCTTGGAATACTCCCGGGTAAAAGCTACCACGATATCCGTGCGCTTGTGGATTATTTTTGTTAGGCATAAGAATTGCCAACACCTACCAATTAATTCTTGGTTAATTCTGAGTAATCTAATTAATCCCTAGTTCATTGATCGATTAGCGATTAGCTATTTCTTCAACCATGGTCAAATCTTTTGCACACCTTATGCCTAATATCTAAAACTACAATTGACGGGGATACGATGACGTACACAACGACAGTTGGCGTTGTGACTGACGGTAGCCTTGAGACGATCGGGTCAAAGTGCCTCGAGCAAGGATCTGTTGCTCAGGAACGCTCGGAGGGGTTGCTCGAGAAAGAACACTCGAAGGAACTGTTCGAGCATGGACAAGAACGCTTGGAGGGGCTTCCCGAGCAAGACCACTCCTGAGAAGTCCCCAAGACAGTGTTGCTCGAAAGGAGTTCCCGAGCCACGGAGGGCTCGAGACCAAGGCTGGGTTGCAGCGAAGCCACTACCCTGGCCAGACCCCTCTGACATTTGGAATGATCCGCCTTCTTGGGAGCTATGAAACATGTGCTACAGGGACAGGTTGACAATGGAACAATGCAGGCGCAGTGATTGCAGCGATGGAAATGGGCCCGAGTTGGCCTCCTGCAGTACCGTGCCTCGGTCATGCCCCCGTGCCATCCGTTGATTCATTAAATACTCGGATCCCACTAGTGTCGGCGGCATGATGGGTTTAAGCACGGCTCGAGTAGTTATAAAAAGGCCGCACTCAACAACAGAAAGGCAAAAGGGAAGACATGCACACAAGGGACGAAGATCCATACAAGACTTAAGACACCTGCACACTTCTAGGCACGCACGCCGGGAAGACCAACGAAAGAGGTAAGCAAGCACCATAATTAGAGGCAGGCAATAGTGTTCCCGATGGTTATCGAAGCCCATCATCAGCGACGGTCCACACCGATCTCTCCTTGTACTCCTTTGACCCATATGACTAAGAACCACTGGTGTAGGGTTGTTATCTCTCCGGAGAGGCCCGAACCAGCCTAAAAAAGTCTTGTCTCGAGGCATCCACGCTCTTCCTCCTGCTGTTGCATAGTGAGCCCGAACCTATAGGGTCCTAGTGGTCTGCTCACCACTCTACAAATTCATCAGTCCGACCATCGGGGCCGTGAAGTGAGGTCCTAGACGTCGACAACAATCTTAGTCGGACTCTAAACTCCATGTCGATAAAGATTATAGTATCGTGTCCTAATATACAAATTGCTAGAATATGACATAAAAAGAAGAACGCATATATAATCTTAGCTATTGATAAAATTGGATGGAAAAATCAATCCAAATTGCTCATGTAAATACTAGATGAATGGGCCCAAAGTAAACATGAAATAATTTGGGAGAGCTTTTGGCATAACCAGATATTTTTGGTGTAGAATGATCTAATATGAGCCATCCATATTGCATTTTAATGTTCTTGCTTACCCTAGATGTGGACAATGATAACTGGATTATGCATGAGTACCACCTCGAAAGTAGCCAGAATACTATAGCACCCAACAAGGTACCTCTATCAAATATCTCTCTCTCTCTCTCTCTCTCTCTCTCTCTCTCTCTCTTCCATTATGGATTTATCATGTATGCAATTAATAACTTCCATGGTTGCTCTAGGATGAGTCGGTGGTTTCCAAGATATTTCATAAGATCTCTAGGGGCAAGAATATAGTGATTCAAACGGGTTGTACTAATGCCAGTATAGGTATGAATATCTCCACTGAAGAGGATTATTTTGTTGGAGGCTCCGTTGAGTTGCCTCCTGTCATACGTCCTTCCTACTACACAACCACTACCGACCAATTTTGCAGTACAAACCAATTGTTTCAGATGATGCTCAACCATGAAGTTTATAATGCTAGATCCAAACACAACCAAGAGGACAGAGCAACCCTCCAACATCAATGATGACTTGGACCTGCCATTAATGGTATCAGAGAAGGATAGGTTGTACACTGATCTTATTTCTAGAATGGGGAGTATCTCATCGATGAGCTCATATGCAGGTGTAGCAAACTTGGACATGGATGGCATGTAAAAGTACTAATAGGTATCTAGACATCATATGTAAGACTATGTCCATGAGACTATGAGGGATTGATGTGCACAAGATATTTTAACATTCAAAAATTGCAAATGCATCGATATATTTATATTATGAAACATACTCCTGTTTGAGTATGGACGTGTACATCAAGGTTGAATGTCATGTTATTACATTTATAGCTAGAAATGTGGATATGGTATTCTAGTATATGTTGATTTCCTATATATGTAGAGCGTAGGCATAAGTATGGTTTGACAAGACAACATAACATGCTTTATTTATTTAATTATAAATTTATTAACTATTAAGGAATTATCTGTGTAATGTGACAATCAATGATTAAGAATATGTTATTGTAATCTTTTGACTACATAGTTCCCCTTCCACTATATCCTAGATGTGCAATGTTGCATGAGTGGAAAGTTTGGGTTCATGTTAATGGTGTGCATGGTTCATGGCCCTCGAACCTTCTCTTCATACATCCAATTAGTATATCTCTTTGATTCTTCTCACCATCCTGAGAAGTTGAAAGAAATTTCAATTCTTAGGGCATCCACAATAGCTAAAGACAATATTGCCTCTAGTCTTGAACCCACAATTAGCGTCTAAGTCTTAGAGACTATCCATGCAATAGTTAGAGGCAATGGTGCCTCTAACATTGGGATTACTAGACCCACTAGTCATAGGAAAAATTTAATGCTTTTGTACTTAGAGGCTACCTCCTATGGCATCCTAGCTTAGAGGCAACATGAGATGGGATTATTAGAGGACATTATTTTTTATCTTTAGAGACAACCTTGAAAGAATTTGGATTAGGCCGAGGAAAAAGTACGATAGAAAATTGGCTCTAAAAATCAACAAAGAGAAAAATAAAGTGAGTAATGTTCATAAGTGATGAGAGAGCTCCCTCCTATCCCTGTTTTTTATCTCCTTCTCTCACCTTCCCTTTTCTCCCTACATATATTCTCCTCCTCTCTTTCAAATTCACTTGCACACCTCCTTGTTGCTCCTCCTGCTAGCCGAAGGCACATAGCAGCCATTTACAATATGATTCTGATATTTTTGCGCGTAAAATTAGATCGGTCTTACCATATAAATTTCATTTTTTGCTTTATTACAGTTTTTATATGAGCTTGACTATAATATATGACTTGATGTGACTATAGTGAATAGTATAGATGTAAAATCGGATTATAACCTAATCAAGATCATGTGGACATATTTTTCCTACATTGCGTAATGTAGTGAAGTGATCCGCACAATTACAAGGTATACTACTTGACTACGCAATATAAATTATCATGTAACACTATTTGACTATATAATACAAATCATATGAGTACGTGACTACACTGACACCATGTTTGCATGAGATGACATCAATACTAATATGTACAAGAGCAAATGTCTCATACCGAGTAGTCATACACTATATCGAACTACTCAACTACATGATATGAATGATTTGATTACAATATATGTTATTATGGGACTATACATGACACATATACATTTTTTTGCCCTATAAATATGCAAAAAAAAAATGTTTTATATAGCAAGTGTGATCTAATTTTGTTAGAAAAAATGTCATGAACACATTGGTGAAATTTGTTCAGCAGTCGGAGTTGTCAATTGAGAAAAATAACAAAAAAGAAAAGAAAAATATGTTGTCAGCGATGATGTCATCGGATACATGCATATGCACAGTAAGCCATCCAACATCAACGCGTGCGTGGGGTGGAAGGTGAGGAATACGTGTCGCGATATGCAATTAGGTACTTGGAAGCATCGGTGTACTTATGTAAAATAGTGTCGCTCTATATATCTATGTGTATACGTATATATGTGTGTGCATACACATAAAAACTAAGATCGCAATGTTTGGGCGACAGTCATAGGATTTACCATTAGTTGACCTGCTTGTAGTTCGTTGAGAGCTAATATCCAATATTGTTGGGTCAGCATGACTAACAGAATCCTTGTGAGCTCCATCATGGTCAACAATGTCATGCTTTATTATCTCGAAAGTTCCATTTTCTCTACGTTTGGTTTTCTCCGGAGACTCTAAACCACCAATCTCTCTAGAAGAAACCTCAATTCTTGATAGTAAATCATCTTCTTCCATGATTCCATCAACATCACAAGTGCGAGCATTACCTGCACCATAAATCTCTATTTGAAGGGAAAAATAAAAAATTTAACATCCACAACTAGAACTAAACATTTGCTTCCAATGTTCAATTACCTTCTTGAAGCAGAGCTTCATCAATTGGTGAGCCAATAGATGTAGGCTTCTCACTTTCCGATGGACTCGAATCATAAACTGGATCAGCAATATGGGTGATATCAATAATGTCCATTTCCTTGTCTAGAAATAAGGAAAAACACAAATAAAATGCAGGATCCATTACACAAATTCCAAGAAAAAAGTGAGAAAATTTCCTTTGATTACCTGGAAGTTCAATGTTATTCACTTCGGTAGGTTCATTAGCTTCAATTGATAACATTGAGTCAAAATCATTTGAATGTGGGGGCATTTGTTGGAATTCATTGCTAGCCATTTCCATTTCTTGTGGGTATTTCGTAATACTTCGGTCTTGCAATAGTGCATTGTGTGATAAATCCAAATTTTCACTGTCTTGTGCTTCTTCCCAATCATTTATATGTCCACCAGGTAGTGATATGTCATCATCTGATGAATCACTGATTAATACAGGTGGCTCAGTGTCAAGTGTAAGAGGAACTTCTCTCACACTTTGGGTTGCATGGGGATGTTCATCTGTTTGACTTAGTGCAGGCCCTTTTCCTCTATTTGAGCTATCCTCCAACATCTCTTTTTGGCTTTCTTGATCAGTAGCTGAAGAAGTACTGTTCGAGTCTTGAACAGAGTTCTTTTCACTAGTTTCTCCCTCAAGACTTGGAACCTTGATTCCCTCATCGGTCATTTTTTCTGTTACAAAATATGGTCTGAACTGGGAAGGCTGTAAATCTTGCCAAAAGTCACTAAGGAATGGTGCTCCTTCCGTAAAGCTCTCGTGCCTTCTAAACATTGTACTCCATTGTGATTGAGATGCTATAGGAATAAGCTCCATGTGACTTGAGTTACCTTCTCCAGTGGAGTTACTCTCATTTGTTGTTTTACATGGTAGATCAAACGTGTTCCTAATTTTCAAAGGAGCGGATGGAGCAGAATCTGGAAAGTTATCTTCATTGTAGGGATGGTCAAAAGGATTTTTCCTAGGAGCAAAAACAGTTGGGATTTGAACATTGAATTTTGAGAGCTCCTCGATTGTTGGAATGGACTCACTATTGCCAAAGTCTATTAAGTTTCTATCAGTGTATTTTCTAGCTTTACGCCTAGCAATCAAGCTCTCCAACCTTTGGTTCCTCTCAATCTCCAAACACCCAATTTTTAGAATGTTCTTCTGATCATCAGCAGTCCATGCCACTACTTTAACATCTTCCTTCTCTTCGCTTTCATTGTCATCATTGCCCTTTTGGTTCTCAATTTCATCCTCGTTGCTACTGTCACTGGAATCCCCATCTTGAGAGGAGTGTGATGAACTGGTGCCCGACCTAAGTTGATGGAACGCACGGAGCATTGGAAGGGTATCAATTTCAGAGCCATCTGATTCACCTGATACTGAAGAAGATGAACCTCCACCAAGAGATCTATTACTCACTTTCTTCTTCTTGTTGTTGTGTTTAGCCACTCTCTCATCACTGGAAGGAATCCTTGGGACCCCTATTGATTTACCATTATCATGGATATTTCGACTTTGAGCTTTTTCAATTTTTTTGTAGATATGATCATTTTCTGGATTGTTGGGTTCACCATAAGCTAGGATGATTCCAAGGAAGAAGCCGGTGAATAGGAAGATAGGTGATGTGGACACAAGGAAGGTGAACCAAGTGAAGAAGTACTTGTACAATATAACTAGAAACAATAGTGAACAGGGAACCAAAGGATGGCGCCGAAAGAATCTGTTGGCACTCTGCAATGTTGACATCTCCTTTTAAACCTTTTGCTATTTCATCATAAGATTTTCCAAATACTGCGATAGGTATGAAATTTGTTAGTTTCTTTGTTAGTCTATTGAGATTTATAATAACATAATAATAAACAATTGTAGCTTTCTACCCCAAATAACAAGTACCGAGGTACCAAAGTTTTTCTTGAACATCAAATTCTATCATTCTAATTTCCATCCAGACATACAAGAAATGTACGCTTCAGATTTCATTGTCCAGTTACCTAGTTCAATCATAAACAATTTATTAATATTTTGGCACATAGAATATATTTACAAGGCCCTGTCTCTCATCAATCGACTCCCTATTCTCCATAGTTCTATTGAGAACTGCATGCATCATCCATGACTAGTTTTGCACTCCAAATCGCTATCACATTATCCTAAAATTCTCTCTCCCACCAAGAGAAAAACGAGATGCATACTAAAAAAGAATTGGCAAGAACACAACTTCATGCGATCATTCTTAAGTTCTAGTCTCCAAATCACCTGCTCCCCAAGAACCCATGATAGTTTCCCCATCCCTGATTGCATGAAGAATCTCCGAACATAACAAACGAAAGAGGAGCCGAGAGATGCAAGCCGCAAAGAAGAAATTAGGCGCTACCCACCTGCATGGTGTTCAACGAGGGATGTCTCCGTCTCTTCCTCCTTGAGCGGCGGTGCTCCTCCCTACCCTGCCTCTTGTTTTCCTTCTCTCTCCTCGCGAGGAAGGGACAAGGTGGTGACGGGGGGCTAAGAGCATCTTTAGGAGACCGGTCTCGTAAAACATATCCACTGCTCAGAAAAAAAAATAGAGACATAGACCCTCTTGATTTTTACGGTTGGGATCGATTTTTTCAGTTGGGTCAAAATTTATCATTTGTATTCATACTATTCGAAGCTACGTAGAATTTTACCTAATCTAAAAATAATAATTTTTAGTTTTTCTTATATTTTTTAAAAGCATTAAATTTTTAGCCAAACCAAATTAAACACGGCCGAACTGCAAACCAAGGCATCATGCCGATAGATCAGTCGACCCGTATTGTTTGGTTAGTTCTGTCGCACTATCTGAAATCCTTTTTTAGGTGTTTGAGCTGGTCCAACGGCGCCACAAGCTTTGCACGTGCATGGGCCCACTTGCGCTTGTACGGTTGCACCTGCACCCAGCATGCCGCCCGCCATGAACCATGGTCACACCGCACACGCCACACGCACGGACGAGGTGCCTTTTTTATTTCTGTACCTTGAGCAGCCGCCATGAACCATGGTCACGCAGACTCGGCCAAAGCATTGATCTTTTTTATTGGATTCAGCGGCCCACACTCATGCATTTCGATTTTCGACTCGGTCGAAATGAATATGCCTGGAATTCTCAATTCATAGATGATGATCCTTTCTCAAAGGAAAGAGCTAGATGATCCATTGATCACCCGAGTTCGTGTTGATTCAACCACTGGTCTGCCCAGCCTAATAATTATGCATGCTGACTATATAGTGCTATAAAAAAGGAGTTGCATGTTGAACCAGATAATAATTAAGTTTCAACGTATATTATTTGGTTCCGTCTATATATACATCCACATACTATTGTCCCTTTTTTAAAAAAAATTTCAAGATTTTACATCTTTGGAAATCTTTTTGCGGAAACATAAGTCTAATCGAGTTTTTTCCCGGAATTGACGGCAATCGCTCATGGGGTTGGTGACCAGATACCTATTCACCCGCAGGTTAGGTGATTGTCTGCAGGTTGGGCGCTGGGATACACCCTACAAGCAGACTGTTACAGGTTGTCGCTGCGCCTGCTGTTGTTGTTAGGGAATGTACGATGCTCCACCTTAGCTATTTACAAGCTGTCTATTAAAAGTGACACGTCACATTTTTACTGATCTGTACAATAATTAATGAAGAGAGGGTGCAGCCGTTGCTTGCTAAGCCCACAGCCAGACAGCATGTAGCAGCGTACGGGCAAGGCAGCACGCAGTGCAGAGTCATGTACACTACAGCATGCATTTTCTTTTTTGCTATATCTTTTGATTAGTGTCTCTAATTAACTAACCGATTTCAAAAATGAGTTCATATATTTTTTTCGAACAAAACTAGACCACACTTACCATATAAATTTCAAAAATTAATTTTTTGTTTTTTATTTTTTATAATCTATTGTTTGTTTTTAAATTTTAAATTTTCATTTCAAATTTATAGCTACTCGATCACCATAGTTTTTAAAGTCCATTGAACTATTTTAAATAACTGTGTAGACAGATAGAGACAACCCACTATATATACTGTCTATAGAGTTGTCTATAGATGACATGTCAATGTTTTAGAGACAGCAGCTGTCTCTAGCATTGTATATGCCTTAACACGCGATCGCCCCCACACATGAACAATTGCCCCTATGCATGGGTGAATGGTGCTTATATTTGGCGTCATGCCGGCCGCTTCTCCCATTCGAGGGAGACAGAGAGAGCTACCAAGCGAGATAGAGGTCGAGAACGAGGAGTGCGAGAGCAACGACAAAGGGATAATTTTGAGGTAGTGTTTGTATGTATTATTGATATTTCAGTAGTGATAATATATATTTAAAAACACAGTAGAATAGCCATAATATTTTTTGCCTATGGATAATGCTACTACAAGCATATACGTTGTTAAATACCCTAATTTAAGTGGTAATTATTTGTAATTTTGTTACATAGTAAAATTTTAGTCGTGACTAGTGAAATGTTAAGTGTGTGTGTGTAGAGAGAGAGAGAGAGTTTGGCTGGGGTCAGTCGTGCCCTCCGTCAGCCGCAACATGTTCTAGGAAATATGTAGTGAAATTCTTCGATCCGAACCACACAGTTTGTTCGTCTCGTTAAACTCTCCTAGTGTAGCAAATTTTACAATTTTTTGATTTTTTTTGCTATTTGTTTTTTATTTTTCAAAATCAGCGATCTAAAGTGTTATGGAGCCTCCGATTAGGCTGATTTTGGAGAATAAGAAAAAAATAGTAAAACAAATCAAAAAAATGTAAAATTTTGTAGATAATGTGACTTTATCGAGATGAACAAAATGTATGGTTCGGATAAAAAATTTTCACCACAGATTTTCTAGAATACGTCGCGACGCGACTGACCCCAGCCAAACTCTATATATAGAGTATATAGTGTGTGTGTACACACACGCGGTTATTCAATGTGAACAAATGTACGGTATTTTCTCGTAAAAGTAGGGTGGCAATATATATTCACAGTGATTTAGAATATACTATATTCGTGGCAAATTAGAATACATACATACTATCTTATATCTATCTATCTATGCACACACGCGCGCGAGTGGTGGCCCTATTCGGTACCCCTGTCGTGTATTCGGTACCCTTGTCGTTTCTCTCAACCAGACGATGTGGTGTATTAACTCGTAATTAATTCGTCGTTAATCCCAACAAACGAACTTTAAATGTTAATTTCCTAAAAATGGGATGTATTAATTATGGTTGCTGGTTGTAAATATCATTCAATGGTTTTTCGCACCAGTTTGATGGTTTTTCATAGCACTGTTACGGTTTTGTCTACGTAATAGTTTTCTGCACCAATAGTGACGTCTATAATAAAACTTTTATATAGTATAGTTTTTTTGCCACATATATTATCGTAAATTTCAATTGATATTATGGTTTTTCATACCATTGTTATGATTTTATCTACATAATATTTTTTGCACCAATACGACAATAATAAAACTTTTCACGGATTATAGTTTTTTGCCACATATATTATCGTAAAGTTCCATTGACATTATGGTTATCGTAAACTTCCGTTGGCATTACGGTTTTTGATAGCATTGTTATCGTTTTGTCTATAGAATAGTTTTTACAAATTATATTTTTTTCACATATATTATCATAAACTTCCATTGACATTATGGTTTTCCATGTCGCGTGTAGTTGCTAACGCCACGCCGTGCACCGTCGTTGCCATGCCGTAGGCAGTCACCATTGTTGTCGTCACGGCGTGCGTTGTTGTTGCTACCCCCGCGTTGTTGTTGTCGCGCCGCATGTAGTCGCCGTCGCTGCCCCTCGCGTCGCCGCCTCCGCGCCGAGTGTCGTCGTTGCTTCCCTACGCATCACGCCGCTATACC
Source organism: Raddia distichophylla (assembly GCA_005191435.1). Taxonomy (NCBI): domain Eukaryota; kingdom Viridiplantae; phylum Streptophyta; class Magnoliopsida; order Poales; family Poaceae; genus Raddia; species Raddia distichophylla. The sequence goes on from SPJY01012959.1 coordinate 187,672, forward strand.
TCACATCATCATCATCGCTAGAATGCACAAATGTGGGATCAGATGCGGGTAGGTTTTATATATTAGGAACCTATCATGTGCAACCAAACTTACTGTGCAACCACCGTTTAACCGAACTATTAGAAGTTGTCAAAAATTCTGAAAAAATGTGTAGATGTATGTTTCAACTAACTCTACCTCTGTATAAAATTAAAATTTACAAAAAAAAAACTATCAATTTTAAACTCGTCAAAGCTGTCAGTTTTTCTTTTTTTATAACTCTTAATATAAGATGATTTTTGTTTTGATCATAAATAGGTAGAGTAAACAATAAAGTATATCTACAATTTTTTTGACAACTTTTGATAGTTCGGTTTCACAGTGATTGCATCGTAAAATTAATTGCATGGAATATGTTTCCTTTTTTCCATTGTTTTTTTAGGACAGAGACCACTTCTTATATTAAGAAACGGTTCTATTCTCTCCTCATTAACTACTCACCACCTCAACAATATATCCTACGTTTATAGAAACAACTTTACTTTCATAACACTGGATACCATATTAATTATCCCTCAACGGAGCAGCAGATAATTTTTGCATGACAATATTATTCGCTACAAAAAGCAACACGAATATTTTCTATACAGCTCTCTGTCCCAGTTTGTAGAACACGAGCATTTCGGAGCAAGGCAAAACAAAAGAATTTCTGCTGAGATAAATGAATGAATGACGAGCCTTGTTACAAATAGGCCATACTTTGGCATTGACGGGATTATCAACGGATACAAAAAAAAAAATGTTGCATGACTGGCCAGAATTAACAGATTGGATCCACTTCCTGTGCATCAACAGCGAAATGAACATGAATCCTTGGCTGCTTTGGCAAATATAAAATATATTCCTGAAAGAAGTTGATAATTATATGTACCAATCAAATGTGAAATGTCCGAAAGAATGTTATGTACCTTGAATGTCAAAAATCTGTAAGAATCAATACAATCAGTGCGGGGGTATATATAAGAACTATGTCCGTCCGTGTATATTCTGTGGGCAAATACAAAACTTTTTACAGTTAGCAGGAATATAGATACATGAAAGTGCCAGCTGGTGCTTGCCAGGACCTCAATCTTGACGAAGGTTGGCTCCGCATATGTAGTTATTAACCTCAGTAATCAAATCAATGATACAAATCTAATGAAAAGAATATGTTTCTTCACAATAAACAGATCCAATCCAATGAATATGTATTTGGTCAACACCAGCATGGATTTCTCACCGATATCTCCCCATTTGCACCTTACCCATACTGCTCTCCAATCTCTGTATACTAGCAGCAACACGTCCAATGTTTGGCTTTGAATCAATGCCAATATCATCTCTGCTGACAACACTTTCAGTGTTGGTCTCTGCATCGGTGTTATTGGCACCATTGTTGGCAACAACTCCAGTGCTTGTTTTCACATTGATATTTATGCCATCGTTGTTCTCAGTGCTTCCAATGTTAGGCTCTACGCTAATACTCTTATCATCACCATTGGCAATAAATCCACTGCTGGGCTTCACATCGATGTTCTTGACATCACCTTGGGCAATGCTTGAAGTGTTCTGCTTCACATCGAAGTTCTTCATATAGTTGTTTACAACACTTCGGATGTTGCGCTTCACATCAGTGTTTTCGGCATCTCTGTTGGCGCTGTTTCCAATGTTGATCTTTGTGTCACTACTTTTATCATCCCTACTGGAGATGCTGCCAATGCTGGGCTTTATATCAACGGTTTTAGCATCGCGGCTGGTAATGCTTCCAGTGAAAGGCTTTACATCAGAGCTTTTGGAATTTTTGTTCATGATGCTTCCAATATGGGGCTTTACCTCAACAATATTGGTATCTCTGTTCATGATGCTTCCAGTGTTGTGATTTGCATCAGCGCTTTTGGCATTTCTGTTGACAATGCTTACAGGGTTGGGATGTACATCAGCATTCCCGGCATTGCTGTTGGCAATGCTCCTAGTGCTGCACTTTGCATCAACACTCTTGACAGAACTGTCAGGCATGCTTCCAGTGTTATGTGTTACATCAATGCTCTTAGAATCAATGTTGGCAATGATTCCAGTGCTGTGTGCCACAATAACATTTTTGGCATCAGCCTTGGGAGCCTCACAGGCCTTACCATCGCTACACTGAAGCCATTTATGTTGTAGGCACTGGGCAGCTGTTGGCCGCTTCTCTGGAGCAAAATCAAGTAAAGGGCAAATAAAACCAGCAAATTCCCTGGCATCAGATTCAGAAATTTTGTATTTGTCAATTAAGACACGTTCAACAGATGAGAACTTCAGCCTCCTTATCCGCTTCAAATCTCCATGGCGATCAAAATACTCCTTTGATTTTGTCCCCATGGTAGCAATCTGAACTCATCACAAAAATCATACTGGTGAATTTGTTGATTCAGATGCAAAGGATTTATCGGAACAAAAAAAGGGCGCATGTACCTTCTTTGGTATCTTTCCCAGGTGCTCCATCATTAGAGCCAAGTGATCCTATAACAACAGACAATTAGTCCGCAGAATCTGCAAAGCTCAGTTAAATGAAAAAGAACTAGTAAAACATATAATTGAACTGCCAGGGTCAATTAAAAAATGTGTCTGAAATCTGCAAGTCTTTCTTGACAAAAAATACATTCTACATCATACAAATAATTCAAAATATTCATTTTTCATCCTAAATGAATCCCTTTTCCTGCATGTAGGCAACAAAATGTCTGAACTACTGGGTTTGCATATATAATATATTACAGCACTACTAGCTGACACAATTACAGAAAGTATGGCAAATCAAGCATAAGGGAATGTTCCATGTGAGCGTTTTTGCCTTTCCCATGTACGGTTGTTCCACACACAAAAAAAATACTTGCTCCTATTGTTCATACATGTTGGCAATAGTAGCCACAAAATGCAAATAAAAATTGAAGTACCAATGCTGCTAAATTTCAGAACACTATCAATAAGACCTAGAAGCTATCTGAATGGCTTTCCACATTTTTTGGATTATTAATATAACCTCATATTGTGTTGGAGCAATTTAGGATAAATGGGGCATTCATTTTGCATGTCAGTTCCACGCCTTCCACTTTTAAGCATATGTATGTTACACACGACTGCCTTCTAACAAAATAATATGCACACAACAGGTGTAGCCTATGTCAACCTAATGGCTTAGTTAAAGCATCTCAAATGGTGCCAAATCAGCTGGCTATAAGAACTCCAACTCATCTTTTTGCTTATGCGGAGGTGAGAACAAGAGAAGAGAGAGAAAAGAGTTAAAGACTAGCTCTTAGCTAAGAGCCCGTCAATAGCGGATTACAAAATGCATGCATACTATTACATATGGGCTCATATTAGGTTGACAATGTTATAGCTAGTCCATTGGAGAGGTTGTCTATTTGCTATCTACAAATGGCATGTCCATCGCTTATAACTAGTGATTGACTCCACCATTGGAGATGCTCTTATATTCCTAATTTTATATACCTCCATTTAATTTCTCTTCATTTTGTGATAAGGCTATTCAAGGTCAAGATCAAACATCAAGAGCTAGATTCATTCGAAATGCAATATTTACCTCATCCTCGCTGTACCCATGCCCTTCCTTGGGTGTAAATAGCATTTCGCCTGTTGCAAGCTCAAAAGCAATACACGCAAATGACCACATGTCAATAGGAAATGAATATCCCGCACCAAGAATGATCTCAGGTGCCCGGTACTGCCTTGTCTGAATAAAATCTGTAAATTGCTTATCAGCCCAACAAGCATTTCCAAAGTCCACAATCTTACATGTCATATCGATTCCATCCAAGCTTCTTTCTGCACGTGAAGATTCCGCGGCTGATTTTCTTTTCTCAGCAAGTTTAGCGAGCACCCTCCTTGCTCTAATTTTTAGTTTCTTCTCAATCGGATTAAGTACAACTTCTCCATTAGCATTCCCCTCAGGTCTCTCAAGGTTAGGTTTGAGTCCAGATCTTATGGGGTCCTTTGAGGGATCAATTGTCGAGACAAGAAGAATATTCTCAAGCTTCAAATCTGAATGGATGATTTCAAGCTCTCCATGCAAATAATTAAGGCCTATCAAAATCGACCTGCATATCTCCCTCACCCTTTCCAATCCAATACCTTTATAGCGATTATATTGTACCAGCTTAAGTAAACTATCCCCAAGGAATTCAAAAACAAGGCAGATATGCTGCCCATTTGGCCCTGTGTGCTTGAAGTGTTCTATCAACTGGATAATACGCTTACAATTGGACGGATCTCTTTTCGTAATTTCCGAAAGGAACTCAATTTCATGAAGAGCGGCCTGTGCAAACTCTGGTGCACTCTTCTGGATCTTAAGGGCCACAAATTTCTGCATAAGAAGAGAGCAGCGAAGCAATTACCTCAACCATTTATAAATTTACCAGCTATAATTCCACCACAGCATGTCCAAAAGATGCCATTAAACACAAAGAGTCCACAAATCAATTTTATTTTGAATTAACCAGAATAACCTCTGTGCAAAGCAATCTCCCTACACGTGAAGTGCCCAGAGCAGTAGTTGCTAGTATGATAACAAAAATTGTACTCCTACATGACAAAATGAAAGCAACTGTCCCAGAGAAGATCCAAAATTCATTTACTTTTTCAAAAAAAGGAAAATTTAACTCCACCATAATTGCCTAATCTAACCTATAAACATAAACATATAAACGGCCATAAAAATCCAGGTTTTTTTTACTCCACCATAATTGAGAAATCATTCGGCCATCAAGAGCGGAAAATTCTCTGTCTCCAAGTAACAGCGGCAATGAATAAAGCGAATCCCCATTCTCCCGGAAAGGAAAGGACAAAAATAAATTTCCTACGGTAGCGAATCGAAACCTATATACATACAGCCACAGGCAGCTCGACTCGGTCCCTTTCCCTCGATGGGACCACGCGCCGCGAGCTCTGACCCGTGAAGCGGCTGCGGCGGTTGCATCCGTGCGATCCAGTCGAGCTCGGAGCAATCCCCCCCTATAATCGACAAGGTGCGAGATCGATCGACCCCGACGCACGGCGGCACATTACGCGCCAAGGGAGCGATCGCGATCGCGGCCGCGGCCGCGACCTCTCCCCGATGACCGGATCACGCACGCGGCGCCAAGGGGGGAGACGCGGGCGATCCATGCCCGGGTGGATCAGGAGGGATGGATCAGGGGGTCGGGACCTGGGACTGGACGTCGAAGGCGAGCCAGACGGTGGAGAAGTTGCCCCAGCCGAGCTTGCGCTGGGCAACGTAGCGGCCGGCGGCAAACTGGTCGCCTGGGCGCACGGCGTGGTAACCGCCCTTGCGATACCCGTCGGCGCCCTCGTCCTCCTCCTCCTCGTCGCCCGACGACGACGGCGACAGCGACGCCGCCCGCGACATCCCCGCGCGCGTACAGTTCCTCGCAAGATCCGGGCCCGGCCTCGATCACCGGCGGCGGCGGGGCGCCGTGGTGGCCGGCCGGCGGTCGTCCGTTCGTGGGCGGGCTGGGCTAGGCTGGGCTGGTTGGTTGGGGTAGTTCCCTCCTTGGTTGGGCGGGGAATCGCGGAGGGGAAGGAGGCGAGGCGACGACGACGGTGGTGGTGGTGGGTTTGGTTCACCTTTTCAGGTGGGGGAGGCGAGCGGGTGCCGTGAAGGCGGAGGTGGACGTTTCCCACGTCGCTCCTCCAATTTCGGGCGTATTGCGTTTGCATGCTCGCTGCCTCGCTCGCCCCGCCAAGGAGTGTTCCTCCCTCCGTCTCCCCCTTTTCCTCAACCATCCGATCTCGAATTGATGCCTCTTTTTTTTTTCTTTTTTTGAAAAAACGAATTGATGGGTTGTTCTTCTTTTCTTTTTGAACTTTTAGAAATGTAGTGCATTTTTAAAAAATGGACATTGTTTACTGGCAAAGAGGAAAACATGTGTTGTTTTCAATGGTTATGTATTTTCTTACCACAATATAGGCATGTATAGTGGGTTATAATTTAGTACAATGATTATGCATTTTCTTATGACGATATGGGCCAGCATGAGATGTAAGGGCATGTCTAATGGGTTATAAGTTAAAATGTCCTAATATCGCAATGAATAAAATATAAGAGAGAGAACCGTAGATAATAATGAAAAAAATATGTGAATAGTGGTTGGGCCAACCTAAGTGATGACTTCATTGGTGATGGCCTAAGGCTAGGATTGTGCCATGATCAACATGGAAGTGTTGATGTTAAGCTCTGGTCTTCAAGTGGTTTGGATGATGGTATGACCAATGGTTGCCCATTTGTTGACTATTTGTTGCTCAACACTTTAGAAATGGGCTATTAATAGTAAACTAGGTTGAGAGTAAAATATAAAAAATATAAGAGAGAATAGGAAATAGTTCGAGGTTTTTCGGTAAAAAGGCTTAGCCTATTCATAGTAAAAAGGGCAAGAGATGGGCATAAATGGGTTTAGCATTGGTGTTCCTTGAGATAGGACGATGATGTGGATGATACATTGTAGCACCATTTTGTGTTGTAATTAGTGCTTTTTGCACATACTATCTAGGATTTAAATTTTATATTATCTTCTTTAATTGAATGGTGGACATCTTTTTTATTTAAATAGATGAATTTCTTATTACATGCTACCGTTAACTTTTCTAGTTGATAGAACCATATCTTACCTTTTGAAAATCGTATGACTCATATTTAAGTTTACTCAGTAGCATGGTTGTTATGGCGGTGGTTTGATATGGCCTTGTTCTTTTGAGCGTATCGTTGCGTTGGCGTATTACTGTAGCAAATTTGAGAGCTCTCAAAAAGAGGTATAAAGATTATAAAAAATTAATCAAAAAATAGTTTTATAATCTTTGGAAGTACTACTAAAAGCCACGAAAAAATCGTTAAAAATTATCACAACATATATGCTGTATAAAAATAACAAAATTTGCTGCAGTAATACGCAATGGTAGGATACGCTAAAAAGAACAAGGCCTATATGTTGTTTGATTGTACGTGTACTCTCTCCTTTTTTCTATATGGTGTATTTGAACTGGGGCAGATCAATGAAGTTGTGAAATTAAGAAAAACTCAAGAAAATTGATCATGTTATCCATATGAAAATATGAGATAGAACATCATGTGAGAATTGTTTATAAATGTCTAATACAGAATTATATAATAAACAAAGATAAATAAGGAATAAGATCAATAAATTTGCATGCATACCAAAAAAATTGAAGTTTTGGACATCAACATGATCTTTAAAATGCAACCTTGACCATTCAATACAATTTATTTATAAAATACACATATATAATATTATGCAAGTACTTTTCAAGAAGAATTTCTATGTGTAATTTTCACATACCCAATCCAAATACTTTGAAAGATTTTGATAGATAAACTTTTAATTAGGACAAGTATAAACGTCAAGTTTTTGTGATGTGTCGTAGCAGTGCACCATATATGCCCTTCGTCACGGAACTTGTGGTTGAGTTATTAACCTTCGAGTAAGTGGATTGGAGGGTAAAGATCACCCACTATGAAGCATGTAGATGAGTCAATGACCTTTGTACCTGTTGAACGAAGGACACCCTAAATGGGCTTCGTCATTGCCTTGCATGGTGGATTCCCGACAAGATGATGCCCCATATGGACACGTGGTCCAAGCAACGCATCATAGTCTCTTTAGCTCTAGAGTTCAGCTGACAATTTTGTTTAGTAATTAAAGATGTAGGTCACACCAGAGGTTGCAGGACAGAAGCTTGGGGGCTGTTATGGCTTTCGTGCAAAGGCTCGGAGGTCAATCTCTCATACTTGGCTCCGTCTAGGAATTGGCCTTGGCAAGGCCACAACGGAATACTTAAAAATATCGAATGATATTATCCTCTCTTATAATGTTCTGGTCCCCATGGCAAAAGTGGGGGCATTCCTGTAATCCTCAATGTACTTTTGTCCTGTTGTGCACTCAAGCTCTATAAATATCTAGCTACATCCTACATTTTGGGGGCTAGCATTACTACTCAAAAGCGTTGTCCCTAATTCATTATAAATATATTGTCTGATTCAATTAACGACAGTTGACGTCGACTATGTGGATGGAGTTAGGCAATTGAGATACCACCCAAAAAGAAGCAAGGAGTAAATGAAGTCGAAAACGAGGGTCAAACCCTGACAAAACCAAGAAGAAAGCAAGAGACTCGAAGAGTGGTGTGTTAGGGATGCCTTGCATAAGTCCAATCCGCAAGTTGTGGGGGAGTGAAGAATCCACCCATCCCAAAACTACTCGTAGGGCATCATGCAGCTCTCGAAAACAGCCAAGTAGCTCTGCTCCTCTCTTATCCACAGGCGAAACGAGTGGTACGCTTCTCACCAACAGCCCAATTGGGGGTAGTACTACACTCCTTCCAAACTAAGCATATGACCCCATCGTCCAACCTAAGCATGAACCATCCTCCGTTTGTGCATGCATGACAATTATGCATGTACTTTATATAGTCTAAAAAAAGAACATTTACCTCGGCGAATAAACCAGGAGAGATTTTATGATTTGCCCACCCAAAAGAATGCATTTGGAGAAATTAACATTCCTATGCCTTGGGGGAACAATTGATTTATTTTTATTTTGAGAAATGATCCATTTTTATGGGAGGACAAAGCACCGGGATGTATTACTAGACACCGTTCGTGTGATACATAGGAAGCGTGAGGTGGTATGTGTAAACAGGTTCAATTTTGTTCGTGGGATAGCGTGATAGGTGCCCCCGGTCTCGTTGCTTCGGAATTCTGGTCAGGTTGGTGCCGTGCAACTTCGCCACATCATGGTCTTCCATGAAAGCGTCGTGGGTTTGATGGATCTCTTGCATCCGCGTGACCAGCGTCGTCTGCTGCGCTGCATTTCTCGTGAGTTGATTCACCTAGGCACGTCGGTGCTGGACACCCCTCCGGTCAAAAAAGAAGAAGTCGATGTTGACTTTTGAACACATCTTTGATCATTCGTCTTATTTAAAAATTTAGTTCAAATATATAAAAATATGTCATACTTAAAATACATTTAATAATAAACTAAATCATAACAAAATAAATAATATTTATATAACTTTTTTTAATAAGACGAATGGTTAAAAAAAGTGTATCCAAAAGTCAACGGCGACTTCTTTTTGTGACAGGAGGGAGTATTTTATCTTATTTGAGAATCCAATTTGGAGTATGTCAGTTTTGATGAGCATAAAATCTACCCTTGAGTATTTTATAATTTCAATATATTTTTAAATATATTTTATATTTTTAAAATGCACAGGGGAGCCGGTTGTCTTTTAATTAGATAGAGAAAACAACAAACGGATTAAGTACACGATGAGGCAGGTAACTACGTTTAGAAATTTAATTCTTATTTCAGGAATTACTTAGACAATTCGTGGATAAATCCTAATAATCAGTAACAGACATGTCCAACACTGTTTACGGAGATTGAGACGATCGAAGTTGGGGCATTGTCATGGTCAAGCTCTGACGAAGATCTTGCAAGGACAAGGGAATGAGGCCTCCAAGGATGTCATGTTAATGCTTCGAATGCATGCAATCGAAGAGGGGCTTGCCAAGTAGTGAGAAATTTAGGAGGGATGATTCAAGGTTGGTGGTACAAGCTCTGATACTAACCCTGCCGGGACTCAAAAAAACAGAGTCGATTACTTTATTTGTCTTACCTATACTCACTATAAAAAACGACATCAGGGTCGTCAGCCGAAATAACTCTGCCAGCGGCCCAAGACCCAACGACACCAATTTGGATCTATGCTGGCGACTCCAACTCAAACCGACAACAAACATACTCCCTGGCACGATCCTGGTCAGCCACATGAGTTGTGTCAGTGGCTACATCTAGGCCGACGACACAGATTGCACTGACATTTCGTCGCAAACGGAATATTGAATTTCGACGACACTGACCCTCCCCCTCACGACAGCTTCACGACCTAGACGGGAGGGTTTGAATGCGGTCCCGCTGTCGGCACCCGATTTACGAGATCGGATTCCACCTGTGTAAGCACGTACTAGTCTCAAGGATTATGGCTAGTACACACAGACATACAGAAACGGAACAGTACCAACGATATTATTACAAACGGAAACATAGTCCAGTACAAACACATACAACGGCTCACAGGCCGCAGATCAGAGTACACAGAGGTACAAGCCTAATACAATATCTATAAACTTATCCATCCCATAGACACGAGGGCTGTAGGAACGCGCAACCCTAGTCTTCAAACTCTTTATCGGAAAACGCCTCCTCGACATAGTCCGGGTCCTCCTCCTCGGAAGGCGGGCCATACTCGGATGGACCAGCTGCTGAAATTTTGAAAAGGGAGAGGAGAAAAGAAGAGTGAGTACAAATTGTACCCGCAAGTTCGGAATTATGCAAATGAAGTTTAGTACAAGGAGGGCTTGGGATAGTTTGCGGAAATGCAGTTATTGTTCTAGTTTTGACAAAGCAATTTTAGAAACATTTAATCTCAACATTTTCTTTGGGCTCTTCTCAAACGGGTCTCGCCACTTGGCCTCAGTGCCATAGCGAGAACAAATCCTTTCTCATTTTCTTTTCTCAAACCGGCTAGGTTCATTCCGCGCGACACTTCCAGATAGGCCGTCGCCCAATTCGGAATATCGCCGGTGGCATTTAGCTCAAACGAAATCCTTCTCAAATCCTTACTCATCTCAAATCCTTTGTTCAAAACCATTTTTCTAAATTGGTTTTTAAATGAAGAAACTACCATATAATCAGTCCCTTCGCATGCTCATAACCGCGAGCACGGCTATCATAACAGTTTTAACTCTACAGAGTGGGTACGCCTTACCCTCGAGAGGCTATGCACCCAGACGATGTTTCGCCACAAGACCATCAACCACGAGGGCCAACGATCGGGCCCGTCCCATTCCGGGGCATGGGCGGAGGAAGCCCACTAGCTTAGGGATTAAATTAAATTTCTTTTTAACATTTTTTTTGGGAATTTGCTCGAGGTATGAAAATATTATCTTCTTCAAATAAAATCTTAAGATTGCCACGGGAGCTTTTATATTACAAATTAATAATGCATGCCAAAAAAAATGCACATGAAATGATGCGATGATGTTTCAATTATGCATTAAAAATAAAATTTAATGTGCTAAAATTTTGGGTTTAAAAATTTGGGATGTTACAGCCCACGTGGATGGGGGTTTGATGCGGGTAATTAGGGGGACGGTGAGAGTGAATTAATGCGCGCCTTAAGTGTGAGCAGTAACCGGAGCAGCACAGTCGGCCTCCACCGAAGACTCACAGAAGCAGAGGAGAGAGAGAGATAGGATGGAGGAGGAAGAAGACATAGGGAGGAAGAAGGAGAATATGTGACTGACATGAGAACCAGCGGTCCAAAGCATGCATCCGCAGGAGTTGGAGGCTAGTGGAACCACTGATCTGCCTATAAATAGGGGGCCCTAGGACTTGCCCAGCCAGACACGATAGAAAGAACAACGAACCACGCAAGAAGAACATTCTCTTGTAGCGTAGCATCTAACAATAGTGCCTCCCACTTAGTCATTTTTGAACTCTCTGGCAATCCTCATAACATTTAGGCTGTGTTTCTTTGGGCGGTTAGATTATAATCTGAAAAGGTTGTAGTGTTTTTATATAAGATTTAAAGAGCCAAAAAAATTATGAAAAATATTTTTGAGATCTTTGAGACAAATTGTGCAAAGTTTCGAAAAAATAACTATAAAATATTTCAAAATATAACCGGTACAAAAATGATAAATTATAAGCTGCAGCTTATAATCTGATTATAAGCTGAAAGAAACAGAGCCTTACTCTCTACTCTTGTATCCACTTTTGTATTAACTCTTGTATTTACTCCCTTTCATAAATAAGAAATTGGACGTAGGATTATTATCCCACACCCTTTCATAAATAAGAAATTGGACGTAGGACTATTATACCACGATAAAGGCCTGAACTAGGGTAAAATCTTCATGCCGTCTGTCTCCACGACCATCTCCTAAATGCCATCCCCTACTGTAGTGAGGGGTTCTAGTTGGGTCTCACACCACCTAAATAAGCTTGGCTAAGGGCATGTTCCCAAATGCCGATAAAAGGAATCGATAAAAAAACTATTTACACATTGAACTATCATACACTTCGTCTATATAACCCCTTGAAGGATGAAACTAGGTATTAGAGATCAATAAATTGAGACAGGAGTGGGACACGCTGTGATTGCCATGAAATGAGACGATGATGGTGCTCACAACAACCGTAGCCGAGCGCCACCCCTATTCTAGCCGTTGTGGCAAAGCTCCGCCCTTGCCACAATCGCCATAGTCGAGTGTCATCTTGCCCTAAGATCAGCGCAACAAGAGTGGGATGGGGTAGATAGAGAAAGAGGGGAGAGAGAGGATGGGGAAGAGAGAGGCTGAGGAGATCCAGGGGAAGAGAGAAAGGGGTATAGAGAAACATGAGAAGAGAGGAGGAGGGTCTTACTTAAATTGGGATGTAAAGGTCTAGAAAATGGGCCGGTGGGACAGATGGGCTTTAACAAATGGGTGACTTGTTGCGGTAGAGGTTTTCTTCAAAAACTTCTTGTAGTTTAGGCCTAATACCTTGACTGGGTCTTCTTCTTCTCAATCTTTTCCGAGGTGCCAGGCGTATTGGGCACTCCATTGAATCTACCCTAGCGATAGAAACACTTCTCGTTAACGTCAAACAAGGTAAAATGTTTCAGTATTATTTGACCTTTGTTTCTGATAGGTACTTGCCATATTTTCAAAAAGCATATTTTTTAATTGGAAAAATTGATCTCATTTCATCGAATGCTGAAATGCTTTGAAATATACCATCCTTCTATACTGTTATAGACGCAAGAGTCCCACTTGTCATAGATGTCAAATGTTATTTTCTGAAACTTTGATTTTTTTTAATAATGGTATGGATTCTCTTTTTTATTTGGAATAAGAAGTCCCTTTTTTAGCAACTCCCATATATTTACAACATGTTCAAAGTTGCTTGATCCTGTTTTGTACATCTTATTTGACTTATTCGACTTTGATTTATTCGCCTTATGTATTTATTTATTTATTTATTTATCTCCGTATGAAATTTTTGATTTTTTAGACTCTGTTCTTTTGAACTCATTTGAACAGCTTAACAGCCGAACGATTGAAGACACTGAATTTCGAGAGATTCTCAAGGTAGTCTCGAGATGTGGATCGTTTCGTTTGACTTGCCATTTATAGCGTTAGAACCCATCTTCTAAATAGTGAAAAAACGGACTCAAGAAACTGAAAGCATATGTCTTTTCAAAACATAGATAAGTCGTTAAGCTATTAAGATGAAAAGAACACAACCTTAATCTGTTTGTACTCTATCTCAAAAGTTTATGTAAAAGCTCTGTAAAACAAGTCAAACAAAGAAGACTCTCGAGGTCATCTCGAAAAGCTCTCAAAGTTAGGAGATAAGTCAAATAAAATAAACTAGGAAGAACAAGCCATTAACTCATTCATTCAGCTCTATACACAACTAATTTCAGCTTAGCCAATTTATTCATTCGATTCAACAACTCCAAAATGCTCTTAGAGCATCTCCACCTGAGGCTCTATACACACACTCTATAATACAATTCACTACACACTATCCATCTCTCTAAAGTTCTTTCACACTTTACACTATACTCTAAAAGATTCCTTTCCTCTGCTAGACACTCTGGCCTTGTTTGTTTTAGATTAAAGTTGAGTTGAGTTTTACTGTAGCAAATTTATAATCTCCTCAAAAGACATTTAAAAAATTTCAAAAAATTATAAAAAATATTTTACGAACTCTAAGAAGAACTATTTGATATTCCATAAAAATGACTATAAAATATTATATCATTTGGCTTATACAAAAATGACAAATTTGCATTTAATGCCCACTTTAGCTTCTCCTGCGGATGCCCTTATAAGTGAAATTACAGGTTTGGCCGTGCTAAGTGCGAGCATCTCGACATGCCCTCTGTAGCAAAATAGAGGGCCAATTAGAGGACAACAATTTTTAGAGTGTAGTATATATTGAAAAGGAATTTGGAATTTTTAGAATTAGTATATATTGAAAATTGAGTTTTAAAGCGATGGGTATAGGGAACACAATAGTGTTTTGGGCTCTCTCCAATAGGAATCCCTAAATTTGATCCCTATAACCTCATATACAAGCTTCTTTTAAAAAAAACTCTCTCTATATTTCTCCCGTCTCCAACCGCGCTTCCTATATAGAGAATTGTACAGAGAAAGGAGAGAGAACCCATACATATAAGGGAATTGAGAGAAAATCTCTATTTTAGAAAACGGAATAGGGAACACCGTTGGAGCACATAGGAGGAGAATCCGTTTTTTATTTTAGGATAGAGGATGTTTTAGGGAAGCCTGTTCGAGACCAACTTAGGTTGACGCAGAATGAAAACACGCTTTCAAGTGGAGAAAATGGAAGAGAGGGTAATTGACCTCGAGGGTCGATAATTCCAGACACCCGGCCCGTGCTAGCTAGGCCACCGAGGCGCGGCCCCACTCGTCAGCCGCTGTGGCACGGCGGCGCGGCCGAGGCTGAGGGCTCCCAGGGGCCCACCCCATCCCTTCCCCTTCCGTGCCACCGACGGCGAACTCACCCGCCTCTCTCCTCCTCCACCGAAGCCACCGGAGATCCCGATCTCGCTTCCCTCGAAAACCCTAATCTAATCCCGCTCCTCCTCGGTCGAACCCAACACATTCCGGGTCCGGCTCCCCGACCCCTCGAGCGGAGCAGATTCGGATCCGGCTCGGCGTCATGGATCCCGAGGAGAGCACCGAGCCGCCGGCGCCGGCGCCGGAGTCCGCGCCGCCGGTGGAAGGAGAGCGTGCGGGCTCGGATTCTGGTGCTGCCGCGTCGGCGGAAGGCGATCAGGCGAGTGGAGGCGACACGGAGCGGACCCACGAAGAGCTAGCGCGGGTGGTCATGGAGCTGAGCATGCAGAATGAGTACCTCAAGTCCCAGATGGCGGGCGCCCAGCCGGTGGATGGCGGCGAGGACTCGGGGCTCGTGCGGAGCTTGAAGGAGCAGGTCGAGAGGCTGCGCAATGACGTCCAGGAGCAGAAGCAGACGCAGAAGGCCACGGAGAAGGCCCTGGAGCACGTCAATGTGGCCTATGCCGAGGCGGACAGCAAGGTCCAGGACCTCACGGCTAAGCTCACCGAAGGTTAGTTTATGCAAATTGACATAATTGGAAGGAAAAAAGTATAGATCACCCCCTTAAACTTTGCCAAAGGTATAGAATACATCTCTGAAGTGTAAAACCAGGCATACAAACCAAATAACATATAAAAGAACAGCACATACAAGCCCAGATCAAAACTCTTATTAATTTGTCACTCATAGACATTAAACCAGCACAACAGCAGTTTTAGTCATCCCAGGCATACAAACCAGCACCACACCATAACATTAAGAAACAAGATACATCCTGAGATATGTTAAGAACAAGTTTGATGACAACAGTAGGCATATGTTTTATCCAAGGTACATTAAAAACGAGTTCAATAACAGCAGTAGTGAACATGTCTCACATATAAGATACATGATGCATACATAACAAAAGTCCCAAGTTTGACCAACAGAGCACACAAGGAACAACATCACTTGCTGTCATTGTGATCTCTAGGCACCAAAGAGAAGATTGGACACCACTCCTGGACTTCTTCCTGGAGTTGTTTTTTTGGGAGGTTCATAGGCACTAACTTGAGCTGATGCATGACCTGAAGATAGCTGAACCGTCACTCTTGCGCTTGCCTTAGAGGAAGGTAGAACAGCCTCCAAATTCATAGATGCAAATCGACCTCTTGCTGTCCAAGTAGCCTCGGGTAACGTCCTAATGCTCGATGAGGAAGGCATGCCATGCTAGATTAACAAAATAACATAAGTTTATGCATGTAACAGAATAACAATATAACAAAAGAGAAGGAGAATTATTATCCTTGGACTTACATTTTGCTGCGTAGTTTCAGTAGATGTGTTGAATTTCCTTCACAATATTAGCAGAGCTTTGTTGTGATGGTGCCATGACTAGTTGTGAATGATCATTGTGTGGAAATGTAGATGGAGTTTTTGCACTAGATGAACCAGCAGCAGCAAATGACGCTTTCCTCTTTGAGCAAGACAATTTGTTGTGTCCAACTCCTTTGCAAAAAACTACATTTAATGACAATGTTCGAGACCCTTGTGGCCTTAGGCTTCTCATGAGGTTCTCTTGTCCTCGCCTTCTTTGGTCTACCTGTCATCTTAACATATTTTGGTGCATGTGGTGGCATCTTAGATGTGGGCCAGCTATGCAACCCTTCCAAAGATTGTAGACAGTGCTCATATGTCTTGTTGAATTGATTGATCCAGTAGCAAGGTGCTATGTAATCATCCAATCTATTTGTTATTAAGTATATGCATGATATAGCATGACAACATGGCAATCCGGATAATTGCCAATATCTACATGAGCATGTTCTTTGCTGTAGGTTGACCACAAGCCTTTGCTCATGATGTCTAACCTCAAATGCATCCTTTCCATTGGATATTTCATGGCAAAACCCAGACTCAGTTATGTATGCATTGAATTTTTTACAAATGTTTGGACAAATGTTTCCTTGCCACCTTTCAACTTTGGTTATGTTTTCCTGAATTCTAACCATTATTTGGCATACTAATAATTGGAGGAAACCTTGCATCAACTATCCATTTATTGAAAGACTCACACATGTTATCAACTGAGTCGCAATAAGAACCTAACCTGAACTAAGCTCTGCTCCAGTATGTTGAGTCTGTGTTCATCAATGCTTGATCTCCTTCACGAGTGCATTGTGCCAATTTTGCTCTGGCTAGGTAAAACAAGGGGATGGAAGGTGCTTTGGCACTCCAAAACATTTTTTTCCTCCAGTTGGCATAAAATACCTAGCACAATTTCTATGCTCAGCTCTTGGTGCCCAAGTTTCAATAACTGCAATGATGCCCTGCAATGAGAATAGGAAAAATTAGATTGAGCAATACAAAATGTAAGATTCAGCAATAGGAAAAAGCAAATTCAGCAAAGGAGAAAAAGTGCAATTTTGTTACATTTTGCTGATCAGAGATTATCACCCAATCATGGCCATCTCAAGACTTAGGTCTTTGAATAGAAGATAGCAAAACCAGTCCCAACTATCATTTGTCTCCTTCCCAACAACTGCCCATGCAATGGGGTACATCTGATTGTTTCCATCTCTTCCCAAAGCACACAACAGCTTACCATTTGTGTAGCCCTTTTGAAAAAGCAACCATCCAAGCCTATGACTTTCCTACAACCAGCAATGAAACTCTTCTTGCATGCATCAAGACATATGTACATTCTTTGGAAAGTAGAAGTTTGCACTTTATTATCAAGCTTAACCACAACCGTGCTTCCTGGGTTGCTCCTAGGAATTTCTTTTTGATAACTGAAGACTCTAGAGTACTCCTCTTTGGTGGCATCCAATATCTTTTCCATTACTAGACTCTTGGTTCTCTTACACTGTGCAATGCTCACATCTGCAAACGTTTCCTCCTTTACCGTTGATTTTAGGCTTATTGCACTCCATGTAGGGTTGGCTCTTATAATGTGTTCATACCTTTTAGCAATCCTTCTTGAGTTCACAAGCTTGTTGTTTCTTCTTGGAGGGCATGTGTGGCTATCATTGAAGCTTGTAATTTGCCAACTTGAGTTTCTTGAGTTGGTTGCAAGCGAAGAAAACCATGGGCATTGTACCCAACCACACTTTGCCCTAACCCCGTCACCATCATCTTTAACAAATTTGATCAACCTTCTCTGTGCTAGGACATACTTAATGAATGCTTCCTTGAATGACTTTTCAATCACCAAATTTCATACCAAGTTCAAAAGACGGCACTTTCTCCTTTGTGTCGAACCTTGGGTAATTTGACTCCTTTCTTACTAGCTCTTCTGAGCTATCAAACTCTTCAAAAGAGTCATCATCGTTGCTACTATCCACATATGGAGTTTCATTTCCATCGTCTACAGTTGGTCCTTCAAGCAACTTGCTTGTTGGACCAACTGTAGATGATGGAAATGAAGCAACAAATGGTCATTCACATTTTCAATCGCTCCACCAACAAGACTTATGCGCACTGACAAGACTTAGAAATTAATCATGGGAGAATGGGCATGTAAAACCTACCATACAATACAGAAATTGAAGAATGACCATTGTTTGCTAGTTCTTAAAAATGTAATTCTGATATTCTTTTGCTAGTGTATATGGAACTCAGCAAATTCTCCAAATGGTTAGTGCCATGTATAGGCACCTTTTTTTTGTAATAGTTTATGTCCTCCCAGAAAAACCTTTCTATAAATAGAAATGATGTATATGCTATTTTGTTCGATTAGATGTTACATGCTTTGATTAGAAGACCTTGCACCTATGGAAGAGAATCATACCAAGGCTAGCGACTACACCACGAGGGGCAGGAAGAGGATAAGAGGGAGGCAGTCCAATGACTCGATATATTTGTCTGTCGTCTAATAGCATGTGGCTGCCCCACTTATATATAGATGGGCTGCCCCCAACAATATAATCTAGTCGTAACCATATCTCTAACATAGAAACTAATTGTTATCTACTTAATGTATGAGCTAGTTGTTCCTAAGGCTTATGACCATTACATCAACAACCGACACAGATGGTTTTCTGTCAGGAAAGAATTGTGTAAACCATTTAGCATTTAAATTGCTACTATTTAGATTGTCTGAGTAATGCCAAAATTTAACATTGAACTAGCGGTAATTTTTCTTGGTCAGAATAAGACCTGTTATATGTAAGACAAACTATTCCTTTTTTTCTTCCATGTAAAATACCTTTTTTTTTGTTTAGAATCTAAATCTAAATCATAACTAGTTCCATGTCTGTAGCTCAACAGAAAAAGGAAAAGGAATTAAAAGAACGAGATGACAAATATGTTGAGCTGGACACTAAGTTCCAGAGGCTTCACAAGCGCGCAAAACAACGTATACAAGACGTACAAAAGGTAACCAGTTTGAGGTGTTGTACCTGTATATTAACTTGAGAATAATAAAACTATTATTTTGCAGTCTTGATTTTCTTAATTTGTCTTGCACTATTTGCTGAAGAAATTTAATGAGTTTTTGCAATTTGATACAACAATTGATACTACTAAAATAGCCTGTTAGTTGTTACTCCATGCATGGTGCCTCTGGAAGTCCCAAATCAATGTTTATTAACATATGTTTAATATTAATCCTGTGAAGCAACAACATTGATTTTTGTTAATTCTGATGCAGTTGTTTATTCTTTACAGGAAAAAGATGACCTGGAAGGTCGGTTTAATGAAGTTAATCAGAAGGCTGAACAAGCTGCTTCTCTGCAACTAGCGGCACAACAGGAACTGGAGCGTGCTCGTCAGCAGGCTAGTGAGGCTTTACGGTCAATGGATGCTGAAAGGCAGCAGTTGCGGACAGTGAATAGCAAGTCAGTAACCATATTCATCTCATTGTACAACGCAAACACCATTTAATTGCAAAAGTAGCAGCAAAATTTCTATTTTTTCCTCTTCTTTTTTTGTTGTGGGATACTAGGAACTAATGACCCGACTACATGAATCTTAGTTGGGTTTGACTGCAGCTTCTCCACAGTGAGGATTCCTTATATTCATAATCCTATATTTATATTTGGAAATTTTTGAACAAATTTGATTAAAACTGATGTGTATCTTTCACAATGCACATGTTAAATCTGCGTAATTCTATCTGACTGGTGAATGTAAATTATGTGTAGGCTAAGAGCTAACCTCGACGAGACACGTCTTGCCTTGGACGCCAGGAATAATGCCCTTGAGAAGTTGCAACAGTCGATGTTTGAAAAAGAGCAGGTATGTGGATGTCATAAATGTTCTTTCATTTTTTTTAAAATTGCATGACAGATCTTGAGAAAATGAGATGCATGGTACTTCTTAAAGGAGGGAAGACGAGAGTTGCAGGGCAGATACTTCAAATGCTGAAAGTTTTATTAGGATTTTAGGAGTATGTGTCAAGATTTTCCACCTGGTGCTTACATGGAGTGGAAGCCGAGTGATAGTTCTAGGCACTATTGGAGTGGGATTTTAATGGAGTGAAAGTAATTGCACATTTTGTTGTAGCTCAGAAGTCAGTTTGGCTGTCTCTGTGAGCATGCTGAAATATTCAAGTTAGCATGAGATTCCTGTTCGCCTCAGCAGACCAATTTGTGTGTTGCTTGGATATCGATACATATGCTTAGAGTGACAATTAGCTATTCTTCTGAGCTAATATAATCTCAAATCTTCAAAACTGCCAATCGACAATCTAATAGTGTCTTCCCATTACTGATGTGATGCCTGTAAAGATGCTTGAGCAAATCCAAGGATCATTGCAATCTGCTGAAGAAAAGAGGCATGCATCAATTGCGGAACTCATTGCTAAGCATCAGAAGGTAAGAAAAAAGTGCATGTAAGGCAATTTTCAAGTGCAAATTCATGGCAATCTAACCTGGTTTCTGTTTTGTTTTCAGAAATTAGAAAGCTTGGAGGCACAACTAGCTGAGGTGTCTTCAGAGAGGACAAAAGCATCTGAAACAATTCAGTCTCTACAGGTAATGACCTTGAGTAAAAATTTTCTTTGTGCATCGTTTTATGACACAAAATTATATATATTTTGCACTCTTATCTAATATAAGTTACATAAATACTTTTGCATATTACCATTTTCCAAATACTTTTGCATATTACCATTTTTCATTTTATTTCTATTGATAAACTTCACACTAGATGAAAAATATTCTCTCATTATGATGGAGTAAATAATTAATCAGATGAAGCATCTGTGGTGGGTTGGCATATTTTTTATTTAATCAAACTTTTCCAGATGTTACTTGCTGAGAAAGATTCAGAAATAGCTGAAATCGAAACAGCATCAACTGGTGAAGCTGCCCGACTTAGAGCTGCCCTGGAGGAGGTCAAAGGAGAGCTGTCACATATAAAGGACCAACATGTATGTGACTCTATGTGTACAGTTAAATGCTGCCGATTTACAAAGTTGAACCACATCTTCTGCATGTGTCGATTAGATTGTAACACCTCACTCACTTTTAATGTGTCCAACTATCAGTGTTAAGCTCCCTGGAAAGATAATGAAATTATATAAAACCCTACAGAATGTTATATTTTGATATTAATCTAACATTCTTTTATGAAGGATTAATCTAGCATTCAGCATTGTGACCAAATGCACCTTGGATGGTAGTGGTGTACAGCCTGCAAGCTGATCTAAATCGAGGTTCTCCGGCAATTTATAATCATGAAACTCTAAAATTTTTTCACTCATCTTCACTCTAAAGACAAATTGTAGCAAAGGCAAAGATCTGGGTTCATTAACCTAGATGCAAATGTCTATGATGGTGACAACAGAGAGCTCTTCTATCCGTCTTGCCTTCTTCAACTAATCTAGCCTCTAGGTTCTGCTGCAGACAAGCAAAGCATGGTATACAACAATGACAGCAGCCCCTTCCTGTTGCCATTCTTCCTTGATTGCCCTTCCCTCTGCCTTGACTTGGTAACAAACAGCAGCAGGCAACAGCACGCTGCACAGCCTCAGTAGCAGTGGCAGGACCTGCGTGCATGGGAATCGGCGGCATGGGGCCAGTCAGCTAATTAGCTGCATGCACACACAGCAAACAGATGCAGCAGACCTTTGCTGGCATGGCAGTAGCCAGTAAGACATCTATGACGTGGCCTGGTTACAGGCTTGTGGTCATAGTAGCCAAGCAGAATGTCACGGCAGGTAATCATCATATTATAGCAAGCATGCTCTCATGCATGTGTCCCATGGAGAACATGGATGTTTAGTGGCATGAATGGGGCAAGGGTGGCAGCAGCCATGCTGACTCATTCCCAAGGGCATTATGGACACAGCGACAAAGGACGAAGGGCGTTGGCAGGTTGCATCCATGCATGGGAGAGGAAAAGATGCTAGCAGTCTGGCAGCTAACTAGCTAAGTGATCTGGGTGTAGAATAAATAGGCTTTGCATCAGTAGTTAGCTCAAAACCCATGTTCAAATTTTTGGGCTGTTACATAGTATTTATGTGATGATGAGCATTGTGTGATTAAATTGGTCAGAGGACTCTTCACATTTAGGTAGGGCATAAGAAAATTCTGGGAAAAAAATAATGGGTGCATTTGGATCTTAGGCAAAATTTTTTCTAGCCAAGCCTAGCAAGTTGAGGCATTTGAATTTGCTTGAAAGTTAAAACTTTGGTAAGCTGGCCCCAAAGTGCAATGAAATCCTTGTCTTTTAGGAGAGCTACATCGGCTCTCTCAAAGGCAAAAATCCAATGCAAGGACAAATTATTTTTAACTTTCCAATCTTCCCATGATCTTCTCCTCGACCGAGTAAAAGAAGCAAACATGGTGTGCGAGCAAGAGTGGCTTAGCCTAACAACCAATTTGCCTAGCCAAGCTTGATCTCACTGTTAGAGATATATTTGGCTTGTGTATATGGGCATGGCCCGTCCCTTTATTGTATTAGGGTTTTTTAGCCTTGTCCCCTTTTGCCCTTGTACTTTGTATATATACTGGCCCTTTGGCCCTCCATATGAATACAAGTGCTATTCCTAACATGGTATCAAAGCAACAAAACTAGGGTTAGGTTACATCTTCTCCCTGGGCATCGATCCTCCTAGGCGTTGCACTTGCGCCTTCTCTCGTTTCGGCCGGCATCGTCTCGTTTCTAACCACGTCGTGTTTCTACCCCTCTCTTGGTCGTTGAGATCTGGATCTAAGATGCCGCTGCGCATCAGACTCCCATGCCGCTGCTCGTTGCTGGAGCGCTCTCGTTGTCGGCCGTGCTCCGGATTTGCCGCCGCGTGAATCCACATCCGTCGCCGCCCACCGTTTCAATCCACCGCGACGAAGCGCCGCTGCGGCTCCTCTTGCTGGAGCTCCGCCGCCGCTTGCTTGCCGCCACCGTTGCCACCGCTTGTGGGCAGCCGCTCGTGGGCCGCCGCCACCATCTGCCTTTGTTCCCTTTGGGGGTCGCGCCGGCGAGCCCCTTGCCTGCAAGCCCGTCGCCGCCGCTCTCCACTGGCCCCATGTCACCCCCCCATTCGGCTGGATCGGTCCGATCGGTTGGGTCGGGGTTTGTGAGTTGGTTTATGTGTTGTGTGTTTAAAAAAAGGAAAAAAGGAAAAAAAGAGGTTTTATGTGGCTTCCACTTGGGTATTTTGTTTATGCTGACAAGGTTCTTCGTCTTCGTCGTGCTTTATATGGGCTTAAACAAGCTCCTTGGGCTTGGTTTCAGCGCTTTTCTACAGTGGTTAATGTTGTTGGCTTTCTGTCAGTGATCATGATCCTACGTTATTTGTCCACACCTTATCTTGTGGGCGCACACTACTTTTGCTATATGTCTATGACATCATTACTGGTAATGATTTTCAGTTTATTGATTTTATCAAGGCTCGTCTCAATGAGCAGTTTCGCATATCTGATTTGGGTCCCATTCGTTATTTCCTTGGGATTGAGGTTACCTTTACGTTGCAGGGTATCTTTTTATCTCAAGAGAGGTATATTGGGGATCTTCTTATTCGGGCTTCTCTTACAGATGATCGCACGACTGAGACTCCTATGGAGCTCAGTCTTCAGCTTTGACCCACCGATGGCGAACCTCTCTCGGATCCTACTCGATATCGTCACCTTGTTGGTAGTCTTGTCTATCTTGGTGTCATCCGTCCCGATATCTCTTATGCTGTTCATATTCTTAGTCAGTTTGTCTCTGCTTCTTCTCAGCTCCACTATAGTCATCTTCTTCGTGTCTTGCGCTACTTGCATGGCACTATTTCTCGTCATCTTTTCTTTCCTCGCTCCAACTCTTTACACCTTTGTGCTTATTCCGATGGTACTCAGGCTGGGGATCCTTCTGATCGCCGCTCTTTTTCCGCTTATTGTGTTTTTCTTGGTGATTCTCTCATTGCTTGGAAGACTAAAAAGAAGAAAGCAGTTTCTCGTTCCAGTGCAGAGGCTGAGTTGCGGGCTATGGCTCTATTGACGATAGAGGTTACCTGGCTGCGTTCGTTACTTGAGGATTCTAGTGTTTCTGTTGCTACGTCGACTCTTTTATCTGACTGTACAGGAGCTATTGGTATTGTCAGGGATCCAATGAAGCATGAGCTCACCAAAACATATTGGTGTTGATGCTTCTTATATGCGATCGCAGGTTTAGGAGCAGGTTGTGCTCTTCAATATATGCCTTCAGCAGATCATTTGGCAGATTTCTTCACAAAGGCACAGACTCGACAGCATCATTATTCTTGTCTCTCCAAACTTAGTGTTGTTGATCCACCTTGAGTTTGAGGGGGGTGTTAGAGATATTTGAGCTGTGTATATGGGCCTGGCCCGTTCCTTTATTGTATTAGGATTTTCTAGCCTTTTCCCCTTTTGCCCTTGTACTCTGTATATATACTGGCCCTTTGCCCCCCATATGAATACAAGTGCTATTCCTAACACTCACATGTAAGCAAGAGATCCAAACATACCCAACATCTCCTGTGACATGGGAATTCTTCCCATTATTAGATTATATGGAACCTGTGGTTATTTCTTGAACCGTTGGATTGTAAAAAGTTAATTCAGTTAGTATAGCTCATGCAATTTTACTTTGTTACATGTCCAGGCCATGGAACCCTTTTTTTTTTTCCCGAGCATGCCTTGCTTGATTTGGTTCTTTTTCCTGTAAACTGGCATCACCTATAGTATACATATTTTGTATTTCACTTAGTTAATTTTAAAATTGACTTATTGCAATAGAAGTTTGGCATTAATATTATCTCAGTGGTAATATTACAACTCCCACTGATATCTGGTCAGCAGATCTTTTATGAAGTCCTGGAGGCACTAAATAAAGTTTTTCCGTGATAATTACTCAGGAAAAAGAAAGGCATGTCTGGGAAGCTACATGTGATTCCCTTAGGACAAAACTGGAAGCATCAGAAAGTTCATGCCTTAGATCTGAGATAGAATCTACCAAAGTTAAAAGTAAGTTTGCTTGAACTTTCTATTTTATTTTTTGATAAATACATATATAAACCATTTTATG
Organism: Raddia distichophylla; assembly: GCA_005191435.1. Lineage (NCBI taxonomy): Eukaryota > Viridiplantae > Streptophyta > Magnoliopsida > Poales > Poaceae > Raddia > Raddia distichophylla. The sequence continues at coordinate 212,841 of SPJY01012959.1, forward strand.
TCTTGCAGGTCAGCTGGAGTTAGAGTTGTCAACACAGAATCAATTGTTACAAACCAAAGATTCTGAACTAATGGCTGCAAAAGGCGAGGTATATTTTTAGGGTGAGCTTAAGGCTTAGTAAACATGAAGCAATGTTTACTTGTCGAACTATCTGTAAATTCTAATGGAAGCTTTCGATTTCTCATATATGTCAAAACCCATGCATGCTTAAGTGCATATTATTCAATTCTTTGGTGCCAATTTTTGCTTCTTAGAACAATGTTACATTTGTTCCCCTTATGTGGCATAAAGTATAAGATATCAGAATGGAAGAATGCATTTTGTTCTTGTATTGTAGTCCTGGTTAGCACAGTTGAACAAAGTGTCCAGGTTTTAATTTCCACTTTTGAACTGAATAAATTGCTAGTAGCATTTTTTTTTGGTTTGTTAACAGCATTCATATCTTTGCATCAATACATGTGCATTGTGCTTCACTATTGCATGCATCTATCCTAGCAGTGGTGGAGGACACAATAAATATATGGTATAGCGAAGATCATAGGATAGCTTATCATTCTGATTTTAAGTGACACAAATGCTTTGGCATTCTGTAACTATTTTTTCAAAGATCTTATTCTTAAAGTTCTAAAGACTAATTTTTTTGAAGCCATGAAACTCCTTATTGAAGACCTACAACTTTTCATACCATAACCAGAAATTTAGCTTGAAATAATGTTGTGCAGGGTCCTTGACCGCTTCTATTCCTTCCCTTGTTCGCTGCAAACCACTATACCAGCCCAATATCTTTGGCCCAAGCACTAGTTGTACACTGAAAACTGCTTCATGGACATCACTAGCCCTTGACACGTTATCTTCTCCTAGGCCTAATGTGGACATTATTACACAGCGTCACAGGCACAACCTGTATTCGGACTCCATAACTTGCAAGCAGGGGTGTGTTTTGATATAGATTTTAGGTATGCCACGCCATACTGAAGGATCTGCCACACGATAGCTGGGGCATGTTTAGCTCTAGATTTTAGGTACGGCACTTTCTGTTCCATGCCTTACTGAAGGATCCGCCACTATTGTAAGGGCTTCTATTTGGAGGTTTGACGTAAGGAAGAGTGCGGAGGCAAGAATATTGAATTGCTGGGAATTCCTCTGAAATCATTCAGTAAATACTGCGATAAAAAATAGTAAATTGTTTACAGTTGAATTATATCTATTTGCACCAAGTGTGGCTTCTTCCTTAATAGGCTTCAGAGTTTAAGTCCTTTTCTAATTAGATTACTGACTAGTGAGACCATGTGAGTCTGTTCCCCTTGTTCTGTCTATTTGGCTCAAATGATTATTTGTAAGCCTACAAAATGCATTTGAGGATGAATTGAATCAGCTATTAGGACTTACGAGGGTACTGCCTTGCATGAAAGACTGATTTAACGACCTTTAGAAGCAAAACTTTGCTCTATGATGTACCTGTAATGATGCCAAATTTTTTAAAATTTTGCCTTCTGAATTCTACAGATCAGTCGTCTGGAAAGTGAGTTTTCTGCTTACAAGGTTCGTGCGCATGCACTTTTGCAAAAGAAGGATGCGGAGCTGAATGCAGCTAAAAATTCAGATATGATTAAAGCACATGAAGAAGCAATAAGAGTATGACAAATCATCCTTGATCCTGGTGTTGATATCTATGCTGCCAAATATTTAAGAATGGATTGATTGATTTGTCTTTTTTATTACTTTAACCTAGGAAGCCGAAAAGGAGGTGGCAGCTGCCTTTGAAGAAAGAGATAAAGCTAACCATGAGCTTGAAGCTGCTAAATTCAGACATAATGAAGAACTTGAGGCAAGGTAGAGTGGCTTAACTTTGAAATTTCTAGTCAGCAAAATTATGCACGGTGTTCTTTGATCAGTACTTGATGTTGTTGACAAGACCCAACATTATTTCTGGTTACTGTTCTTTTAGATAGAACTTGGGGGGGTCACTACTCACTAGTCACAACATTTTTAATCTCACATCTAGAAATGTGCCTGCATATAGGCAACGGTATGCACATTAGCAATACTAGTCACGTTTTTAAACTTTGTACTCTAGTTATTGACTTATTACCATTCACGTCACGCTTCAAGCTATATTATCAAATTATTTTTTTACGTTATTTATTTGAGAAATATTTCATCTTTCCAGGGATTTGGTTCTTGTTGATGCTGACAAAAAGCTAAAAAGTTTGATGAAAAAATTAGATTCTGTTACCTCTCAATTCCTCTCAGAAAAAGAATCATGGGAGATAAATCTAGCAAGTGTAGAAGAAAGCTGGAGATGTAAGTTACATTTGATCTTTTTAAGAATCCCTTCTTTTTTCTTATTAATGAGAGCTGATGATGAAAACTGTAAATTATCTTTAATGATGCAGTGAAATGTGAATCTATGAAGGCTCAGAGTAATGGCCATGTTGATGACCAATTACAGAAGAACTTAGGGGAATTGACACTGAAATATGACAAATTGAAGGTTTCTTTCTGTTACATGGCTCAAATTGCTGCACTCCCTTTTTTCTTTGATACACCATTCTAATATATACTTAACATTTTTTAGGAAGAGCATGAATCGTTCCATGATATTGCTGATAGAATGATTGAAGAAAAGGAACGAGAGATAGCTAAACTCCTCAAGGAAAACAAGGATCTTCATCATTCTTTAGAGGCTAACACTGCGGTGAGACCTATTTTTAGTCCCATCATTTCTGTCTTGCTTATATTGAGTTAGCAAAACACATAGATGCTAGGTGTTTACTGATTAAGTACTAGCGTGCACAATGAAGTTGTTTTCCTGTTGAGACATCATATTATTTTATGCTTGACCACCTGTGGTGTTTTCTTGTTTCTGTTGGTTCAGTATTCATATGTAACAACTAACAAACACCAAGAGGTGTTCTGGAAAAGTTCATATATTTACAAAATTCGTGGCATTGCTATATAGCTCTTCTTGTGTCACACATGCGTGCATGAGGCCACATTTCAGTGACTCCATGAGCTGATGAGCAAACCAATGCAATTGCAGTTACACAGCAACATTTGTCTAAATTTTGTGGTTTAAAATTTTAGTTGATGGGATTATTGCATTGATGTAACAGGTTACCATCATTGATAATCAAAGTCCAGGTAATTGGCGGTGCCCTTTCTGATCTCCCAGATGTTGTTCAGTTGAATGGATATTTTTTGGTACTCCTTAATATTGCTTGTATTTGCAGGACCTGTTAAACAGGATGCAATGAGCGTTGAATTGGCTGAGCAACAAATTCTGGTAATCTCAAGTTTGAAAGATTTGCCTTCCCCTCTTAAATTGGATATTATTACCATGATGACAAACTTTGCTAAAACAGTTACATGAGTTGATGAATTAAGTTGGATTTCAAATCTTCATATTGCTCTGTTGGTATTTGATCTAGTGTAGATAGGGCATTGATATTGCACCAAGAATTTTAATTTTAATATTCATTAAAGCTAGCATGTGTTGGTTACATAGCTACATGTTAACAGTGAATTTTAGAATGAATGAGACATCTCAAGGTTGTTTACTTATAATACTATACCTACATTTTCAGCTTCTTGCACGGCAGCAGGCGCAAAGAGAAGAGGAATTGGCTCAGTCACAGAGGCATATCTTAGCACTTCAAGTAATTTTCCAGTTTAGCAGGCACTTTTTCTTTCTGTTTTTGTGTTAAATGAATAACCGTGTATTTAACCCTTTCTTTAGCAAGAAATTGAGGAGCTCGAGCGTGAAAACCGTCTTCATGATCAACAGGTGGGTGGTTTGAGTATTTCTAGTTACAGAATGCTAAATAGGGTCAAATTTGCAATTTGTGAAATGCATATCATGACACAATTTTATATCGGTGATTCATTGTACCTAGAACTTGAAGTAGCTCCGCAAAAAGCTGAAGCCTATTTTACCTAGAACTTGAAGTAGCTCCGCAAAATGCTGAAGCCTATTTTACCTAAGAACTTGAAGTAGCTCTGCAAAAAGCTGAAGCCTATTTTACTCTGATAGTAGTACCACAGTAACTATTACTTGTATGCTGCATTTTTAGCTGATACTGAAGCTATCACTCTTTATGCTCTGATTCAAATTGCCAAATCGGTGATAGTAAAAATAGAAACATTGCATGAATTAGTCTTACCCTCTTTAAGCCGCACGCTATGCAATTTCCCCCTTTTTGTTGAATAAACGTAGGAACATATATCTAGTTATAAAACTGCATACAAAGTGCATTTGGATGTTTTTACCCTTTATTTGACTTAGCATCTTTGTAGTTGAAAATGCTGTTAATTTTTTGGTCATCTGTTTATGAACTACTGTGATGTTTATTCTTGCAATTTGTCTCTATGTTGTCTGGGACCTTGTATTACCTTTCACTTGTCTTCTGTTTTAATGAATCTGGTCTTTGGTTTGATGTGTCTTGTTATTAGGATGCTTCAAGGTTTTTATTTTCTTATATGATACCTCAAATTGACGTTCCTTATGTAATTCTTTATTTTAGGAAGCAATGTTGAAAACCGAGCTTCGCAATATGGACAGATCACAAAAGCGGGAAGGAATAGACATGACATATTTAAAAAATGTGATTCTGAAGCTTCTTGAAACAGGTAATTGAAACTCTTGTCTGGTCGCAGACTTTCAGTATATTGACAGGCTATATGAAACAGCAATTTGATTTCTTGTCACAGGGGAGGTTGGGGTGTTGTTGCCTGTGGTCGCTACATTACTACAATTCAGCCCTGATGAGGTAAATCAACCAATTTTGTTCTATATAACGTTCTTCCTAGCTGGTCATTGCTTGCTTTCATGCACTAGCCTGTAGCCTCTAAAAAATTAAAAACAGAAACACTACCTCTAGTCCTCTAGTATGCCTCAAAAGTTTGTCTTAAGTTCATATTGAATTAAGTTGGCGCATGTAAACATGTCCCTGTTAGGTTGTATCATCAATACTATATTTAGTACTTTTTGCAGCATATATATACTTTTTTGCAGCAATTGCATTTTGTTTTGGTCTAATAAGACCGCCTTATATTTTGGTTACTCCATGAATAATTTGTAACATGTGTTGACTGCTTGCTGCTCGAAGGGCTGATTTTTCGGTCAACTGGAAATTGTTCTAGTTGATATGACTGTTTATGCTGTTTTATCTATGACTATGAAACTGCCTATTAATTATTTTCTATTTATTGCTAGAAATATAAGAATAGTGCGAGAATATATGAATGATGCACTCTAGCATGCTTAATGTCACATCTTTGAGGTTTCAAGATGTCCAATGATTAAATCCTGCATTCTTGGCTTTTGGTATTTAAATTTCTTTCTGAAATCTAGCTATTTAGGGCATCCCGCACATTGCTTTTAACGACCTTGAAACTAGACTGGCTTTTGGCGATCTGGAATTAAGATGGGACACTTAAGTATTTGGGATACATATTCTACAAGGTACAGAAGGTTAAACCTTAAATTATAGCAGAGTCTGAAGGCCATATACAATTATAGGAAGGGCCCTTATAAATATCAGGCACAGCCTCGCATTTTAAAATTTTGGATTCTTGTAGATGCGTGCACCACCTTGAAAACAAACTTGAATTTGTAATTTACTGTTTCAATCCTTGTGTCAAAATAAGGAGCGATGTTTCAAGTAAATTTTATTTACAAAAGTGGCAAGCTTTTAATGTGCTTAAGAGTCGGAACACACTTAGGCTGTTTGAGTTAAGATTTGACACCTCGCTTTTTAAAACTTGACAGCTCAAGAAATGCCAACACGGCGTTCTCTCAACTGTGGCTGCTTCACAAGCTGCTGCATTGCCAGACAGTGCATCCACACCAAACTCGTTCTTCTCAAGATTCTCGTTTTAGTAGACTTACATGACACCGTTTTTTAAGCAGCACATTCTAGCTGAAGTTTGCCTCTATAATCACCAGGCGATGCAAAGAAAGAAAAGAAATCTCAAGTCATATTGCTGATTGTAGAAGATATTCATTTATTATTTTCAGGTCTCATTTTTGTCACTTTTTGTACATAGAACCACAGGCCATTCATATGAGATGGGGGATAAAGAATTACTATCGGCAGGTTATGTTTTGTATGTGGCAGATCGGCGTGAAAACATGTTGTAAAATTGTATCGAACATTTCAGGAATCATATGCAACATGTTGAGCGACTGGCATTCGTTTCCACTGCAGCGTGTGTTGCTTCATTGCTCCTCGCGACGTGTTTGCTGACGCTATTGTAATGGGTCAAACCCTGATCAAATCTATGTATGCTATTAGAGTCTCTTGATCTCATCCAGGCTATCACAATCATACTCTACCCTTATCTGTCGTTCAATTCACATCTTTTTTGGAGGTGGGGAGGCGTTAACAAATTTGCTATATTCGTAGAAGAACTAATCTTCTGATGCCTTCCTAAATTTGTCATATAAGTCCTATGCGTTTTCAGTTTTAGCGCGGTCATAGTTTCAATCCTCCTAGTTTTCAGCTTGTTCAGTTGGTCTTTCTGTTACTCTTTCAGTTAGTTTATTTGCTTTGTCAAGCTGCACGTTGCTGATCAGTAGGATCATGCAAGTGCAGGCGGTGGGAGTCATGGCCACGATCTGAAGTTAGTTAGGATGTGGCCAGGTGCTTAGTGTTTATGTGCAAGAGTCCTTATATATATATGCTAATAAAGTCACAAGGAAAAGCTGCCGCTTCGCGGCACAAGTACTCACCCGTGTCCTTGAGTAGATCTGACATTTGGTACAAGAGTCGTAGGGAGAGAACCTGGTAAGGCGTGCTTCTAAGTTCTAGCCATGTCGTTGGGTGGACACGACGCTGGTGGCAACGGCTATCGTGAAGACGCAGGTGTCGGCGGTGGTGCGGAAGGTAGGGACGTCGGGGTGATTGTGGCACGGGCGGAGGTGACACTAGGTCGGCATATGACGTCGCCCTCGCTGCCACCACAATGGTAGGGATCGTGATGGAGAAGCGTGCGAGGTTGTCGTCGAACGGGTGATGAAGGGAGCATTGAGCTCTATCAAGTACTCCATGCTCACCCACACCAACTACGTCGAGTGGGCGCTAGTGATGCGGTGAATTTGCAGGCGCAAGGCCTATGGGATGCAATCGACCCCGACACTGAGGATTTCCAAGACGATCGACTGGAATTACTTGCGATACTTTGAGCAGTGCCGTCGGAAATGCTGTCGACTTTGGTAGTCAAGAGCACAACGAAGGAGGCATGAGAGACCATCAAGATAGTGTGCATGTGCGTGGAGTGTGTCCAGGAGGCCAATGCCTAGAAGCTTCGCCGCGACCTCGCCAACATCGAGTTCAAGGATGGTGAGACCGTCGATGATTTCTCTATGAGGATCTCTGGGATTGCCAACCATCTTCGAGTTCTTGGCGACGCAATCACATATTCGAAGGCAGCAAAGAAGTTCCTACAGGTTGTACCGGAGCGCTATACTCAACTGAGACCTTGCTGGACATTGGGGCACTCTTAGTGAAGGCGGTGATCGGGCGTCTTCGTGTGGTGGAGTAGCGTTATCAACGTGCTTCCAACTGTGACGGCATGGTGCAAATGGATGCCATTGTCAAGCTACTGCTCATAGAGGAGCAGTGGCAAGCCTGACAGAGGAAGAAGAACGACGACAATGGTGGCAATGGCAATTCCAGCGGTACTCGCAGCGACATCAATGGTTACCGCGGTAGATGGAAAGAAAAGAGCAAAGGTGGTTCTTCCTAGCCACAATTTGCCCGCGACCAGTGCAAGAACTGCAGAAAACGTGGGCATTGGGCCGGCAAATGCCGCAGCAAGACGGAGGAGTTGGCCAACTTTGTGCAAGGCCATGTTGGTGGTGAGTCGTGGTATGTAGTAAAGGCCGGTGAGTGCTTGATGTTGTCCCTCCTTGCACGCGAGGAGAATGGTCCCACACCCTTCAATGTCCACCACAGAGCCGTCGCCGAAGCAAACCGTCCCATGGACGTTCGCATCGACCTTGGTGAAGACCGTGCGGACGTTGGTCATATGATTGGTGGCACCAGTGTCCACCACCCATTCCATGTGATCCACATCTGCCTTGCCCTCATCTGAGCTAGAGCACACTCCTCAATGGCAACACTGGCGACTGGAGTTGGTGCCACAGTCGATGGCGACGGTGTGATGTTTTCGAGTGCCATCAGTAAGTTAGCCAAGATGAGGCAGCGAGCAGAGTGGAGATTGATGGGGTGTTGCGTATCTTCAACTGCACCAACGGACTACTCACCAAGATATGGCGATCACCCAATCGACTATACATATTGAAGATCAAGGTTGCAACGCCAGTTTGTTTGGCAGCGCACAGCTCGGAGATAGCATGGCAGTGGCATGCGCGTTGCGGGCATCTGAATTTTTCTCCTCTAGGCAAGCTTGCACAACTAGAGATGTTGAAGGCGTTGCCCAAGATCAACCACGTCGATCAGGTGTGCAATAGATGCCTTATCAGTAAGCAGAAGCGCACCCCATTCCCCAAGGAGGTCAAGTTTAGGGCAAAGATGAAGCTGGAGCTTGTTCACTGTGACCTCTGTGGCCCAATCAAGCCATCAACAAGTTTTTCTCCTTTGTGTGGATGACATGTCATGCTAAAAGTTGATTTCTCTGCTTAATTAAGCCGAAGGCAGATGTAGCAGGTGGAATCAAGCACATTTCGTGGCGCGCTGAAGCAGACAGTGGTCGTCGACTAAGGAATTGCACACCATCCGGGGTGGTTAGTTCAAAGAGAGTATTGCGCAAAGAGAGGGGTGGAGCGTCATCTCATGATGCCCTACTCCCCTCAGTAGAATGGTGTTGTTGAAAGGCGTAATTAGACGATCGTTAGGGCAGCACGAAGTATGATAAGGCCAAAGGGGAGCCAGTTAGATTTTGGGGCGAGGCAGTGGCCACTGTTGTCTTTCTCTAGAACAGATCATCTACAAAGAAGTTGGAAGAGAAGACACCTTTTGAGGGTTGGTATGGAGTGCGATCGGTGGTGAACTTTCTTTGCACCTTTGGCTGCCTCGGTTATGTCCGGAATACCAAGCCCCACTTGCACAAGCTAGGAGATCACAACAAGCCAATGGTGTTATTGGGCTATGAGGCATACTCCAATGCTTACCGGCTATATGATCCCACTGCTGATCGGATGGTGGTGTTTGATGAGAACGCAAAGTGAGACTCATGGCCGTTGACGAGGGTGTGCGAGGTGAGCACCCGCACAGGGCCCCCAAATTCAGTAATTCAGCTAGCCTGCTGTAGTGCCTACTGCCTACCTCCATGCCTCCGTCTCGATGATCCCAGTTCCCAGAAGTCCCGTCGCTTGCCCCGACCCTTCGTCAGTTTCATCACCTGATCTGATCACCTCATCGGTTGAGCCCCCTTTATCAGTTCGTGATTGGTGATCACTTGTTCCTTCATGATCGATCGCACCGCCAACTCTCACGCCGCCAAGGCCTCATCAATGCAACCCAATCGATGATCTGCAGGCGGTGTTGATGTTTGCGGAGGCCAGAGACACGGAGGTTGCGACCCTTGGCTCCTAATTTCCTGATGGCTAAATGAAGGCTTCAGCCGATCATCAATTCAACATCACGCATGCCATCAGCCCATCACTAATTCAAGAAATACAAGACGAATGATGTTTTTTAGTAGAACATGAGGCCAGTGTTTTAGCATTAATATTTGATATATTTATAAATATTGTACAAAATAATACATTTATATAATAGAGTGAAAGTATGACTTAGTTATATTAGACATATAAATTTTTCAAAATTTAAGGCCTCATTATGCATTTCGCCCAGGGGCCCCGGAATTCTGGAAACGGCCCTGGTGAGACTGGAGCAAAGGAGGAACTAATGGTGGTGAAGACTTGGAGCCGCTGACTGTGGAGTACTGGACGACTTCAACCACGACGACGCCACTTGCTGTCTCACCTTCTCCGATGGCTGCATCACAAATTCCTGTGGGTTCAACTCCAGCATCATCGGCGATGTCGGGCGGTCCACTCAAGTTACACTGGTAAGGTACATCAGTAATTGAGCTTGCAACTCCTCCATCGCATGACTTTGGATTGGACGCATACGCTGACGACGAAGAGGTACCGAGGTACTGCACCTTCGACTACTGGGTCTAACGGATGCACCAGGTTTGGTGCTGCGGGATTTGGCTGCTAAGGAGCTACATGTGGTGAGTGCGGATGAACCCATCTTTGTGGAAGAAGCACTGCGCAATCCAAATTGGCGTGGTGCTTTGGAAGAGTAGCTTGGTCCATCGCCAATAACAACACATGGAGCTTCACTGATCTTCTAACAGGTCATCGAGCAATTGGGCTAAAGCGGGTATTCAAAGTGAAGAGAGATGAACATAGAGCTGTGGTGAAGCATAAGGCCAGACTTGTGGCCAAAGGGTCTGTGCATAGATAAGGAATTGACTTTGACGAAGTTTTTGCCCCTTTTACTAGATTGGAGTCAGTGAGGCTTTTGATAGCTAGTGCTGTACACAATACTTGGGAGGTATATCATATGGATGTCAAGTCGACATTCCTCAACGGTGAGCTTGAGAAGGAGGTGTATGTGGTTCAACCTCCAGGATTTGAAGCCACAAATCATGCAGGGAAGGTGTTGCGATTGTACAAGGCATTGTATGGACTTTGTCAAGCATCTCTGGCTTGGAACACAAAGCTTGATACCACTCTAGTTTCCCTTGGTTTTCAACAGAGTACATGTGAGCATGGGGTGTATACTCAGGGATATAGTCACAACCGGTTGATTGTTGGTGTCTATGTTGATGATTTGATGAAGATGAAGAACATTGACCTTGGCGCCCTTCACTACTATCTAGGCATTGAGGTTGTTCATGGAGCTGGTGGCATCAAGCTTGGACAGATGGCTTATGTAGAGAATTTGGTGGAGAAGGGTACTTTGAAAGGTTGCAATTATTGCCAAACTCCAATGCTAGTAAGGCTCAAACCTAGTAAGATCAGTTCTACACCAATGGTTGATACCACTTTGTATAGAAGCTTGGTAGGAAGCCTGCTCTATTTACTACATACAAGACCAGATTTGGTTTACTCAATTGGTTATGTGAGTTGTTTCATGGATCAACCTCATGAAGAACACCTTGTGGCTGTCAAGCGCGTACTATATTATGTGGTAGGGACCAAGGATTGGGGGTGTTTTATGTTGTGGGAGAGATCGAAGGAGATCCACAACTTGTGGGATTCAGTGATAGTGACATGGTTGGTGACATAGATGATAGGAAGAGTACATCTAGTTTGATCTTCTTCAATGGGAACCCTATTACATGGTAGTTCTGCAATCAGAAAGCAGTGGCTCTTTCTTCTTGTGAGGGAGAGTACATAGCAGTAGCTTCTGCTGCATGTCAAGGAGTATGGTTGGCTAGGCTTGTCACTGAGATGCTTGTAGTGGAGCTCAGTACACCGGTGTTGAAGTTGGACAACATTTATGCAATATCTTTGGTGAAAAACCTAGTCTATCATGACAGGAGAAAGCACATTGATGTTAAGTTTCACTATAAGAGAGTGTGCTGAGAAAGGACAGATCAAAGTGGAATTCATTAGGACTGCCGAGCAGCTAGTAGATAATCTCACCAAACCTCTTGGACGAATCAGATTTCATGAGCAATGCACCAAGATTGGTCTCTTCAAGAAGTCATTTGCAATAGGACTTAGGGGGTGATTGTCAGATAAGTCCTGTGCGCTTTCAGTTTTAGAGTAAGTCATGGTTAGTTTCACTTCCTATTTTCAGCTTGTTCAGTTGGTCTTTCTTTTACTCTTTCACTTGGTTTATTTGCTCGGTCAAGCTGCACATTGCTAGTTCGTAGGATCATGCAAGTGCAGGTAGTGGGAGTCATGGCCACGACCTGAAGTTAGTTAAGACGTGGCCAAATGCTTAGTGTCAGCCACAAGGAAGCACAAATACTCACTTGTGTCCTTGAGTGATCTGATAGAATTCTCTTCCTCACTTATTGCACTGAGGCAAAACTATTTCTAAAGATGTGGGAGTTTCTTTCCTTCACAACATTTGAAATCACATAGATTAATGTACCATCAACCTTCATGTGTTTAGAGCCTTGAACAGCGCCATTCGGAAGTGGTTTGATAGATGCATAAAAGAATGAACTTCAGAGCCCGGAGGGGTTGCTCGTAAAAAACCTACTCCTCACCCAAAGCTGCCTCGCTAAAGCGCAAAAAAGAAACATGTGTCTATTTGTTTTGGCTCAGTTACACACATTGTGCAACACGGATTTGGCTCAGGATTGTTCCTTTTAATTCCAGGGTTTCACCAAGGCTCAATACAATCAAGTCCGTAGCATCTACCGATTTCACCATATCTCCCATTTTTTCGCCATATTAAGTCCTTGTGTAATTTTATTCATCTCTTAGTTTTTTTGAATCGTTGAATTAATTATTCAACCGACGAGCAGTTCATCTCTATTTGAGAGACCCCGCTTGTTGCAATGTGCCCATTCGGCCATCCCCAAACCTGCAACAAGTCTACGGTTTGGAGGCGGCCCCCTGCAACAACCATGCGAAGAAGCCGTTTTTTCTCGTGTTGGCTTTCCGAAAACATATGTAATCTATTGTCGCAAACATGCCAAGGAATTGTGCTTTATATGCCGATGCTGCAGAGTAGCTTCCATTTTCCCTCCACTCCCGCTTTGTCTCATCTTCTAGATATGCGTGCTGCATGCATGCAGGAGAAAAGAATTTGGAGAAGGCATCGCAAGTCTTGGTAGCTACGTAAGCGTCGGCGCTTGGGCAAGCGACGGCCCCTTTCTCTCTCTCCTCCAACTCACAAAAAAAAAATAACGTGGCGTCTGCTATAACCGGCTTGTAGATAGCTGATCTTAAGCACTGTACATGTCCTTATGCACGAGCAGTAGCGAGCTAGAGCTCCCTGTTTTGTTCAACCGTCCAAGCCGAGCTATTTAGAGCTCAAAATTACTTGTGTCTTCGTGTCTTCGAGCTGAAAAGCTACGTTGTCATTATAATTCATGCCATGCAAAATCGAGAACTAAAAAATACTAGAAACTTACAAAAAACTCAATAAACTTGATAAAAAACACAAGTGTTTGGTTTGTACCACAATAATAAATATCTTGTTTAAAATCAGAATTTGGTCATAGGCTAGAAAGGACATATTTACAAGTTGAAAAGAACGGAAAATGGGTATTGATAACTTTTCTCAAGTGGGCCTTTTGATATTTGAGAAATACTAAGAATTTACAAAAATGTTTATTGAAACTTGATACAAAACACTAGTGTTTGGTTTGTAGCACAATAATAAATATCTTGGTTTAAATCAAAATTTGGTTATAGGCTAAAAAGAACATAGTTATAAGTTGAAAGAACGGAAAATGGGTTTTGAGAGCATCCCCAGCTCACCCCGCATCAAGCCGCCGGCATCCGCGCAAGCCCGCCCATCTCCCACCCACGCAATCTGCCGTTTGAATTTTCGGCAGCACGCGGACGTTGATGCTGATGCCGGCCACGGCTGATGCAAAGGCTACAATGGATGCTCCGATAGCTTTTCTCGAGAGGCCTTTTGATATTTGAGAAGCATGGCTGAGAAATCGAAATGTTAAGTTAGGTAAAAAACAACCACAATTGATTGATTGATGATACCTCAAAAAAAAAAAGAAAAAGAAAAAGCTGATCCGGGCTGGACACTCTCTGGAAACGATCAACAAGAACATAAATTTCGCAATCGATCTTGAAAGCCTTTAAATCCCTTCCATCAATCAAATAAAGACCAGCCCAAATCTCTCGGTCAATTCGTAATCCCATTCCAGAAACCTCCGTCCTATGACACGCCGCCACGTGGCAGCAGGGAGAATCAGGCAACGTTCGATCGGGGCGGGCCAGTTCGAAAGGCCGACCCGACCGTTGGAGCCTCTGCTTAAAGAGCTCACCACCCGACAAGGAGAGAGGGTGAGACAGAGCCCAACAAGAAGAAAGGCAAGATCGCCGCCGCCGCGGCCGCCGCCGCCGCCAGCCGCCGTGAGGGCACCAGGTTGGCCATCGCCAAGTCTCTCTCTCTATATCTCTCCTCCGCGTCTCGTACTCGATCTCACGGGTTTTGCATGTTGTTGCCGCTGCGTCTTCCGCCGCCCAGTTACTGGCCTCTCCTTCGCCGTCGCCGCCGATCGACCGATGGACCGCCGCCCGCCGCTCGCCGTCTCCCCGCGCCGGCTCCGCCCGCGCCCGCACCGCGCCGCCGCCGCCGCCGGGCGTCCTCCCCTCTCGTCCTCCGTCCAGACCCCGCCAGGTACCGTGCGCCGATCCCCACTCTCTCGTGTTCGATGGATGCACTCCCAAGTTCTTGTTTCTCTCTCTGCTTCTTGGGACTTGAACCGCTTGCGACGTGCGAACTTGTGATTCGCGGATCTGTTTCATCAAAAAGATGTGCTCCGTTTGTCCTGATTTCCCTGTTCCAATCAAGAATGGGGGTCATCTTTTGCCTGGTGCATTCGCAGATCGGTTATGTCTGCTTGTGGAATCACAACGAGTTCCTCATGGCCAAGAAATGGCTGTCTTCCGTGATGTGTGTGTGTGAGAGAGTACTTCTCAGTTCTGTTTCTGACATCAAACCAACTGTTGGTGTTATTGATCACCAACAATTTGTTATCGGCACCATAATAGATTAATAGTACCAATACACTTTAAAGCCTTGGAGAAAAAATAGAAATTGTTCTTCTTTCATATGCCTGAAATTGTGCACTGAAAGATGTGTGTTTTTGGTTCTTCCATATATTCTCCGACGTGCATTGTGTAGGGTCGATCAAGAAGGCTCAGACCCCAATGCGCTCGTCCATGTGCGCGCTCCCGCCGCCGTCCCGGCTTGAGCCGAGCCCTCGCGCGAAGCTGGACTTCGCCGCCGCGCCCACGCCGGCCAGGGCAGCGGGGAAGGAGAACCTCCAGGCCCACGGCGAGGCGGCCCTCAACCTCGCCGCGGCGGATACCATGAGCAGCTGGGCGGACGCGCCGACCAGCCCGCTCTTCCAGAGGGGCAGGCTCTATGACCTCTACTCCGCGCGGCGCAACGAGCGGCTCAAGCGCAAGCACGGCTTCCCCGCCGGCGAGGAGGAGGCGGAGGCCATGGCCGAGGACCCCTGCGTCGCCGTCGAGCTGTCCAAGCGGCGGGGCGCCAAGAAGGCCTCCGGCGCCGAGTCCGTCAGGAGGTCCATGCCGGCGGGGGACTTCCCGGGAAGTCGGGCAGGCGGCCTGAGCCTGAGGTCTTCTCTGAGGAGCAGCAAGGAGATGAAGAAGGCCTCCGCCACCGCCGCTGCCAAGTCGTCGGCGGTCAAGGAGAGGAGGGCCAGCGCGCGCTCGTCGGTTTGCAGGTTCTGAGCCAGCAGTGCCTGATCTGCCGCTGGAGTTTGGTCATGCTCTTGGCTTCTTGGTTTGCTGGATGGTAATGTGGATATACTGAAACATGTCAGTAAGAAAGATTTCTGGAGATAATAACAATACTTGTGGGGGGATTGGAATTGCTTTTGGGGAATATATATCTTCTTGTTTTGTTATAGATTCTTTGATTTTGCTGCTCGGGGGTCGGCTTCGATGCGGAGGCGCTGCACTAGAGCTATTTGCTTGTTATGATGATCAATTCTCCTTTGTTGTTTACCCCGTCCACCTCTTTCTCTTTGATCTCCGATGCCACGCGCATCGCTTGCTTCTTCCACGTTGGCATTGAGCCGTTTTGGTCATGGCGCTCTCCGCCTCCTAGTTGGGCTTCTTCTCCATTGTCTGCATTCTCCTCGGCCCCAAGCTCCCTAACCGTTCCTCTCTGCCAATTTGTTCAGATCAGCACCGCAGAGCCCGGGCGGTGCATCCTCTGTTTTGGCCGTCGCCACCACCTCCGACGCCCACGCCGGGCATCCTCAAGCCTTCCCGTGACCACCCGACCGCTCAGCAAGCACCTCCGTCCATTCCCGAAGCTTCCGCACGCGCAAGTCGTCCACAAGCGTGCTCGCAGCTAGCTCCACTAGGCTCGCCTTCGTCGGTTCCGCCACCGCTTGTCGCGCCGCCGCATCCGGTCGTCTACGGCCTTGGCGCGAGCACCAATAGCACCGCGGTAGCATGTAGACTCCGGCGCGCCCACGCAGTTGGCCGGAGGTTGGCCGTAGCGCCGCCGCGTCGAAGACAGTCTCGTCGATCACTGTAGCCTGAGCCAGAGGTAGACGAAGCTGGAGGTCCATAGTAGTAATATAGAAATTTCGATCTGATCAAACTTTTCAATTCCACGAAGAAACAAAAGAAAGATGTGGACATGCTATGTCTATAATGATTTGGTACACATGCATCCTCACGATTAATCATTTTCAAATGATCAACGAGAACCACATTGCCATGACAAACATTCAAATGTAAGACATGCAAGTGAACTAAAAAAAGCAACGCAATATGTTGTTGCCCATTAAAGATCACAAAATTGTTCAATTTTTCTACACCTGACATTAGATAGTAAAACATAGCTGGTGAACATGTTAATGCAAAACTTCTTAGAGCTAAAGATATAAAAAAGAAATATCACTAACAATGGGGCAGAAGAGGAAAAAAAGAAAACAAAGAAAAGTACTATGACAATAGAAACTACATGCAAGTCTAAACCTAATAAGGATGAACATTGAGCAATAACCTTTCTGCAAGCAACGTACAAATTAGAATCAATAAATTTCCTGAAGCTAGGACACGATCTGCCTTCCTGAATGACAACAAATATTCATGGTGATTTTAAAAAAAATCCTTAGACGGAGTTTTCTTTTATTCTTTCTCTAGTGCGCGGGAACATCTTTTATTCTCTCTCTTTCCTTTTCTTTCTTCCTCTCCCTCTACTTCTCTCTCTAGTCCCTATCCCTCTCTTCATCTCTCTCCTCTCTCCCCTGAGTCCAGAGTCTCAACTCCATCTCCCTCTTTGCTCTGTTCCGGCCACGACGGAGGCATTGGCAAGCGTGCGGCCGAATAGGGAAGGGCAGGCGTCGGGCGCGACGTCGTTGGGCTCGAGCGCGCGGAACAGCGCGAGTGCGGATCGGAGTCGTCATGGTCGCCGTCGAGCTCCTCTGCCCTACTCCAGGCATCACATGAATGTGGTGAGGCGGAGCCGGTCGCCGTCGAGCTTGCCCCAGCGCAAGTCGCCGTTGTGTATGCCATGGATTTGCTCTTGAGTCTTGACCTTCGGCGCATGGGGCGCCCACGCCGCCCTCGGCAACGACATGGAGCGACTGCGCTACGTGTTGTCCCGTGGTTCTTGGCAGGGACAGGGAGCGCGAGGAGGTGGTCTGCCTGCCTACTTGTGGTGAATCAAGCGAGGTACCCAAATCCGCCGCCGCCGGCTTGATTTTGGGGTGACCCGGTCACGAGCAGGAGGATGGAGGGGCGGCTGCGCCACTGCTGCTTGCGTCCTCCACCGCGGCAGCCCAATGGCCCAAGTGCTCACCTCCAATAAACCCCCTCTTCCTCTGTGCCGTCCTCTTCCTCTCCTCGGCCTCGCGGGAGCCATGGCGTGGGGCGAAGGGCGCGCCGGCGCGCCGGCGACCGTGGCGGCGTGAGGCGAGGGAGGAGACCGTGACCGCCTCGCCCTGGCCCAGCTCGGTGCCGCGCTCTGGCCGCACAGGTCGCCGCCCGGGCCCTTGCCGAGCGCGCCGCCGAGCCCTTGCCACGCGCATGCCGCGCCCTGGTCAAGGGCCACGGGGGGCGCCGCCGCGACCTGGCCGCTCGCGGGCCACCGCCTCACCCTTGCCGAGCACATCGCCTAGCGCGCTGCTCAGTTGCGGTGACCCGTGGGAGAGGAGAGGAATGAGATGACAGGTGGGTCCCCATAGTATTTTGTTGACCATGCAGCCACCTCACCTGCCACGTGGGCAAAACCACCTCTCAAACCTATGTGAGATGTTATTTGCGTCAATTGCATGGTTTTACGTGGTTGATCGAATACCTGGTTTCATACTTCAAGGATATGTAGATGGAGGGTCACATAATTCAGGGTGTGATATATACTTTATTCTAATATTTTATTACCTGTTAGTGATTTGAGGGTAAATAGGAATGAAAAAGGTGTACCATTAGTCATTCCCTCATGTGTGTGCAGACACTTTTCTAGTCGATCGGAGGACAGGAAAAGTGATTCTTAGCTTGCAAGGCTCCCAAGAACTTGTCCCCTACATTGACCCAGTGCAATGTGGTGCTCTCTTCAATGACAACCTGCAATCGATGGCCAAGTGCATTAGGAGCTGGTTCTTTGGAAACTCACCGGTGCCCGTGGTAGAAGTTGAGAGTGGGCTATTGGCAATGATGATGTAGGAGGGGCATATGGCTTGGGATCAAAAACAATTGCTCACTGGTACCAATCTTCAACAGGCTGGACCTCCTTCTTCGCCTCCATGCCCATCTAGTCAACGTGGTGGTCTGCACAAATCAAATTGGATATTGGGCAGTGTTAGGGATTCTGGATATGTCCGTTCCTCCGTTACAGTGGCACGCCAGCGTGAACAACAACATGTAAACGACAATTGAGCTTTGCTTCATTTCTAATTTATTTGTTTAGCTGCTGTCTGGTGCTCACATATATATTTCTGCTCTCGTAGCTACTTGCAACACTTTTACAGAGGCAGTAGATACAACACCACCAACCAAACGCGCGAAGTCCAAGCATTCCATCTGCTGAAGTTCCATCGCAACCCCTCGACGCATGGGTTGGAGCACTTTGTCCCTGCGGGGCCCGTGGACGCTAGGACCCTGCCATCAGCTCCTCTACCTGCCGCGGCGATGCCAAGCGGGTTCGTCCCACGAGTGGCCGCATTGCCAGGGGTGTCCAGGGCCGTTCCTAATGTTTTAAGGGCCATAGGGCGAGACTAAAATATGTCATTTTAAATTTAATTTTATATTTTAATTTTTAATTACTTAATACATTAAATATTAAATATTTTTGTGTTTAAAAACTATTCTCTTAGCTAGCGAATCATCAATTAATAATGAACTAAACATCTGTAAATGACATGGCTTGATTGCGAGACTCATTATTACAAATGACTACTATATTATAGATTTAATAATATAACAAAATATTTATAGATCTTTTGTATCTAGCCTACTCCTTTTCTCAAGCACACTGACCATGTTCTTAACCTATCTATACATGGTCATTCACAGACTTATAAAAGATACTCTAAAGCACATCAATTTATAAATGTGTTAACAATATTGGATTAGTGCCACATTATTGCCCCTGTTCGTTCATTCATTGCAACGGGGCATGCACCTCATTGGAGAGCTCCGAGACCTCGCGATAGAATTCCTGTTCTCGTATCCGAGATGATCTCTCAGCTTCATCCGCAAGACAATGTAACAGGAAATACGTGTTTGGTGACTTAGTGACTCTTGGTCCCATCATTTCAAAACTGTAAGTAGTATAGAGGACTTAAATAAGGAGGAAAAAAAAGTGTTATGAAAGGCTTCTAGCCAAATGCCTTTGTTGGACTAAAAAAAATTATTAGCAGTAAAGTAAATAAATTATTTGCGCACGCATTTATTTATTTATTTATTTATTTATTTTCGTGCTATTTAATTAACCAATTAATTTATGTTTTAATTAATTGTTTAATTAATTAGCTCGATTCCGGATGCCCCTAGAAGCTTCTTAAAGGGGTAAAAACACTGATCTTTATCAGCTAAACGCGGGGCTAACAAACAAGGGCTATCTCTTCCCTTTTTGGGTGGTTTTAACAGTAGCACGCCCATATAAAGAATGATCGGCCAGCCTTCACATCAACTAGCTAAACCCCCCGTGCATTCGCACGGGCCAGCTTTGTAAACAAATACTCAATTTATGACAGCTTTATAAACAAATACTCAATTTATGACCATCATTTTCTGTATTTCAGAAAGGGGTAACAATCTATGCATCTCTGATTTACTCAAAATAGTTAATACATACTTATGCCAAAACATATAATGAAGCTTTAAAGGAAACAATTTATTATACGTGCAAGTACATGCACCACTTCTGCTTTCGTACGATAGGAAAACTGTAGCATTCCATATAGCATGGATCCAATGTAAAGAATACTCCAACCAAGGTAGAATAGTAGCCTCATCCTTGCCCTGAGAAAAGAGTAATGGAGTTGTTCGATCAAAATTACTATAGTGCAAAACAGAAACACCAAAATAAGATCGGTTTGAAACCAAGGTGCACTCCTAACTTCAATAAGATCCAAGACATACATGAGCTTACCACTAAGTCGAGGCCCTCAACTGCTTTGTAGTAGAAGAGGCTAATTGTTGAATCAATATCAATATTATCATACCCATGCAACAATCATGAACATTTATGAAATGTATGACATGATATTCTGACACAAATTTGGCAAAAACAAAGGATATATTCTATATAATATTACAGTAAAAATTGCTTTGGGATTATGATATCCACTGGCACATAACAAAACTATGCTATAGCAACAAATAGGACTTGTTCAAACTATTGGACTCCGTGGAGCATGAACTAAAAATAAAAATCGTTGAATGGACACAATTTTAAGGAGTGGGATTTTTAACTGTACATTGGTACGCAGTACTGATTTTTGTACATATCCTATAGACATACTGTTTCGTCGAAGTATAGAAGGAGACTCATAGAAATTCATTTTCACTGCACAATAAGCCTTGTAGTAGTTAAGTAATTGAAATAAAATATGCTCATTTCATGATATGCCATTTTAACACATTCCAGACATCTTGAAAGTTTAAGGTGGGTGCCTATTTTTCTGTGCTTTGATTGTACAAAACTAAAGCAATGAAAATAGCTATAAGAATTAATAGAGTATCCCACAATTCTTTTATGTAAGGCTGTCACAAATCATTCATCGTAGAAGGCATGGTGCATGTTCTTTCATTTTTGTTTTTTCAAGGTGTGAACTAAAGCAACGAAAAATATCTATAAGAGGAATTAAAACTTGCTATCCAACAATTATTTCTTATGCAAAGGGTGTCCTGAATATGTGTGTTTGAGCAGAAAGTATTGGCATGTTCAACAATTACTTGGTATAAGGGGGTTTCTAAATGTTTTAGGCAATAAAACCTCAGATTATCGATTGTCGTATTAATGTGGTCCACATATAGAAAAGGATTAGCTATCCCATATAAGCCATAAAAAAACCTCCTACTCATAGCACTGACAATATATAAAACAAAATGTGCCATTAAGCATGAAAAAAGTTGGTTTGGAAGTGGGAAATAGTTGTGTTCTAAGAAATTGTTTTGTAACAAATGTAAACATTCCATATGAATACCGTGAACAAACAAACTATGTTCCATTAAAATAATAGCCGGAGAAGACCAATGGTAGTTTATCTTAGTTTTGGCACTCAACTTAAAAAGGATAGAATAAAAAAACTAAAGTAATGCAAAGCAATATAGCCTGGTGAAGTCTACAATTGAACATAGCAAGATGATAGAGGGGAGGCCCTTTTCCCTCTTCAATATGTCCCTATGAGTGTGAGATGAGGCATGTGAAAATTTCGCTTCTCTATGAAGTGTGGGAAAGTAGATTTAATACCCTGTGATACTCACACTGTAATAGCACATTCATCATACATATGAATTAGACCACAGTGACTTAGCAACCATTTTTGTTTAATTTGTTGTCAGAACGTCATAAGCATCACTTG
This sequence comes from Raddia distichophylla, assembly GCA_005191435.1. Taxonomy (NCBI): domain Eukaryota; kingdom Viridiplantae; phylum Streptophyta; class Magnoliopsida; order Poales; family Poaceae; genus Raddia; species Raddia distichophylla. Next base: position 234,549 of record SPJY01012959.1, read on the forward strand.
AAAGTCCAAAACTATCCGTCAGCACAAATGAATGGCAACTGGATACTCTTGGAAGGATTAGCATCACCATTTATGTGTAAGCGTATATGCTAAGCACAATAAAAAAGAAGAATATGATACACAATTTCATAGATGGTGCCCCTGTCATCAACGAATTGCTTTACCCAAATTCTTAGGCGTGAAGTTATTGAAGCTCAACTGTAAATTGTAACCTATGACTGTTTCTAAAGCTTCTCATCCCGTATATTGTTTGTGGTTATACAGAATTTGTCCTGTATATTGTTTGTGGTTATAGAGAATTTGTTTTAGGTGACTTAGCTGACTAAGTGAGACCGTGAGATTGTGTGAGTGATGTGGAGTATGCAAAACTGTTTGTGCATAGCTACATATGGAAAGGACGGAAACTTTGCTTCTGCAGTGCTTATAAAATTTTGCGGATTCTTTTTTTGTTGCCCAAAAGCAATCCTAAATGTCTGTAATCTGCAGCATGCAGTATGATTTCGAAATTGGAAAGAGAAGGCGGAGAATTGTCTGTTGAATTGATGATAATCTTGCTATAGCTAGATTTTATAGTTTAATCTGATAGTATTTTTTATTAAGATGTTAATCCATGACGTAAAACAGTGTGCAACCGAAACCTATACAAACACCCATGAAGAACCCATTTCAATTATCAAAGTTGGGGGTACATATAGATTTTGATTATACAGAGAAGAATAGAGATGTTAAATGTAACAATCAGATGCAGGGTAACATAATAGTTAGGAATAGCATCAGTGAGCAGGGCAATATAACAGCGACAAATAGCATGAGCGGAAAGAAAGACCGGCATAAACTGGACGACACAGTCACATATTTTCATATAAAACATGGCGTAGCATAACATTAGACGGCAAAATAAGATATATATGACATTAGTTTTAGCCGAAGAGATCAGTCAGGGATTGACTTGCATAATCTCTATATGATATATACTGGGGTAGGCACAAAAGCGCTCACTAAACAAATTGCAAGACCTCTTCATATGCTACAAAAAATAATAAACCACATGAATACTGAAACGGAAATATTCACCTATTAGCTCCACCTGTCCTTTAAGATCTCAAGGCATATTCTTTGAAGCTGTATAAATCTATATATTAATAAAATAGTATATCCTAATATCATATAGAAGGAAGCAAAACAGGAACAATTTACTTTGTGAATATTTGGATTATGAATCTTGGTCTGGAAGTGAACATGTTTTTAGTAAACACTAATCAGATCAACATTTCATTAACCTTATGTGATTTAAATTTGAATCCAACCAACCTGGTACAAATCTAAGTGCACTACAGAAATGCAATGCAAAATATAATACATATGTTGTAGGGGCTCTGCCGATTAATCATAGAACAAAACAATTACTATAATAATCGTTTGAGGTAATGTCATGATTAATTCTTTTGAAAAGAGGCTGTAGGAATATAAAACTTAGAACATAGTATATTTGAAATATGCATGAACGTTATAGTATATGTCAAACATGTATGACCTGATCCTAGAGCAAACCAATACATGCTGTGAAATTAAATAGCAAATGCTTGAATAGGAAACAACAAAAGGTTATGTCAAAATAAAACACAATGCATGAGCGTTAGACAATGAACGTAAAAGGGAGAGAAGGAAAAATCCAAAGCAGCAGAATGATTAAGTGACATGAAGGAATAAAATTAGTATACATGATAATTTGTTATGAATTTTGAGACAAAACCTGCATAAAGATCTTGATTCAATTTTCCTACCGTAAATATCAGATTTCATTACATGTTTTTATCCTTATTGTAAGGAGCTCTAGAAGCGAAACTGTAGAATTTGAGGTTCGAAGGCACTGAATTGGACCATTCATGTGAGAAGTTGAATAAAAGAACTTATAAGACAGTTCTGACAATTCGAAGAATTGAGTTGATCTATGGATTGAAATCTTTAGTTGAGCTGACCTTCCACATGTTTGTGCAATAGCTCTAAGAGTCGTGATGTGGACATGAAGCTTTTGGCTGGGTGTGGATTAGCTACCTGTTTCCCCGCTTGACATGCACTACACAACTTGTCCTTCTCAAATGTCACATCCTTTACCCCGCGAACCAAATCATTTTTGACAAGCTTTTTCAAATTGGCCATCCCCACGTGCCCAAGACGCCTATGCCAAAGCCAACCAAGAGCGACTTTGGCGAGAAGGCAAGTCGAGACGGATGTAGGGGCGACTGTTGATGCGGAAAGTTCCGACGCGAGACCAACACACAAGGAACCGGGAAACCTGCCTTCCGACGGAATCACGAAACCAAGCATGCCAATCAGTTTGACCTGAAAACTGATAAGGACAATGAAGCAAACAGGTCAATCCATCAAATCGGCTTTCTATAGCCAGATTTGATCTTTTACCTACCGGCTATATCACAATGGGAAAGCCGACAGGGCGAGGGATATGGCGACTGCTAAATGGTGTTCTCACCAGGCAACCGTCGCTCTGATACCACAGAAATATCATTGTTTATATTTGGCGCATTAATCGGTTTAGAGGCATCAAGGCAACAATTATGGCTCAAAGTAGGGTAAATACAAGCACATGCTAAATCAATCTATAAACTTTTTACCAATACTACTTGCAGTTCAGCAGATTGGACCTAACCAAGAACAGCGCAGGTCACTCCTAGCAATCGGAAAAAACAGCATAGAAGAAATAACACATGTATGCATGCTTGGGTGCGAGCACATCTCTAGCTAAAGCCAGAGAAAAGCTCATCGGTCAACGCGGATAGGAGATCGAAGCGAGATAGTCCTAAATCGGGCCTAGGGCTTTTCATCAGGATTTTGACTAGAAACAAGCTCACGGGTAAATGCATGCTAGAGATCGAAGCAAGGCAGTCTAAACATGCGGGTGCAAGCAGGAGATCGAAATGAGGCAGTCCTACCTACGGGTACAAGAAAAGGATCGACTTTTACATCGAGACAGCTTACCTGCGAGTTGAAGCCGAGCGGATAGGATTCGAAGAAGATTGGTTTTTGTATTGATTGATTGATCTTTTATACACGACCTGAATGGGCCTATTTGTACTGCTAAGAGTTCTACCTCGACACGAAGTCGACAACTAAAAACAGAAATAACTGCCTAATCTACAAAAGGAAAAGATACAAGGGATCTGACGGCTCTGCAATGCTGATGCCGATACAATCTGGACCGTAGATCCCGTCGTGCTAGCCAGCCTGATCGGCTTTTCTTCGTCTTCAAGTATTTCTTCTTGGTCGGCCATTTTTGGGTGTCAACAGCGACTGAAACTTAGCAAGAAGGAGGTTTTGAAATCTGAAAGCTTTGAACACAAGTTTGTCATTTTTATCCAAAAACTTCAATTCCTTTGGTGAGATATGACAACGGAATCCCAAGTCAACCAATTGGGCCACGGAGATCAAGTTATAATTTAAAGGCTCAACAAGCAAGACATTCTCAATGGAAAGCTCTGGAGAGATGTATACCTTGCATGTACCGACCACTTTGCTTTTGCTCCCATCTTCAAAAGTGACCTTCTTGGGGAAGCTCCCTTCTTCCCCGAGCGAGGTGAACAATCGGGAATTGCCGGTCATGTGCTGAGTGTAGCCACTGTCGATGACCCAATGGCGCCCTCCACTCCGGTAGTTCATATGCGCACAAAGTAGCAATTCATTTATGTGACTTAGGAACCCACTTAATGGGTCCCCGAGGGTTAGCCTTCATAGTTCCAAATGCATCTATCATTGTCTTTCTCACCCAAACCTGAGACTTGTGGTCATTTTTCCAAGAGGGGCCAATGTACTTGGCATAGACACTATGAAGGATCCTAAGGCTGAGAGGGGGGTTTGAATCAGACTATTTCAAAATTTCTTTTCTGCCTATGTGGTTAAGTGATTAGGCAATTTAGGAACCCAACTACCGGTGATTCTTACACAAGTCTAGTTGCGGAAGCTCAAGCGAAGCACAAGTGAAGGAACACAATAGTAGGTGGCTCGAAGGCACACACAGGCAGTGAGTATGGTGCAAGAAGTAAAAGTGACAAAGGGAGCGCACCGAGTTTTTTTACCGATGTTCGGAGCACCCGGAGATGCACCTACTCATCGTTAGGAAAGCCTCCGAGAAGGCCAGGACTCGCTCGTCCCAAATCCCCAATCCACTAGGTGGCTCTTCACCAACGGATGATGGGTGAGCCAAAGACCCGCACAAGAGGTGAGTTCTTCCACAGGTGGAAGCTCCTCACAACCCCGGTGTACACGGCACCTCCAACGAATGAAGACGAAGCACCACACGAAGGTGGTGACCCCAACGAACGAGGGTTTCACGGCATCTCCAATGGATGAAGACGAAGTAGTGGTGGAAGAAGTCGATGTATTGGATGAAGAACAGCTCGGTGAAGAATCGGGCACACAAGAGAACCCACGAGCACAAGACCGGACACTCCCACCAAGAACCAAACTCCTCTCCCTCAAGAACTTGGGCAAGAACACACCTTAGGGAGGACCAAGACCTCAAACCTTGGAGGTGGTGGAGACTAGAGATGCAGCCCTTGCTCTTCCTTCTCTCCTCCCACTCTTCCTCTCACTCTCAAGCACCCTTGGACATGGGCATGGAGGCTCCAAGGTGGATGAACTCCATGGGAGAGACCCTTGGGCAAGAAGGTGGTTATGGGTGGCACAAATGAAGCTCTCTCTCTCTCAGAATCCCGTGGGTCTCATCCCCTATTTGTAGCCCTACCTCGAAACCCTAGATCAAGGATCGAATGGACGGCTAGGATTGAGTGGGCCGAGCTGGGCTAAGCAGAATCAGCTCCACCGGACACGTCCGGTGGGCTGAAAACCCTAGCTGGCGCCCGCGCACACAAGCTGTTCGACTCTGGGCCGCACCGAGGCAGGCTGGATTGGGCTTCTCTGGAAATCGGGCATCGGACTCGTCCGGCCCATCTCCAGACGCGTCCGGCCGCTCGGTAATAGGGGACACTGCTGGTAACCCTCTCTGACTCGACTCCACCGGACGCGTCCGGTGAGGTCGGATGCCCCCCAAAATTTCTAAGTCCCTATTTTGGGCTGCTCTGGACGGCCTTGATCGGATGCGTCCGGTCATTCAACGGACTCATCCGGTGAAGGTGAGTGCATGAAATTTTCTAAGTCCTGGAAAACCCGTTCTGGACTCGGCTGACCGGACGCGTCCACTGGTTCCCCGGACGCGTCCAGTGGTGCTGGTTTTTCCAGCACCAACCCCTCACACTCTCTCACCTCTCCGGCTTCGCCTAGGGCTTCGAATAGTGGACTTTGTCGCTTTGTGGACTCGGCGGGAATATTTGGGTGACATAGGCGGGAAGTTTCACTCCTCCGAAAATATCTGGTTCGAGGATTGCTTAAGCGCTATGAAACCCCGACTGCTGTTTCCCCCGGTCCTTCTAGAAGCCCGACAGCCGGACTAACTCCGGAACCCTCTCGAACACACCTGAGAATTGGATAAGGATGAGAGGCTCGACGGACTGTGCTCAGTGGGACCCCGCTGCCAGATGGTAGTTGATCTGCAGGCCTATCTACACTCACACAAATGAAATAGAAGAACTAGGAAACAAATTGTCCTTAGCCTTGTGTAGTGGTCGACGTGCTAATCCTCGGTCATCAATTACCAAAACCAAGCATAGGCAGGAGCCTGCACTTACAATATTCCCCTTTTTGGTAATTGATGACAACACCTGCAAATCTTAGCTAACAAAGCATTTCTGGCATAGGGATTAGCTCCAAACAAGATATGACAATGAATCCAATCGACATTGCGCAAATGAACAATGAGCATGAGCGATGGTATGTGTGCAACCTAGCCTTTACACCATACAAGATATGAAGCACAAATGCAATAGTGCAAGACATGGCTCCCCCTAGAACAAGCAATTCATCCGTAAGTTCACAATTCACATGAGCTAAGCCAAACAAGTTCAAGTGAGCTCTCACAACTCTCCCCCTTGATCAAATATCTCTCCCAATCATGCAAATTCGCTCCCATTTCCACAAACGGTTCAACAAATTCCAATTTGCATTTTCAACAAGTCATGAAAGCCTAGAATCTCACATAATAGCTAGATTTGCCACACTTCCTCCCCCTTTGGCATCAATAAGCAAACAGATGAGTAAAGCACATAAAAACGGGGCAAACTAGGTAGCTTTGAAGATTATACAAGTCACAAATGGGCCAATCATTTACCAATTTCCCAATTGAAACTACAACTAGGTCGAAATGTCACAAGATCAAGAATTGCCAATTTCAAGTGATATTCAAGTAACAGTTAGACCTAGAGTAAGTTTTAGATGATTCTAGAGCCAAGAATATCAAATAGTGCACAAGTCATCTAGAGTGAATTCCAATCACAAGCTAGAGCTAACAAAAGCATATCAAGACATCCAATTACATAACTTGAGCAAGAATATTGAGGCTAAAACATAGTTGTTGAGCCCTTTTTTTAAAAGATTTCATATTTTTCACAATTTTCTCAAATTTTGCAAGCCTCAAGGCTTAATCGACATGGCATGACGCTAAAGACTTTCATGTCTTGGTCATCCAAAGCCTCCCCCAAGTTCATACATTTGTGCAATGATAAGCAATCTCGTTGGGAGCTCATTGGTGAGACAAGCTAGGCCACTTTGAGGCCTTTATTCATTTTAGCATATTTTAGCTCAACATTTCAAAACAAATGCTCACTTTCTAGCCAAGCAAGAGCATGAATTAAATGATAGCCTAAATTAGCTAAAGAAGCACTAGGTCATCACAATAGAAGCATGAGCTATCCAAGAGATACAAATGGCTCTAGAAGACCTAGCACAAGCTCCAAGTAGCAATTTTCATAATGGGTTGATTTAAAGCATAAATTGAGCATGTGACATTCAACAATCTAGAAGTAGCTCTCAAGTTCAACTAGTTGATCAACAAGACACAATGAGATGAGTATAATGGACAAAGCTCAAGTTGCTCAACAACAAGTATATACAAAATTCAAACAAATACTCAAAGATGCCAATTAAGCAGAATTGGACTTGTTCAACACATTAAGTTCACTCTTAAGCCTGCAAAACTTGCTTCATCCAAAGACTTGGTAAAAATGTCAGCAAGCTGGTCCTCGGTACGCACGTGACTAAGCATCGCCCTTCCCCACATGATCCCTAAGGAAGTGGTGTCGGATGTCAATGTGCTTGGTTCGTGAGTGTTGGACCGGATTGTTGGCAATTTTAACCGCGCTTTCATTATCACATAGCAAGGGGACATGATCCAACTTAATGCCATAGTCATACAATAATTGAGTGAGAAACAATAATTGAGCGCAAGAACTCCCTGCCGCTATATACTCTGCCTCAGCGGTAGATAGCGCCACGGAATTCTGCTTTTTTGAAGCCCATGAGACTAGGCATCACCCTAAGATATGGCATGCCCCGGAAGTGCTTTTGTGGTCAATCTTGCACTCGGCATAATCGGAATCCGAATAGCCTAAGAGCTCAACACGCGCACCCTTCGGGAAGCACAAACCAATACTTAGGGTGTGCTTCAAATACCTCAGAATTCGTTTTACAGCAGTTAAGTGAGAAGCTCTAGGGAATGCCTGAAATCTAGCACACATGCAAACACTAAACATGATGTCTGGCCTAGATACAGTCAAATAGAGCAATGCACCAATGATGGAACAGTATAGCTTAGGGTCGACGGGCGTACCTACGATGTCAAGGTCCAAGTGTCCATTGGTCGCCATCGGGGTCTGGATTGGCTTGCAATTCACCATGTCGAACTGCTTCAAGAGGTCTTGGATGTACTTCTCTTGTGAGATGAATGTACCAGTCATGAGTTGCTTGATTAGGAACCCAAGAAAGAAGCTAAGTTCGCCGACCATGGATATCTCAAATTCCCTTGCCATCATCTCTACAAACTTGGTGCACATTGCCTCATCACTGCTTCCAAATATGATACCATCCACGTAGACTTGGCACAAGAACAAGTTCCCATTTTCCACCTTGGTGAAGAGGGTGGAGTCAACTCTGCCAACTTTGAACTCCTTCTCTATCAAGAAACTCTTCAACCTTTCATACCAAGCACGGGGAGCCTACTTCAAGCCATACAATGCCTTGGACAATTGGTAGATGTGGTCGGGTGCTCACGGCTCTCAAACCCATGCGGTTGCTCCACATATACCAATTCGTCGATATAGCCATTCAGGAAGGCACTCTTCACATCCATTTGCTTCAATATGATGTTGTGACATGTGGAGAAAGCCGCTAGCAGCCGAATGGCATCCATCCTAGCAACCGGAGCATAGGTATCACCACAATCAATCCCCTCAACTTGGGTGAAGCCTTGAGCAACCAATCTAGCCTTGTTGCACACTACCAAGCCGAATTCATCTTTTTTGTTTTTGAACACCCACTTTGTGCCTATAACATTATGATCACTTGGCCTAGGCACCAAAGTCCATACTTTGTTCCACTCAAAGTTGTTCAGCTCTTCGTGCATTGCATTGATCCAGTCTGGGTCCTCAAGTGCTTCTCCAATTGACTTTGGCTCAATCTCTGACACAAATGCTTCATGCTTACAGAAGTTTGCCACCCTGGACTGTGTCTGAACTCCCTGGTTGAGCTCTCCAATCACTTGTTCGACTGGATGATCACGAGCAATGGTGTGATGTGTTCTGATTAGCTGAGATGGTGCAACTGTCTGCTCTGCTGACTTTCCCTCCGTCTCACTAGCAAGCTCTGTCTCTGTCTCTGGAACTAGGTCCTGACTGGAGCTGTCAGCCTAGGGTGAAGCTCCCCTGAATCTGCCACTGGCTCAGGTGTAGCTGGAGGTATCACAGGCACATCCTCTCTATGCACTTCCTCAGGTCACACATCACCAACATCCATCTGCTCCATAGCCCTAGCAAGTGGCTCAACACTGACATCCTCCAGATTCTCGTGTTCCTCTCGACTGTCATTTGATTCATCAAACTTCACATCACATGTCTCCTCAATCTGCTTGGTGGACTCATTGTACACTCTGTAACTCTAGCCCTTGCTTGAGTACCCCTGGAATATGCCGATGTCACATCTGCTTTGGAATTTGCCCAAGTGCGGCCTCTTCTTGTAGATGTACACCTTACATCCGAAGACCCTCATGTAGGAGACATTGGGTCGTCTCCTATTCAGTGGCTCATAGGGAGTCTTCTTCATCAAACGGTGCAAGTACAGCCTATTGATGTAGTGACAGGCAGTGTTGATAGCCTCAGCCCAAAATAGATCAGAAGTGTGGTACTCATCCAACATGGTCCTGGCCATCTCGATCAAGGTTCGATTCTTCCTCTCAAGTCTCAACCACCCCATTTTGCGGAGGTGTGTAGGTGGCTGAGAATTGGTGTTCAATTCCTGTCTCATCACAAAAAGACTCAACTGTTGTGTTAGTAAACTCAGTCCCATTGTCACTTCTGACCCTTTTGATTGAACACCCAAAGACATTTTGAGCTTTCCTTGTAAACTTTTTGAAGATGTCACCCACGGGTGTTTTGTCAGGCAAAAAGAAGACCTAAGTGAACCTCGAGTAATCATCAACAATCACCAAGCAATAAAGGTTTCCTCCAATACTCACATAAGTCGTGTGGCCAAACAAATCCATGTGAAGAAGCTCAAGGGGGCGAGATGTGGACAAACTATTCTTTGCAGGGTGCGGATTTGCAACCTATTTGCCTGCCTGACAGGCGCTGCAAAGCTTATCCTTTTCAAATACCACATCTTTCACCCCAAGAATCAAATCATTTTTGCACAATTTCTTCAACTTCCTCATGCCAACGTGCCCAAGGCATCGGTGCCAAAGCCAACCAAGTGAGGCTTTGGCAACGAGGCAAGCCGAGATTTGCGCGCCATGGGAAGAAAAATCCACAAGATAAAGGTTTTGGTGTCTAAAGCCTTTGAAAACCACATTCTGTTCACGATCCAAAACCGACAAACCAGATGGTGAGAAGTGACAATCGAACCCCAAATCAGAAATTTGTGCAACAGAAAGCAAGTTATAATTCAGAGTCTTTACAAGAAGGACATTCTCAATTGAAAGGTCAGAGGAAATGACTATCCTTCCTGTACCAAGCACCTTACCCTTGCTTCCATCTCCAAAAGTGACACTTCCGGGGAAGTCACCTTCTTCCCCCATTGAGGTGAACAACCGGGGGTTGGCGGTCATGTGTTGGATGCACCCACTATAAACGATTCAATGGCACTCACCACTCCGGTAGTTCACCTGCACACCAAGAGTGAGTCAATTTTGTGACTCAGGAACCCATTTGATGGGTCCCCGAGGGTTAGCCTTCACAACATTGCAAACATCATTAATCATAGATTTTGGAACCCAAAGCTGTGCCTTGTGCTCATACTCCCATGAAGGCCCAATGAACCTAGCAAAGACTCTACCCCTGTGGTCGTGCTGGAGTGAATAGATTCTCTCTACCACTTCTACATGTGCTCTCCTAGGATTCACAACTCTTGGCCTAGCCTGTGGTGCATAGCGAGCTCTAGGACCTGGAAGCCTAGGAGTGTTCCACACAAAGTTGGCCCTGCCGTTGTACTCATGCCTAGGAGGGGCATGGTCAATGGGAATGAATCTACCTTGCCTCCAACCAAATTGTGGCCCTTGGTTGTAGTATTGCCTAGGTGGAGCATGAGTAGTGTGGTTGTATTGCCTAGGAGGCCCTTGCTTAGCAAAGTGTGGCCTAGGTGCAATTTGCCAAGTGTTGTGAGGTCTTGGTGGAGCTTGCCAATTCATGTAATGCCTAGGAGGACCATTCCAATCAATTTGAGCTCTAGGAGATTGCCATGTGAAATTATTGTGCTTAGCAGGTCCTTGCCAATTGTCATGTGCATAGTAAGTCCTAGGAACAAAGTTGCTAGTGTGCAAGTTTTGATTATTTCTCTTCTTGGGAAAAGCATGATAGTAGCTCTGCCTCATAGCAGACCCTCGAGGAACAGGCTTTTTGCCCCTTCTTCCCTTTGGCTTCTCCGGGGTGAACCCGAAGCCACCCTTTTGGGATGACATTTTCTGTTCCTTGAGGAGCTGCTCTAAGGTGTTGCAACCACCCAAGTAATTCTCAAGACCTTTCTCAGATTTAGCAAGTTTTATCTTGAGCTCACCATTTTCAATGGCAAGTTCCCTAGCAGCTAAAGCATATTTGCAACAGTCAGGATTACACTCAGAAGCATTGCTTGATGAACCATTTGAGCTAGAAGCAACAAGAGTAAAGTCAATCAGGTCATCACATGAAGTGGAGCAATTCACCCTAGGAGGAGCAACAACTAGTGCACAGGCATTTTCATCAATGGTGGAGGGATTTTCATCATTAGAAGAAGCAATCACAGGTGAAGCAATCAAAGAGGCATTATCGGCTACTAGCCGCTCATTACTAGCAGTGATCTCAAGGAGTCTAGCAAGAAGATCTCCTGATTCAATTCTAAAGCATCCTTTCCTTCTTCTAGGGTGACACACTTAGAAGTCAATTTTTTATTTTCACTAGACAAGAAATCATGCTCAGTTTCTAAGTTATCACACCTAGTAGCAAGACCCTCATATCTAGCATTCATGGCATCAAGAGATTTCTCAAGTTTTATGCATTATGTAGCTCAGTCTCATAGCGCTTTAAAGCTAGCCCAAGGAAACTACAAATTGCTTCGGGATCATCGGGATCACCATACGTGTCGGAGTCGGAATCACTCACCTCATTTGTAGGTCGAGCCATCAAGCACTTGGAAGTGCATGTGAGAGCTGATGAAGCCTTTCGTGTAGAGGAAGCAGACCCTCCATCATCCGAGTACCACTCAAGGGGCTCAGTGACCACTGTGAGACACCTTGGAGGAAATGACGGCGGAGGAGGTGTACACTCTGCTATCGCCATGGTGGCCATTCCTAGATCATCGGACTCCTCCTCATCTTCGAAAGTGTTGTTGTCACTTGAGCTGTCATCAGTGACCCATTCTCCCATAAAGGCTAACTTCTTCCCTTGCTTGGAGCATCCGTTGTAGTCGGACTTGTGGAGGTACTTCCTTCGGTCTTTCTCCTTCTTCTCACCATCTCCTTTCTCCTTGACGATGTACTTGGCTTTTCCTTTATTGGGACAAAGAGCAGTTATATGGCCCTTCTCTTGACACTCATAGCATCGAACTAACCCATGAGCTCTGTTCTTCTTCTTGTCTCCAAAGCCATTCTGCTTCATGAATCTACCACCTTGCCTCATGAAGAGTGCCATTTGGTCCATCTTCTCCTCGAACTTGTTGGATGTCATCTCACCATTATCCTCAGTCTGCTTGGACTTGGTGCCACTGGCCTTAGACCCACTTGCTTTGATAGCTACCACCTTGTTGATCCCTAGAGCTGGGGATTCATTAGGCTCAGCCATGAGCATCTCATGGTGTGTAAGCTTGCTTAGGAGAGCTGTTGGTGAGAGCCTTGCGACTTCACCACTGTTAGAGACATACGTGATGATGTCCCTGTAGGCTCGCCTTGGCAGTATCCTGATCATCTTCCTACATACATCAACATCAGCCATAGGAGCTCCGAGCCGATGTAGCTCGTTGATTAGGGGGTTAAGCCTAGAAAACATGTCATTTGCATTTTCATTTGGGAGCATTTTGAACTGCTCAAACTTTTCCTTAGCAAGTACTAGCCTACCCTCCTTAACAGATGAAGTGCCCTCATGGATTTCTATCAAAGTAGTCCAAATATCGTTTGCCCTATTGAGATTGCTTACCCTGTCGATCACATCCGTACTCAAACCACAGAATAGAGCATTACTAGCCTTAGCATCTGCCTCAAGCAACTTAACCTGCTCAGGAGTGGGAACCTCACCATCCTCAAGCGCGAAGCCTAGCGGTGCATTCACTACCTTCTAAACATCTAAGCACATCGCTTGAAGATACATCTTCATGCGCAATTTCCAATGAGCAAAGTGACTATCATTGAATAGGGGAATGCTATTGCCGGCTACGCTAGCCCCGTCGGCCATCTCCATTGCGGTTAAGCAAGAACTAGAGACCCTAGCTCCGATACCACGTGAAGGATCCTAAGGCCGAGAAGGGGGGTGAATCAGACTATTTCAAAATTTCTTTTCTACCTATGTGGTTAAGTGATTAGGCAATTTAGGAACCCAACTACCGGTGATTCTTACACAAGTCTAGTTGCGGAAGCTCAAGCGAAGCACAAGTGAAGGAACACAATGGTAGGTTGCTCGAAGGCACACACAGGTAGTGAGTATGGTGCAAGAAGTAAAAGTGACAAAGGGAGCACACCGAGTTTTTTTTTTACAGATGTTTGGAGCACCCGGAGATGCACCTCCTCACCGTTAGAGAAGCCTCCGAGAAGTCCGGGACTCGCTCGTCCCAAATCCCCAATCCACTAGGTGGCTCTTCACCAACGGATGATGGGTGAGCCAAAGACCCGCACAAGAGGTGAGTTCTTCCACGGGTGGAAGCTCCTCACAACCCCGGTGTACATGGCGCCTCCAACGAATGAAGACAAAGCACCACACGAAGGTGGTGACCCCAACGAATGAGGGTTTCACGGCGTCTCCAACGGATGAAGACGAAGTAGTGGTGGAAGAAGTCGATGTAGTGAATGAAGAACAGCTCGGTGAAGAAGCCGGCACACAAGAGAACCCACGAGCACACGACCGGACACTCCCACAAAGAACCCAACTCCTCTCCCTCAAGAACGGGGCAAGAACGCACCTTGGGGGGACCAAGAACTCAAACCTTGGAGGTGGTGGAGACTAGAGATGCGGCCCTTGCTCTTCCTCCTCTCCTCCCACTCTTCCTCTCACTGTCAATCACCCTTGGACATGGGCATGGAGGCTCCAAGGTGGATGAACTCCATGGGAGAGACCCTTGGGCAAGAAGGTGGCTATGGGTGGCACAAATGAAGCTCTCTCTCTCAGAATCTCGTGGGTCTCATCCCCTACTTATAGCCCTACCTCGAAACCCTAGATCAAGGACGGAATGGATGGCTAGGATTGAGTGGGCCGAGAAGAATTAGCTCCACCGGAAGCGTCCGGTGGGCCACCTAATGCGTCCAGTGGGCTAAAAACCCTAGCTGGTGCCCGCGCACACAAGCTGTTCGACACTGGGCTACACCGAGGCAGGCTGGATTGGGCTTCTCTAGAAATCGGACATCGGACACTCCGGTCCATCTCCGGACGCGTCCGGCCGCTCGGTAACAGGGGACGAGGCTGGTAACCCTCTCTGACTAGACTGCACCGGACGTGTCCGGTGGTTCACCGGACGCGTCCGGTGAGGTCGGATGCCCCCAAAAATTTCTAAGTCCCTGTTTTGGGCGGCTCTAGACAGCCTTGACCGGACGCGTCCGGTCATTCAATGGACTTGTCCGGTGAAGGTGAGTGCACGAGATTTTCTACGTCCTGGAAAACCCGTTTTGTACTCGGCTGACCGGACGCGTCCGCTGGTTCCCCAGACGCGTCCGGTGGTGCTGGTTTTTCCAGCACCAACCCCTCACACTCTCTCACCTCTCCGTCTTAGCCTAGGGCTTCGAATAGTGGGCTTTGTCGCTTTGTGGACTCGGCGGGAATTTTTGGGTTACTTAGGCGGGAAGTTTCGCCCCTCCGAAAATATCTGGTTCTAGGATTGCTTAAGGTCTACGAAACCCCGACAGCTGTTTCCCCTGGTCCTTCTAGAAGCCCGACAGCCGGACTAACTCTGGAACCCTCTCGAACACACCCGAGAATTGGATAAGGATGAGAGACTCGATGAACTATGCTTAGTGGGACCCCGCTGCTAGACGGTAGTTGATCTACATGCCTATCTACACCCACACAAATGAAACAGAAGAACAATGAAACAAATTGTCCTTTGCCTTGTGTGGTGGTCGATGTGCTAATCCTCGGTCATCAATTACCAAAACCAAGCATAGGCAGGAGCCTACACTTACACACTACCCCTCTCATCCCTCTTTAGCATGTAGTTCCCATCCATCTCTATGTGCACTCTAGGTAGTCTAGGGTTAGGTGTGACCCAAATTTGTGTCCTAGGTGGTGTTCTCCTAACCAAGTTGTTACTAGGAGCTCCGCCATACCCATACCCATTCCTAGGTTGTCTTCCCCACATGTTTTGCTCATAGTGATGTCTAGCAGGAGGTGGTGTTCTAGCCCAAGAGTTTTGCACACATCTTTGCCAACCAATGTACCTGTATTCATTCCAGGGTCTAGTGTTCCAATTGTTTTGCCTAGAGTTCTCCCAAAGACCATTTCCATAGCTAGCCCCCCAAGTTCTAGTTTGCCATGAGTTTTGAGTTTGCCTCCTAGGGTATGCATGTCTAGAGTATTGCCAAGAGTGATAGTGATTGTTTGCTCTAGGTTGGGCATGAGTGAAGTTCAGCCCTTTGGCAGGTGCTTGAGGACCATTGCCCTTCCTCTTTCTCCCTTTGGGCTTCTTCTCGGGGCTGAACCCCAATCCACCCTTCTCGGAGACAGGCCTTTGGTCCTTGAGCATCTTATCTAGGGCCAAACTCCCCTCATAGAATTTTAGCTCAAATTTTGCAAGCCTAGCCTTAAGCTCAGCATTCTCTATTGCAAGCTCTCTAGCAGCCAATGCATTGAAGCAATGATCGGGATCACAAATCCTAGCACTAGAGGAACCATTCGAGCTAGATGCAATCATGGAAGGATCAATAGGATTAGAAACAGGAGGCACATGCACATGACAATCTTTAGCAACAGGTGTGACATTGTCTAGCCTAGCACAAGCATCAGAATGCAAAGCAACAGGAGCAGGAGCAATAGGCACATGATCATCACACTCAACAGCAGGTATAGCATCACTACTCAAAGCAACATCAGAAGCAATAGGAGTCAATGCACTAGCACTAGCATCAAAAGCCATAGCATCTATTGATTCTTGTGGTGCATCTTTAGCCACAAGCAACTCATGTTCTTCCCTAAGCTTGTGGTACACAGAAAGAAGATCATTTGTTGATTCTTGTAAAGCATCTCGCTATATCTCAAACAACTTACTTTGCTTAGACAATGTGTTATGCTCTAGCTCTAGTTTTTCATGTCTAGCAGTCAAAGCATTAAACCTAAGCTCTTGCTTTTCTAGAAGCTTAGTCAACTCAATCATTTCAGCACATTCAGCTCGAGAGTAATCACGGAAAGAGGAGTCACTTACTTCATCGTCTGAAGACTTGGAGGAGCGGGCCATGAGGCACCGAGGAGGAAAGGATGGTGCTGCAGTAGCGAGCTCAATGTCAGACTCCCATCCATCGTCATCTGGAGTGGCCACCAAACACTTAGGAGGAAGTGCTGGAGCTGGAGGCACGGACTCGGCCACCCTGAGCCCGATCAGTGCCTTGTTTGAAGTCTTGTCCTTGGGCTCCTCATCACTTGAGGCAGGTGTCGAGTTGCTTGAGCTGTTGTCCGTCTCCCACATGCCGACAAAGGCCCGCTTCTTGCCCTTCTTGTCAACACGCCTGAAGCCGGACTTTTACCTTCGCTCCTTCTTCTTGGGCTTGTCCTCATCACTGCTTTCCTTCTCCTTGCCCTTGGACTTGTTCTTGGTCTTGTTCCTGCTGGGACAGACCGAGGAAATGTGGCCTCGCTCATTGCACTCATAGCATCTGACTGATGCGAGTGCCTTCTTGCCCCTGAAGTCCTAGGAGTTTCACTTCTTGAAGAACTTCCCGACACTTTTCACCACAAACGCCAACTTCTCCACTTCATCGCTCAAGTCATGCGAGCGTCCTTGTTCATCTCCGGAGCTTGGCTTGGACGCCTTGGCCTTCAGAGCAATGGTCTTCTCCTTCTTGGGTGCGGAGGTGTCTTCAGGCTCATTGACCAGCATCTCATGTGCTGAGAGCCGTCCCAATAGAGCTATGGAACTCATAGTCTTGAGATCACCGCTGTTGGAGAGGTAGGTGATGATGTCCCTGTACTCAGCTCGTGGGAGGATCCGGATCATCTTCCTGCACACTTCAAGATCATTGACAAGAGAACCGAGCCCCTTGAGCTCGTTGATTATGGGGTTAAGACAAGTAAACATAGCATTCACATCTTCGCCAGGCAGCATTCTAAACTGATCAAATCTCTCTTTCACTACCACAAGTATTTCTTCCTTGACCGCACTAGTGCCCTCATGTATTTCTACCAGTGTGGTCCATATGTCATGTGAAGTGGTGAGATTGCTAACTCTATCAAATGCCTCCATGCCAAGCCCAGAGAAGATAGCATTAATGGCCTTGGCATCAAGGTCCAGCTTAGTGATTTGCTCAGGAGTGGGACCAGTTTCAGGATTTACCACAAAGCCTAAAGGAGACTACCATTTTCCAAACTTAATGACCTAGTGACTGGAGATAGACTTTCATTCTAATCTTCCAGAATGGAAAATTAGTGCCAGTGAAGAGTGGGATTCTATTGCTAGCTACACTACCCCCGTCGGCCATCTCTACTGCGATTAAGCAGAAGCTAGAGTCCTAGCTCTGATACCACTTGTAAGGATCGTGTGACCGAGAGGGGGGATGAATCGGGCAGGTGTTAACTATTTTTGATTTTTCTTTTAATTAAGCAAGTTAATTAACCAACTATAGGTGAGGTCCTAACAGCTCTAGTGATCGAGTAATGCGGAAACTACACGTTAGAACTGAGCGATTCACAAATTAAATGCGGAAGTAATGCGGAAAGTAAAGGGCAAGAGACACAACTGATATGTTTCCCAAAGTTCGGAGCAAAGCTCCTACTCTCCGTTGAGGCTAGCACACGATGTGTCGTATGTCGGGTCCCTCTCGACCCTGTGCCTCGGTGCACAGAGGTAGCTCTTTACTGCAAGCGGCCGAGGGGAGCACCCAACCCCTCACACAAGTGCGAGTTCTTCCATAGGTGGAAGCTCCCCGCAACCCCGGTACCAAGAACGGCGACACCGACCTTCGTGAAGAAGGATTTTGTACACGGCGACCCGGAGACCTTGGACGAAGACCGTAGTCCTAGAGGCCTTAGTCGATCGCACCGTGGGAAGCACGGTGACCTTCACACAATAAGGGTTTCGACGTCTCGAAACCTTGGACGAAGACGGCGCCCCGGAGGTTGTAGACGTACAAACCCTTGACGGACGAAGGTGAAGCACCATGGCAAGTCGGCAGTGACCCTGAACGGACGAGGGTTTGGGCTTGGTGTAGAGGATGTAGTGGTACGGTCAATGAAGAGGCAACGTTGAAGCGCTTGGAGGTGGCAGTGAGTTCTTCCTCCGGCAAGACAATCCCAAAGAGCACACGAACCCAGGGACTCACCCTCACCACGTATCGGAGATGGTCGGAGATGAGACCGGGAAGGGGCACCGGTACTCCTCCTTCTTCTTCCCTCTCTCTCCTTCTTCCCCCTCACTCTCTCAAGCTCTAGGGCATGGGGAACACATGGAGGCCATGGGAATGAACTCCATGGTGGAGGAGCTCTCAAACTAGCAAAGACCAAGGGTGGCTGAAAATGAGCTCTCTCTCAAGTTTCTCCCGTGCTCCTCCCTTCCTTATATAGACCTCCCGCGAGATACTCACGAGAAAACACGATAACCTATTAGATCTGGAGTTTACGGGCTCCGTCGGACGCCGTCCGGTGATCGTCGGATGCCGTCCAATGGACAGATCTGGGCTTTTTCTGCATTGGTCGGACGTCGTTCAATGGAGGATCCACGTCACGATTTTGGGCGACGGCTAGGGTTCACGTGGCCCGTCGGACGCCGTCCAACCGTGGCTTTCGGTCTGGGGACTTAGGCGCTGGAGCGAAATGCCCATTGGTCGGACGCCGTCTGATGACGATCGGACGCCGTCCGACAGTAAGTTTCGGCTTGGGACTTAGGCTCTGGGTCGAAGTTCCCGTTGGTCGGACGTCGTCCAATGGCGATCGGACGCCGTCCGACGGGCTCGCACTTGATCATTTGGCTTAGTTTCAGCGACCTTCACCTTGGTCGAACGCCGTCCGACGGTGGTCGGACGCCGACCGACAGAGAGGTTGCATCTGGGACTTAGTCTTTGTGACTCACCTCCCCTGTTACCGAGCCGTCGGATGCCGTCCGACTGGCTGAGTCTTTTCAGCCCAAGGATTTCCTTTGCCCTCTCTCTCGCTCGCGGCTACCCGTATCATGTCTTGGTCACTTTTGGTGCTTTGTGGATAAGGATGAGCATTTGGAAGGCTTAGGCGGGAAGTTTCGTGCCAAGAACATATCTAGCTTTGGACTTGGTGGCTACGAAACCCCGAACAGCTAGAAAGTAACCTTGGATGCTTCCGGGTCCTTTTGGAAACTACCCCGTGAACACCTAGCACTCTCGAACGCCCTCAACTTCGCTCAAGAAGGATAAGATCAACGGACTCGAGTGCTCTGTGGGACCAGCCTGCCAGAGAGAAGACCTGCACCTGGCGTCCAAAATACGCCAACACGCAAGCAAAGAAAATAGAGAAAATATGAAATAAAGTCCTTAATCTTGATAGTGCGGAGGCTTCGACACGTGTCATCAAATGCCAAAATTATGAGGTGGGGTCCTCGTGCTTACAGTTTGCCTGTGGCCGGGTGTGCCTTCGTGCCACTATTATTCGTCTCTTGAGCTAATCGGTTGCTCCTAGTGCTTCCGCTCTACTAGACTTGTGTAGGAGATCAATCGCTAAGTGGCTCATTGACTTGACTAAGCTCTATCGCAATTGAGGGGCCAAAATTTGAAAAAACCAATTCACCCCTACCCCCCCCCCAATCCTCTCGGTCTTAGAATAATCCTTTCAGCATCACTATTCATAAGCCAACACTATGCATAAAACATTGTTATTCATGCTAATATCACTATAAAGTAGCACTACTTTGCCAAATGCATCGACCAATGCACCTCTAGCAGCAATAGGGATGCAAAAGGGGCGACCCAAGGGTGCCCTTTGGCCCTCTCTAGCTTATTTGTTTGTACTAAAAATCTAAAAGGTGGTTAGAAATTGAGTTTTTAGTGCATTTCTAATGAATTAGAATGGCCCTAGAGTCAGTCCTTTTGCATCCCTGAGTAGCAGGATCATCCACATAAATAGTAATGCACCATGCAAATCCAGTATATCCTGCTGAAGATGGCCTTATGCCGAGTCTAGCAATCGGGAATTGGACACCACATGCCATCTTTCGTCTCTCATTTGGTCATGTTCTTTTTGAAAATTGTATTTGAACTAGCCAAATCCGATGCGTTAAGTTGCACCAAACCTCGAAAGTTTTTTTTTTTCTCGAACACGTAAGAGAGCTGCGTAGCATTATATTAAAGAGGAGAGAAGGGGTAAGAACCCCCAAGTACAAACACACACACACCCAAACCAAAGACAACAAGCGCGCCTTTGAAACAAATAACAGAACGACCAAAGTGAGGGAACTAAACACTAGGAGCTAGGGCAGTCAAGAAGGAGGGCCCTCGAGCCCCAGCCAAACTCCAGAACTGAGCTTCCTCTTCTGCCAACAGCAAGGCATACGCTAGATTTGGGACAGCTCCATCAAAGACACAACGATTCCGATACTTCCAAAGAGTCCAGGCTCCAAGTATGATAAGAGAATTGAGGCCTTGACGCATAGGACCAATAACTGCATCACATGCCTTGCTCCACCAATCATCAAAAGACCCATCCTCGAGTGATGGCGACAGAACTTGAAGACCAAAGCGTCGAAAGAGACTGTTAGGTTCGTTGCCACACCCAGCCACGCCTAAGCTAGGCAGGTTTGACCGAGTTAGGCTCGCGTTTGGTTCGTTGTCATATTTCTGGCTTGCCACATAATCTTAGCTAGCTGGCCCATGCGTCATAGACTCATTTCTTTGCCACACTTTGCCACAAGTGTGGCGCTCAATTTGACCGCCACAAAAAGTGTGGCTTGCCACACTTGGCTAAGCTTAGGCGTGACCATAGTTATACACCAACCAAACAGGCCGTAAACCAAAATTGCCTCGCAAAAACACAATTAGTGAGCAGGTGGTCAATAGTCTCCCCCTCCTGATCACAGTGAGGACAATGCTCCGGATGCGGCAATCCCCGTCGAGCAAGACGGTCTGCCGTCCAACAACGTTTGTGCACCACCAACCAAATGAAGAAACTGCACTTTCCTGGAGCCCAAGACTAACAAATACGCTCCCAAGAATGCAATTGGACAGAACCTTGGAAAAAAAAAAACCCTCATAGGCCGATTTCGCAGAGTATTGCCCCGAAGCTAAAAATCGCCAATGGTGTGTATCATTCACTCCTGGCTGCAACACTATGCCAGACAGGATATCCCAAAGCTCTAGGTATTCGGTAAGAACACCAGCAGAAAGTGCGCCCCGAATGTCCCTAATCCAAGTGTGATCTGTCAACGACTCAAGAACAGTGCGCTTGTTAGCTCTCCTTGAAGAAACAGCAGCAAATAAGTGTGGTGCGATATCTGCAATCCGCTGCCCATGCAACCATCTATCCAAACCACGAAAGTCAAACAAGAATACCAGCTATATAATCCACTAGCCACCAAAAGCACGCTTGCGCGCGCTATGCCATTTTTTATAACAATGAGAGAATTGAATGAAGTAAATATACAGAGAATTCAATCTTTCAATATATTTTTGACAGTACCAATTTAAAATTAAAAATTATATTACATATCATTATCTTAAAAGATATAGCCATTACTGTGCATGTATGTGATCTTTTATTTCCATTGGCAAGTAATTAAATTTAGAAGGAGAAAGCACCCAACATGGCATAAGATTGTTATCTCTACCAAAAAATTGGTGTGAAAACATAAGAAAAACTAATATTCAAGAAGACAATACATAACATAAATCTTGTATAACTTTGAAAGGCTGGCTAGCCAAAAGCCACACAAATAAAAAGATGCATTCTAAAGGTACCTTGAGTAAGGACAAACCATACTATGTACGTACTTATGTTCTTTGATTCCAGGAAAAGCTAGGGCCAAGAATTTTCATACCTAATAAAGTGTTTTGCTAAGTAAATTTTGAACATGTTAACGAAGCCATCAATTGTAGGATAAACATGGCACATTAAAGCACTTCTCGTCATAAATTACCAATTTTGGACCAATTGTTTGTATAGACAAATCACATGAGAACCTTTGTTCTATGAGGGTTTTGTAGAAAACACATCAACTGTGGCACAATATCTGTACACATCAACTGTTAGAATATCTATTTTCAGGCATGCCTAAATCATTGAAAAGGCATGGTACCCATCAATTAGGTTAAGTGCATATTCACAGGTACACAGAACCATGAAAAGGGTTTATCTTCAAACATGTGAGGAAAAGACCTAACTGGTAGTAAGGGGCAAGCTGAACAGGAACAGTACCACTATTTTCAACCATGGTACACAGAACCATAAAAAGGGTTTATCTTAAAACATGTGAGGAAAAGACCTAATTGGTAGTGAGGGGCAAGCTGAACAGGAAAAGTATCACTATTTTCTTCTTCCCTTGGATATGTAAGACCCATCCATACCTAACATGAAAAACAGAGCACACATTAGTTGGTGCATTTACACTAAGCCTACAGAAATAGTAATCCAAAAAGTTAAAAATTCAACTTAGATATGAGCATTAGTTCTATAGATCTAATTTAATGTGTATTCATGAGAAATTAGATTACTACTTCTGTAGGTGTCGACGGGTAGCTAACCGAGGGTTATCGTCGGCAATAGATTGAATTTAGCGTAACGCGCTAGATCTCGAGCCAGGTGGTAACACAAGACAGGGATTATACAGGTTCAGGCCCTTACAGTGGAGGTAATACCCTAATTCTGTGTTCTGGGATTATGTGGGCGATCTGTTGATCGTATGAGAGATGGGATGTATGTCTGCGTATCGATCTAGGGACCCCTGCCTGCCTTTATATAGTGGAGGGGTGTAGGGTTACAGAATCAAGCCCTAGTCGGTTACAAGGTTGAGTCCAGATGGATTACAAGGCGGCGGATTCTATCCATAGCCCTCCTTGCCAAATATATCTAATTCCGGGCTTACATATTCATCTTCCCTATTCGGGATAGACTTCCTTCTTTATCTCTTGCTTGGCGCCCAAGTTCCACGCAGTCCGACTGGTTACCGACTCCATCGGCCGGCTCGGGTCGCCCCCGTTTGCTACCTCATGGGCCCTCTGTGAGGATACCCGAGGCTCATGTAGTCCACAGTAGCCCCCAAGTGCTTTGCAATTGAGTCAGCCGACTGGTTCGCCTGTTCGTCCCTGTAATCTGAAAGAGATTGTAAAGGACTCAAGAGATCTTTAAGTTAAAACCTTGAGAGCAACGCCCGACTCGGCGATACCGAGACTCCGGAAATCAGCCTACTTTTATGAGGCACACCACTCTGCTCTCAATGGTGTATTTTGCAAATTTAGCTACTTGGCATCCATTCTCTCTTTATGAAAATGGCAATCGGCCCATCATGGAGCGCGCCTTAAGCCACGCAAACACAGTTTCCGTCTTGCGGCATGCTGCGTGTTACGCGTTTAGAGTGTGTTCGGCATCAAATGCCTGGCCCTGACTTGCGGGAACCAGCACTTGGCCCAACGTGGAGCGCATTTTCAGCTACGCAAACACAGTTTCTGTCTTGCGGCATACTGCGTGTTATGCGTTTAGAGTGTGTTCGGCATCAAGCGCCTAGCCCTGACTTGCAGGAGCCAGCTCTTGGCCCAACGTGGGGCACGTTTTCAGCCACGCAAACACAGTTTCCGTCTTGCTGCATACTGCGTGTTATGCGTTTAGAGTATGTTCAGCATCAAACGCCCAGCCCTGACTTGCAGGAATCAGCTCTTGGCCCAGCATGGGGCGCGTTTTTCAGCCGGGTGGTACCTGTCCCAACCATAGAAGGGATCAGCTGGCGACCCACTTAAATGTGTACCGACTGGATAAAGTTTGGTCGAAAGGCATTTGTATCCGGACTGCGGTATACAACTGGCGACCTATAAAAGATATACCTTCCGAAACAGTATCCAAGTTTCATCAACACCCAACCTTGAACATGCAAAGTTGGCTAGTGACTCGACATGAGGTATGCCATAAAACATTTTTATTGGGTGGCGCTTCCAGTCATATGCCCTCAAGGGGTGTACCGAGGCCAAATTAGGCTCGATGTCAACGTATCACCACCGTCGGTGGTGTGTTAAGAAAGCCTGTTAAGGGGGACGCCCTTTACTTAATTAAATTAGGTCCAAACCCATTTTAAGTAAGGCGAAGAGTCTTCGTGCCCTTCCCGCCCAGCCAAAGCGTCGTGCGCCGCCGCCGGGAAGCGCACGCGCACCCACTCCCGTCCCATCATCATAATGGCTTCACTGCGTTCAAAACGGGTCGCGGGGCGCGCCTCTTCATATTCTCCGTGTGTATAAAAACTCCAGAGCAGTGCAAGGAACCGCATCCAACCTTTGAGCAATTTCTTCCTCTCGCAAAACACCAAGCTCTTTTCTCCGCCCTCATCATGGAAGGTTAAGGAGAAAAGCCCGATGCATGGGAATTCTCCTGCATTGAGCACCTCGCTCACGTCGAAGCAACCCGCGCCGCCACAGCCGCCGAATGGCAACGATGGCGACGGGAGTACGCGGATCGAATCGCTCAAGAGCCCATCAAGGTCCTGGTCCACGGCCACCTGCGGCTCTTCCGAGTGCGTACCCCCCTGAAGGATGCGCTGGTCGCCTCCATCCTCGATGTGAAGTGGCTTTCAAAGTAGCTTCTTCTGTTTCTTGCCTTTTCTTTTGATTTTTTGTAAGCCAGCGACGAGCCCTAGCTCAATGTGATGTGCTGTAAAATCCCTTTTGTAATCCGGCCTTAGAGTCATTAATCCATGAAGATCTTTTAGCAATCCGAACTACTTTTTGCTTTGATTTTGTGCTGCTGTTGGATTCTGAACGATTTCGTCGCCAACCGAGCGATTAGGCCGATCCAGATCTCGAGTCCTCACTGGGCGTTTCACCGTTCCTCTTAGCAGACAGCAGTCAGGAAACCTGAGTGGTTTGGCCTAACTTCTGCCGAAGTAGCCAAATCCCGGTCCCAAATAAGGCCCAGCCCAAAAACGCTCTATGGCCCTTTAAGTTGGGGACAGGGGAACGATCCGCTCTACCCCGCCCAATCCTCGCGGTAGCAGTTTCATTCGCTCCCGCGAATTCTGTCGCTAGGGTTTTCTTCCTTCGTACGCTCCGCCACCATTGATACTAATCCAGCAATGGCTCCACCATCTCCCGCCACCGCAAAGGCGATCAAGAGGTCCAAGGAGTGGGTGAAATCCATCACTACAGATCGACGGCTGTAGAGGCTCGCGTCCGCCGGAGTGCTCCCCTCAGAAGAGCTAATCTGGTGGCGTGCCGCTGCCGGTGAGTCTTCCCCCACCCCCCGATCCGACGAGGTGGTGGTCTTCGAATCCTTTTTCCTTCGCATCCTTGGCCTCCCCTGCTCCTCCTTCCTCAGGGGGCTTCTGCATTTTTATGAAATCGAATTGACCCATCTCAATCCCAACTCCATTTTTCAAATCGCCGTCTTTGTTCATGTTTGCAAGGCGTATCTTGGGATTGCGCCCCACCTTGATCTCTTTCGGTCTCTTTTCCTCCTCAAGCCCTTCCCGAACAAAACAACCCCCAAAGCCGTGGGACGCGCTGGTTTCCAACTACGGGAAGGGGCGAAGAAATTTTATTTTGATCTTCCTATGAGAACCTTAAACAAGGACTGGCATGCCGAATGGTTTTACTGTGCCAATCTTCCACCGGTCCTTCCATCATTCTCAGGCAATTGTCCCACAGTCCGCACTTCTTGGTCCTCCAACCTCGCAGAGAGTGAGATAGCCAAGTTAAAGAACTGCTTCCCCTCCTTAGGGATTTGAAGTCTAAGGGACTGACCGGCGTCGGCGTAGTCATAAACTACAGCTTCCGCCGTGTCCAACCCCTAAAGGAGCGAGTACACCTTGCATTCGAATATTCGAGATCCAAAGACTCCACTCGGGAGAGTGAAAACAAGATCTCTCGAAAATTCGTCACTGACCGGGTAGCCGATCTCTTCGCTCCGAGCACACTCATTGATAACTCTGACTGCCTAGATCCATATCGTCTGGCGAACCCGCCTCCAGTGGTAAGCAAGAAGCTCCCCTTCCCTCAATTCCAATTGATACCAGGGAAACCCACCATGATTGACTTGGTTCGAATCTTCTACAGGATCGTGCAGCATTCTTCTCAGCCTATTCGGTCCCCGAAGCTCCCAGCCACAAGGGGCACCGCTTAAGCGTCCTGCAGAGGACTCAGCTGATGCTCCTCCAGCGAAAAAGGGTAAGGGAATCATCTTCAAGGACTCGGACGAAGATGAAGAAGACGACACACCACTCCTGCGCCGACGCCACCAAAATCCAAAATCTAGCGCTGCCCGCACTGAGCGAGCTCCGAGCCCTCCCATCACCCCCAATTGCCAGCCCGGAGGCCGCATCAGGGCCAAGGGGCCCTCAGGTGCAATCCCGAGTGGACAAACCACTCGGAAAAGCGTGGGCATCAAATTCACGAAGTCACAAAGGTTTCCCGTTGCGAATTTTTCCTTCAAATACCTTAAGAGAGTCTTGCTCCTAACATCTTCTTTTGCTCATAGGAAACCCAGCTCGGGTATCTCCAAAGGCAAGTCTGATGTCAAGACATCGGCCACTGCTCCCTCTGCTCTTCCGCCACCAAGTTCTCAAGCTGACCCCACCCCGAATAAGGAGTCGACCCAACACACAGCTTCTCCACAAACTGCCCCGTTGCCTCAAGGCGCTCATCAATCCTCTAGGGGTGGTGTCAAGCTCATTACTAATCTTGAAAGCATCTTATAATCAATCTTCCTTTTCAGGCCGCGACGAAGCTCTGGCCTCTCTCCATGAAAGATGCAAAGCTCTGGAAGGAGAAGTTTTCCTGGCCAACACTCAAGCTGAGAAGTCGGCTCAAGAGCTGAAGGGTAAACTCTCCAACTCAAACTCTCCCTGGCTCGGTTGCACTAACGTCTTCATCGCATTACTTTGGCCGACTGATTTGCAGCTTATCAAATAAAGACCAAAACCCAATTCGAGACCTTCAACGAGATGGTTAAATCCGGCACCGAACTCCGCGATAGAATTCTGAAGGCGGCAGCTCCGGTGCTTCAATTCCTCCACCCTGATCAAGAGTTGCCCGCCAATGCAGACATCATGATAGACCGGCTTCGAAACGCTCCCGCACAACTGAAGGCCTTTGCGAAGGAGGCTGCGACGACTTGCACGAGCCAAGCTCTAGCTATTTCAA
The DNA here is from genome assembly GCA_005191435.1 of Raddia distichophylla. Lineage (NCBI taxonomy): Eukaryota > Viridiplantae > Streptophyta > Magnoliopsida > Poales > Poaceae > Raddia > Raddia distichophylla. The sequence goes on from SPJY01012959.1 coordinate 261,832, forward strand.
AGTCGCATTACCCCAACTTTGACCTTGACGCTGTAAGAGAGGGCTTCGCCTGCTCCGAAGAAGAAGCCACTGCTCTCATAGAGGAAGTCAAAGAAACCTCCACCACTTTAGTGAATAACTTAGATATGTGAATGATACCTCTTTGTCGGAACAGTTCTGCGATATACGCATTGGTTGATCCTCCATACTACTCACGTCGTTTATCCGAGTACTTGTGTTATAAGACTTTTCATGTAACGCCTTTGCCGACTGGTCCAGCCCCCGAGTGCTAGAAATTGGCTCTTGGCTCTCTCCCAAACACATGCCAAGTGACTAAACATCGTCGATCGTAAATCAAGGCGCCACTACTCGGAATTTCATGATGCTCAAATTCGACAATCGTATGCAAAGAAAAAGCAACTTTATTAATAAGATAGGGTGCGGCAAAGCCGCACACTATTTAGTGTAGCCCCCGACTTACTACTTAGTCGTATACGGCTGAGTAGCAAGTCAAGCAGGCATTTACTTTACACAAAACTTGATTACGGGACTCAAGAATAAAAACGACGTAGCTGCTCGATATTCCAGGTGTTTGGCACATCCGATCCATCTTGACGCTTGAGTCGATAAGCCCTCGGGCGCGTCACCTCATCGATCACATAGGGGCCTTCCCAAAGTGGGGAGAGTTTATGCTCGTGCTTCTGATTCCTTCGAAGGACCAGATCTCCCTTGGAGAACGCACGGTCCCGTACATTGCGTTGATGATAGCGACGTAGGCCCTGCTGGTATTTGACCGACTGGATCATTGCTGCTTCCCTGGCCTCTTCAAACCGATCAAGGTCTTCTAATCGCCTCTCGTCAGACTGGTTGTCTTCATAGCTTTGAACTCGCGGCGACCAAAATTTCAATTCAGTCGGGAGAACTGCTTCTGAGCCATAAATCGGAAAAAAGAGTGTCGGTCCGGTCGCTCGACTTGGGTTTGTCCTGAGTCCCCAAAGAACCGAAGGCAACTCCTTAACCCAGCGCGTGGCGTACGGCTTGAGGCGATCGAAAATCCTTACTTTGAGTCCTTGCAAAATCATTCCGTTGGCACGCTCCACCTGCCCATTGCTTTAGGGGTGGACCACCAAGGCATAGAAAATCTTGATTCCCAAATCCTCGCCCCAATCTTAAAACTCGCTGCTCTTGAATTGAACGCCGTTGTCGATGATGATCCGACTTGGCACACCAAAGCGAACGACGATATCTCGGAAAAAATTCGCGCGCCTTGGCTGCCGTAATATCCACAACCGGCTTAGCCTCAACACACTTTGTGAAACTTGTCGATTGCGACGAAGAGATGAGTGAATCCACCCTGCGCTCACTTAAGAGGACCCACCATGTCGAGGTTCCAGACTGCGAAGGGCCAGGTGTTTGGTATAGTTTGCAGATCCTGAGCCGGCATGTGAATCTGCCGTACAAAGAATTGACAACCACACACCTGCTCACTATATCTTCTGCATCTGTTACAGCAGTTAACCAGAAGAATCCTTGTCGATAGGCTTTTCCTACGAGGGAACTTGCAGCCACGTGATGCCCGCACTCCCCGAGTGGATGTCGTTCAATAGATCCTTGCCTTCTTGCTCAGATATGCAATGTCTTAGCACTTCGGAACTGCTTTTGCGAAAAAGCTCGTCCCCGACTACCTTGTAGTATTTACTTCGATGTGTTATGCACTCGGCTAGGCCGCGAACATCTGGTAACTCATCTCTGAGAATGTAATCTAGATATGGCTGCGTCCACCCGGGGTTGATTGATAACACCTCTTCTTCAACATGACCTTCCTGTTGTTCGTCTTGTGGAACTGGTAGTTTAATAGATGGCTTGTGCAATTCTCCAACGAAAACACCAGTCGGCACTTGTGCTCGACTGGATCCCATCCGCGCCAGCTCATCCGCTGCTTCGTTGTCTTGACGGAGCACATGTGTTAGCTCTAGACCGTCGAATTTGTCTTCCAATTTACTGACTTCCAGACAGTACGCGGCCATATTATCGCTGATACAGGACCACTCCATATTATCGCCGATACAGGGCTTCATCTTCATAATCGCATCAATCTTCTCCGGATTTGCCTCAATGCCCCAATGTCGTTTTCCAATTTACTGACTTCCTGACAGTACGCGGCCATATTATCGCTGATACAGGACCACTCCACATTATCGTCGATACAGGGCTTCATCTTCATAATCGCACCAATCTTCTCCGGATTTGCCTCCATGCCCTGATGAGATACGATAAAGCCAAGCAATTTTTCGGACGGAACCCGAAAAACGCACTTTTCGAGATTGAGTTTCATCCGAAATGCCCTTAGGCTCTCGAACGTTTCGGCCAGGTCCGCGATAAGATTGGGCCTGGCACGAGTTTTCATGACGACTTCGTCGACGTAGGCTTCCACGTTGCGGCTGAGCTGAGTATGAAAACACCGCTGTATGGTGCGCTGATAAGTGGCACCAGCGTTTTTCAACCCGTACAGCATTGTGATATAGCAGAAAGCACCAAAAGGCGTGATGAACGATGTCTTGATGCAATCTTCCTTCTTCAGGCTGATCTGATGATAGCCCGAGTAGGCATCCAAAAAACTTAAGAGCTCGCATTCAGCGGTGGAATCCACCACTTGATCAATGCGGGGGAGCCCAAAAGTATCCTTGGGACAGGCCTTGTTGAGGTCGGTGTAGTCAACGCACCTGCACCATGTTTTGTTCTTTTTCTGCACGAGGACCGGGTTTGCTAACAACTCGGAATGATATACCTCATTGATGAACCGTGCTGCCAACAATTTGGTAATCTCTTCCCTGATGGCTTCCTTCAGATCCGATGCGAATCTCCGCAACCGTTGTTTGATTGGCTTAGCCTTGTCATCAACGTACAAAGAGTGCTCGATCACCTCCCTCGGAACACCGGGCATGTCCAAGGTTTCCAAGCAAACACATCCTAGTTTTCCCGAAGGAAGGTGACGAGCGCGTCTTCCTATTTTTCGTCGAGCCCTGTTCCAATCACGGCCGTTTTGGTCGCGTTAGACGGGTCCAACGTTATCTTATTCATCTCCTCGACCGACTGGATGGAGGTCTTGGCTTGCTTTCAAGCCGGTATGTCATCCTCCTCCTGGAGTGAGGCGACTGCTTGCCGAATCTTCTCCATCTCTGCCGAGGCGTCCAAGGCCTGCGCCATCTCACAACTTTCGCTATCGCAGACCAGGGACTGCTTCACGTCCCCGGGAATGGTGATTACGCCGTTGGGGCCCGGCATCTTCATGACGAGGTGTGTGTAATGAGGCACTGCCATAAACTTGGCGATGCCCGGCCTTCCCAAGATAGCATGGTATGCCGTCTCGAAACCAGCCACCTCAAAACTCAAACTCTCCGTCCGATAATTTTCCTTGGCCCCGAACGTCACCGGCAATGAGATCTGTCCGAGTGGTACTGCGGACGTCCCGGGGATTACCCCGTGAAAAGGAGATGACCCTTGCCGTAGTTCGGAATGAGGAATCTACTTCTGGTCCAGGGTCTTGGCGAAAAGGACATTTATCCCGCTCCCGCCATCAACCAGGACCCTCTTAAACTTGCTCCCTCGAACGACCGGATCCAGGACCAGAAGGTACCTCCTCGGGAAGGGTATCCGATCCGGGTGATCAGTCCGATCGAAGGTGATCGGAACCTCCGACCAGCGCAAGTACTTGGGGGTCGCAAGCAAGATTGTGTTGATCTCCCGAGTGGTTAGTTTCTGCTTCCACTTGGACTCGTACGCATCTGATCCCCCAAATATATAGCTGATCTTGCGTTTAGCGTCTTGATAATCCCTATGTGGCTTTTTGCCGTGGCCGCCCTTGGCCACCGATTGCTTGGAATTATCTGCGAATTTTTGCAGGATGAGGCAATTTTTCGCAGCTTGCTTACCACAAGGGTGGAAGGGCACACAATCTCCATGACTTTGCTATAGTCATTGTCGTTGGGGGGTTTAGGTCGGTAATGCTCCACGTTTGCGACCATCTCGTCCCCCTTGCGCTTCTTATCCCTCGGCTTACTCGATTCATCATTTGGCTTCTTCTTGGAGCCTCCGTCGGGACCGCCTCGATGGTTGAGGATGGCCTCTCCAGCATTGGCTTCTTGATCCGTCATGGTGAACATTGCCTTGAGTGTCCTCGGGGGTCCCGGGTCATCTGCCTGATCAATTCTTCGGATTTGCATCCGACGAAGAAGGCGTCGATGACGGTTTGTTCCGAAACGTCCCGAATCTCGTTCTTTTTGGTAAAGCGCTTAATGAACTCACGGAGAGTCTCGCTCTTCCGGCGATGTAGTTGTCCAATCTCCCATCTCTCGACGGGCCTTTCATAGGTCCCTGGAAGTTGGCGATGAAGTGCTCTTGGAGGTCGTCCTAAGACTCAATAGAGTTCTCCGGGAATCCCGTTAGCCATGATTGGGCGGTTGGGGTCAGAGCGACTGGCAAATAGTTCGCCATCACGTTCTGATCACCTCCTACCGCGCTGACTCCCAGGGCGTAGAACTGTAGCCAGTTCTTTGGATCCCTCTCGCCATCGAACTTATCGATGCCTTCGAGGTTAAAACCGTCCGACTAGACCACTCGGCGGAGATCTAGGGGGTGTACGCCCGAATTCCTTCCAAGGGTCGTGGTAGTCGGTGCTGCGGAGACCTGTTGCGGCGTTCGTTGCGCTATCCTCGGCGAGGATGCCAGTCGTGGTGGTCGTGCCGACTGACTGTGCTCTCAGCGTGGTCGTCGTTGGGCCGACTGCGCTGACCATGAGGTGTCCTCTCGCTATCAACACGTTCCCTCCTCCTGGCTTCTAAATCGTGGCGGAGGTCATGACCCGCCGATCGGTGTGATTTGCCGGCGGCTGAGGCAGGCGCCTTGCTCCGGTTGTGCGTGCAACGACTGTTCGCCGTCACGGGCGCCGTAAGAACCGGGCGCGTCTCGTTTTGCTGGATGGCCGCCATCTCGACCATGGCTGCCGCCCGAGCCAGAGTTTGGATTAGCGGACTGCCTACTGGAAGCTGCGGTGCCATGGTCCCCAAAAAAGTCTTCGAAGCGACTATCATGGTTATCAATACGTCGTATATACGACAATACGGTGCTGGGAGCCAATACGTCCCACTCGTATTGTGCGAGGTGAGGAGCCGGGGGAGGAGACATTGAACGTGTAGGGGAGGAGGAAGCACCGCCGCCGACGTGCCGTAGAGGGAGGAGGAGGAAGCGCATACTTTTCGTCGCGAAGCCGTCCTCGCCAGACCTGTTCTCCACGAGCCCGTCGTGACCGGATCCGGGCTCCCCGGGGCCCGCCGCGAGCACCTCGAAGGCGGCGGCGGGAGCACAGGCAACGGAACGGAGAAGGGAGGCGACGTTGAGGGAGGGAGGGCAGTGGCGGTGGTAGGGGAGAGAGAGGAGGCAGCCGTCGCGTGGTGGGGAGGAGTAAGAGGCGGCGGCGCGGGCCAAGGAGGAGCGGCGGATAGAGGGAGGAAGGAGGCGGCTGCGCCGGGGCACCAGGGCGGCTGGGGAGAGGAGGTGCCGCGGGGAGAGAGAGGAGGTGGAAGCGGCGACGGCTGGAGGCGGAGCAGCCGAGAGGGAGGCGGGGAAGCGGGCGATAGGGGCAGGGGCTGAGAAGGTGAGGCCGGGGGCGGGGAAGGCAATAGCCATTAGTCGCGGAGGGAGGAGGAGGCTATTTATATGCATACTTTTGCACCTGTAGTCAATAGTCAAGGTACATATGTCATAATTTTGCTTCTGTAGCCGTATTATCATGTGCTTAATACGTCGTATTACAGTTCGTATTATCGTACATACGGTAACAAGGTAGCCAGTAGTATTGTACTCGTATTACGTATTGATAACTATGGCGACGATATTCGCCTAAGGGGTCGTATAGACGTCATGCTCACTTAGCTTTACCGCCCGCAACTCGTTTTGGACATTACGGCCGCGAATTTGAAGCTGGCGCATGCGATCTAGATCTTTCGCGCGACGCTGATCCGCGTCGACCGCCTCCGTGGCGCCTGCTTCATCCCCTGCGCATTGGGAAGTGGGGCGATGGTCGCCCACGCCAAGGACGAAAACTTCGTTGTATTTTCAGATCTCTGTGCTCTCATCTGACTCGGAGTCTGAGTGGGAGAGACTAACCGGCTCACTCTGTCCAATAGGTTTGCCACCGTTGATGACACCCACGAACGTGTTTGAATCCAGTCGGATTGCTTCGACAGGATTATAGGGTTAATTCTCAGTATGGCCACCTCCTGTCCCGAGTCCGGGAAAGGTCTGCGCGAAGGTCGTAGCAGAGTTCCGAAACCTGAAAGGAGATCCAATCTGAGGTGCCGAGACTTCCCTAGATTGGATCGTGTCAGAGTCCAAGGAAGTGCTGGTGCCGAGTCCTTCTTCGCCCACCCCGAAGGAGGATGCGGGCATGAATTGTCGGCACATCAACTTACCGAAGGAATCCGTAGAATTCTGCAACCCAAACAGTAAGGGAGATGATGAAACATCGGTTCCTTCTGAAGAAGTGATTTCTCTAGGAAGGGAGAGGCGAAGGTTGCCGATGCCGTCTAGCTCGAATATGATCCAAAGCGTAGCGCTTGCCCCAGCGTGAAGACGACGGTCCGCAATCTTGACGACACCATCTAACTCGAAGATGATCTTACGCTGCCCCTACCTGGCGCGCCAACTGTCGACGGGTAGCTAAACAGGGGTTATCGTCGGCAATAGATTGAATTTAGGGTAACGCGCTAGATCTCGAGCCAGGTGGTAACACAAGACAGGGATTATACAGGTTCAAGCCCTCACAGTGGAGGTAGTACCCTAATCCTGTGTTCCGGGATTATGTGGGTGATCTGTTGATCGTATGAGAGATGGGATGTATGTCTGCGTATCGATCTAGGGACCCCTGCCCGCCTTTATATAGTGAAGGGGGGTAGGGTTACAGAATCAAGCCCTAGTCGGTTACAAGGTTGAGTCCGGATGAATTACAAGACGGTGGATTCTATCCATAGCCCTCCTTGCCAAATATATCTAATTCCTGGCTTACAGATTCATCTTCCCTATTCGGAATGGACTTCCTTCTTTATCTCTTGCTTGGCGCCCAAGTTACACGCAGTCCGACTGGTTACCGACTCCATCGGCCGGCTCGGGTCACCCCCATTTGCTACCTCATGGGCCCTCTGTGAGGATATTCGAGGCCCATGTAGTCCACAGTAGGCATAACTCCAACCTAGCATTGACAGCATCGATAGTCAGCCATGGCAGTCTGGCCCAAAAGGACATGAGGGGAAAACAAATAGCATGCTAGAATTAAGATCCACAAAAGCTAATAGAACTGTAAGAAGATAATATATGGAAAAATTACTTGGTTGGGAAAATTGCAATTTTGGGGAAAAGTACATAATGAACTATTAAGTGCTAATCAAAATCAACGTGAAGATGATAAGGCATTCATGAATACCATTACTGCTTTGTTGTTGTCCAACATAAGAATTCATGCAACATTGGTTCACATGACAGAATGAATAGGATTTAAATAACATTTTTTGCCTATTGGTTCACACCGAAAAATCAAACACTGCCCATCAAAACATGAAACATACTATGTGCCCATTAAAAGTGCAAAAGGACAACGATCATGTACCTCCACTACTTAACTGTGCTTCCACCTTCTTGATGATAAGGAGTGAGATGTAGGGAGCAGCATTGGAGCAGAAAATTGGACAGAGTATATGAGCAAATATGACACTCAATATTAGAGAAATAAGTTTAGGATTAGGAGACATGACCAAATTAGAAATTACATTATATGGTAGTATTATCAACCTGGACGGTTAGTTGCTAACCTTCAATGACAAACCGAAACATGTAGCTCTAAATTACAAAATAGGTGGCGAAATTAACTTGACCGAAGCAGAGATGGTCAACATGGAACATGACAACAATGTTCTATGTTGTAGGTGAGCAGGAAAGCAACATCAGTATTTATCGTACAAATTAAGTCTATCAAAGAACTTACAATCAGCATAAGACATAGAGAGAAGCACTGAACTGGTTTGGAAGAAATCACCTGTTATAGCATTGAAGGTGAAGATGTAAAATCGATCTCTACCTGATGTTGAACCGTGTTGCCAATTAAAGCATTAACCAAGGGACAAAAGGCATTTTGATTAAACATAAATTCTTTTGGTTGTTAGAAACATAGAAAATGTGTTGCAATAAGCATGAAGCCTAAGATCAGTGAGCGCAATTCATTTTTTAAGGATTTCTTTTCAGCACCACACAGCACATAGGTTTAACATCTTCATATACAGTGAAGGTTTTTTTGACCAACAATACAAACAGGACGTGAAGAACACATATATAATATGTTATCTGCTATAGTTCCAAATTGAATCAAGAAGGTGATAAAGGTAAATAAGAACAATCTTTAGTATGTGGGATGTAAAGCCAACAAAGGTCTTGCCGTTAACCATGTAGCAAAACACATATTCAACATGTTAAACTGTCAAAATATAGACATGCAAATGTAACTATTTTGAGTAAATTTGCATACGCTAAGAACACACGTCAATTGTTGGAACGAAGATGGCGATTTTTCACCTAAGGCTGAAAATAGCAAGATCCTCCACACGCAAGTGAGGCCAAGCAGGGAGAGCAATGGACTACATCGGCAGCACAAAGGGAGACAGATCAAGCATGAGGGGAGGCAGATCAGGGAGCAGGCGCCTTCATCGACGAAACAAACCAGCGCGCGGCTTGGATCGAGGGTATGGCAGCGATGTGGTCGGAGAGAAAGAGAAAGAGGAATCATAAAACGGTTTGGTTGTAAGGTAATGCTCTGGGTTGTTATTGACTTATCGCTGTCAATGATAATTTCTCAAGAGCAACATGGACATGCACATGTTGGCTACCCTCACTCACCAGCACGGTTCTAAGCACTGTCGGCAACCGTAGGTGGTTCCTGATCAAGGGCCTGTTTGTTTGAGCTGCAGCTTCTCTAAAAGCTGCTTCTGGCTTTTGACTCTGAGAAGCTAACTTTTTCAGAAGCTACATTTGTAAAAGCTGGACCTGTTTGGCAACCATGGTTCTGACTGTTTTGGTTATCAGCTTTTGAGCTGTATTGATGTGTAATATCTAGAATACCCTTGACCCATTATATTTTCTTTTAAATGTTTTTGTATTTAAGTTATCAAACTACTAAAATCCTTAGAATGTGGACGGTGGAAGCCAAACAAATTATTAGCAAGTTAAGATTTTTTCTGCAAAAGGGTTAAAGAGAGCTCTTTTAGGTCCAGCAAAAGTACCGGTACCTGTTTAAAAAATGCTCAAGTTAAATTCTACCTACGCACATTCTTCCATTGTCATTTGTTTTTTAAAAATAAAGCATTCTTCTTTTGTAAGGCCTGGTCTACCAACATTTGAGCTACCATTAGCTACCGCCTATCGATGACAAGCATCGACACCAGTACTGCTAGATATATAATCCACAATATGCATTGTCCATGTTCTAGCATTCGCGTAGGGCCAAAAATCTTCTGCCTTTATTACAAGTTTACAACCATCCATTTTTGACACGAGGGCTACATGCCTGTGATAATTGAACGAGCAATGGACAATTGTACCAGGATCAGGCAGAAACTCCAGAAAGTTTGATAGCACGATTCACGACATAAATTTAACGGGACCGTAAGTGCAAGGGAGGAGTCGAAAACGAAATATGAAATTATGACCTCAATCAACCAGAACACTCATGTACAATTCCTATCGCTGAAAATGAAGAGAGTGAGAAAGAAAAGCACAACCCAACACCTACACCCATGCGAGCTGCATAAACATGAAAACGGCCAAGTAAACGTGCCAACATCTCCCGACGCGTTAGCCGCCGCCTCGCCGCCATGGCCGCGGCCACCGCTGGTCGCCACGTCCAGGTGCTGCGTCGTGCGGCTCCTCACGCTGTCGCAGTCGGCGACACCGGCGAGCGCCACGACGCCCTCCAGCCCGTCCTGCGTGGCGTCGTAGCACAGCCCCTCGTTGCCGCCTACGCGCAGCTTCTTGCCCAGCCTCCACATCATCTCCTTCCCGAACGGTATCGGCCCGACCAGCCGGTTGCCGTCGATGCGGAGCTCGCTGGCCCGCTCCAGCCGCCGGAAGCTCGCCGGGATAACGCCGGTGAACTCGTTGCCGTCCAGCCGCAGCACCCGGAGCTGGCTCAGGTCCCCGATCGACTCCGGTATCGGCCCTTCCAGCCCCATGCCGGAGAGCGCCAGTGTCGTCAGCGCCGTGAGCCCCGCGAAGAAGCCGCCGGGGACGGTGGAGAACTGCATCCGGTTCCCGCTGAGGATCAGCGACCGCAGAGACTTCAGCCGGCCGAGCGCCCCCGGCATCGGCCCCGTCAGTGCGTTGCGGCTGAGGTCGAGCAGGATGAGCTCCGGCAGCTCGCCGAGCTCGCCGGGGATCGCGCCGGCGAGGCGGTTCTGGCTAAGGTCGAGCTTCAGAAGAGACCGGCATTGCCCGAGGCTCGCCGGGACGCCGCCCTGTAGGGCGTTGCGGCTGAGGTCGAGGATGCTCAGCTGCGGGAACCTCAGGTGAGGCACCTCGCCGGCTAGCCGGTTGTAGCTGAGGTCGAGCAGCTGGAGGCGGGTCGGGGAGTGGATGGCGGCGGGGATGGCGCCGGCGAGGCGGTTGCCATGGAGGTCGAGCACGCGGAGGCCGGAGAGGTCGCCGAGCTCCGGCGGGATGGCGCCGACGTGGCCGTTCTCCCGGAGCACGAGCGAGCGGAAGGCGGGGCCGAGGCGGCCGAGGAACGGTGGGATGGGCTGCGGGTTGGCGTCGAAGCAGCGGTAGAAGAAGAGGGAGCGGAGGTGCGGGAGCGCGAGCACGGCGGGGGAGAGCGCGGCGCGGGAGGCGTCGCAGGCTGGGAAGGCGGTGTCGTCGGAGAGCGCGCCGAAGGAGAGGGACACGACGTGGTAGACGTCGCCGCGGTCGGCCACGCACTCGATGCCGTGCCACCGGCCGCGGCACACGTCGGCGATGCCCGACGCCCAGCCGTTCCCCGTCGCCGCCATCACCTCCTGCACCGCGCGCTGCTCCGCCGGGTCGGTGCGCGCCCGGTCCGAGAACCCCGCCTGCGGCGCGTCCACCAGCGCCGCCGCCGACGACGTGTCCGGCAGCACAACCGTGAACTCCCCCCGGCAGCACTGCACCCCGGCGAGGACGACGACCAGCACCACCCACGCCGCACAAGCCATCGCAGCTCACAAACCAGCAGGTTTTGGCAGGCACGGGGATCGGAGGTGTCACGACCGTTGGAAATGGAGGGAAAGAGGGGTGGCAGAGCGCGCAGGTTTTATAGTGTCAGAGCGCGCGGAGAGGGCGCAGCGGCGGGCAGCGGCAGAGTGGAAGGGTGAACGCAGAGGGGGGTTTAAATGTTGGTCACGGGAAGGGGAGGGAAAGGGAGTAAATGAACTGAGGTTTGCTTGCATTCAATTGGTTTCACGGGAAATCTCCTTTGGGAAATTTGTCTTAGGCGGGTTACTAGTATGTAAAGAGAAAAATACCATGTAACAGATTGAATATAAAAATAATAAAGTATTGTCTCTCTTCCTACATCTATGTTTATCCATTTTGTGTATTGTTCTCATTTTTTGTGTATGCTTGTCTACGAATCAACAATCTT